>JASANV010001589.1:0-306478 GCA_030849715.1 Trypanosoma mega | reverse complement strand
AAAACGTCCCACTTGAAGTGGCTTTAGAAGATTGGGAAATGAAGTCATGAAGAGTTGCTAGTGAAAAAGTAAATAAATCCGTTTAAAGCTTCCCAATATAACAAAACAAAAGAATGAAGATTGTATCAAAAAAGAAGATGAGTAAACAGTACGTAAAATTCCAAAAAACAAATAATGAATAATAATAAAGCAAAAAAAAAAAAAACGTAAAAAATAACAGTTATTGATTGTACAAGCGTACAAAATATAAATTAAAGTCCTTTTCTTGTGTCTAACTGCGAGTTTCACCTTAATGGGAGGATAGATGTTCCTATTCAATGTAGCGAACCATTTACTCTGCATCATAGTTTTCATTTCTTACATTTTAAAATCAAAGCATCCAGGAACAACTTACAGTAATAGAAGTTTATCCATTTTGAATGAAGGATTCTAAAACCGAAAGAAGGAGGAGATACACATCAAGCAAAAAAACAAAAAAAATTAGACAGCAAAAGGAAATAAAAATGAAAAAGGCAAGATAACAAGTCCCAAAAAAAACGTTTTCCGATAAAAAGAAAAGTAAGTATAGATGTATATATACAAATATATATATATATATATATATATAATTATTTTTTTTTGCCTTCTTTTTTGAAAGCTATTTTGAAATAACGATGGTTCACTTTATCAACAAAAGCAAAGATAGTAGCAAAATAAAAACGCGTTTCTGGATAAAAAGAGGTTTGATGAAGGGAATATTTTTAGGGTTGTATAGGTGTGTGTCTGTAACTAGATATGGCGAAAAAATATCATATCGATGTCACTTAATATGGACACAAATATATAAAATACATTCTGTCAAAGAAAAAAAAAAAAACCTTAAAAAGAAAAAAAAAAAAAACAGAATTTTATCGCAAAAAAGCAAAAATCTTTTAAACAGCATTTCATTTTTGGTTTCGACTTATATCACTATTACTTTCTCCTTTTGTTGCTTCCAACGCTATTGAAGATATCCATCATTTTGTATGATTTTACCCGAAATATTTCACCTCTTAATTTTTTTTTTTCATCAAAGTTCGCTCTTAGTAGATTTTTTCTTTTTTTAACAATTCGTTCTTCGCTAAGTGTAAAATGTATATATATAGATATATATATCAAAAAAAAAAAAGGAATTTTTTTTTTTTGTGGGTAATACGTATATTGACTTTGAGATTAACATTCACACGCAAGCACACCGTAAAAAATGAAGTTAAGAAAAAAAACACAAAGAAAGAAAGAAAGAGGCAAAAGAAAATAGTTCTGTCATAGTACTATATCTGTTCAATAACCTCCACGCAAAAATATGAAGAAAAGGATATCAAAAAAAAAAAAACATCTATTTTTTTTTCTTTTCTTTGAAGTCACATCAGAGAAAGGAATTATGAATAGAAAAAAAAGTACGCACCTTAGAATGACACATTTACACATACAAATACTAAGAGTGACATTAAACAAGTATATATATATATATATATTTAAAGCATCGGTATATATAGGAAAGGAAAGTAATAATCAGGAAAACAAAATCAAAGAAGATAACTTTAAAATCAAGGAATGATAGATTCACAAAGGAAAAAAACGAACATATACATATATATATATATATATATATAAAGCTGTGTAATCTAGAGTTGATTGAAGAAGAGAAAAGAAAAGCACCTTTTTCTGCTTAGCACTCTTATATTTTTTTCATTTTCTTTCACTTTAGATGTTGTTTAGGACAACATAAGTAAAATTACTTTCGTACCAAACCACATAAAGCGAAAAGTATATATATATATATATATATTTAGGATGGAGAGAAATACCCTGATATCAAAACCATACACAGCAAAAAAGAAAAAGAGAAATATAAAAAAAAAAAAGAGAAATATAAAAAAAAAAAAGAGAAAAAAAAAGAGAATTAGTTCACCATAAAAGGGTGAAAAAGTAATTCAGCGGCATTTGGACGACTGACAGAATCTCTTCGAAGACATTTGTCAATAAAATCTGCGGCTTCACTGTCCATAATATCGCGCGGCAAAGTAGGAGAGACCGAACCCTCACGTATTTTATTGATAAAACGAATATTATCTTGCATATCCTCATCACGCCACGGATAGCGACCTGTAAAGCAGAAGCATAAAGTTATACCAAGTCCCCAAATATCATTCTTTGGATCCACAACCCCCGCACAGGCTTGTGGGGACATGCAAACAGGGGTTCCAAAAACACTTCCCACGAGAACAGCACCTGTCATCATCTCTCGCTCTTCTATTGAAACATAACCTGACTTGACAGAGTCAAGATGGTTACCGTAGTTAAAATTACCCGTTGCTGTCAAACTACGCCTTTGCATAGCACACTTCACCGCTCCACCGAAATCACTCAGTTTGCATACCCCATCAATACTTACAAGTACATTATTTGGAGATATATCACGGTGTACTATATTACGCTCATGCAGATATTGAAGTCCACGGAGAATATCACCGGTGTAACGTCGAATAATATCCCGTGGAAGACCATGAAAAGTACGTACAAGAGCAGAAAGGGAGCCACCGGAAACGAACTCTGTGATAATAAAAAGAGAACCATCTTGAAAGCAACTATTAATATAACGAACTATATTTCCATGTCGGCAACCTGCTAACATGTCTACTTCATAACGTACATTTTTGATATGTGGATTATCCTCATCCACATTAGGTACAGGGTACTCTTTAATTGCAACAAGATTTCCATCCGGGTGAAATCCGCGATATACAACACCGGAAGAACCCTTTCCTATGGCTTCGTATATATCAAATTCTAGCCTACCTGGTGTAATCACGTCTCTCATGCTACATAAATTGCTAATACTTGCAATAGAATCTGCGCGATTTCGAAATCCATTACTCCAATCTTCATCTGCGTCAGATAGTATAGCTGATACACCTGCCAATCGCTGACCATGTCTAATACTTATTTCCTGTGCATCTGCATCGGAATATAAACCAGATAATGGTTGTGTTCGTTGACTATGGCGAATACTAATATCCTGCACATCGGGAGCCTCAGTAAACACGGAAGCTGCGTGGCGAAATTCTCTAAAAGATGCAGAAACTTCTCTAGAGACATTTAAAGCATAGGTGGGTAATGGTGGTGGCAAGGTTGTATTAAAATTGTCTGTTTTTGAATTGTCCCCCTTTCCGTGTTCCACATCAGTCACCACATCCAAGTCATCTCCAGAGACAATCTGAGAATGAGAAAAAGATGTGTCAAAAACACTTCCATCACTGATAGTGCCATTATGTTCTCCTGCTCCGACTACCGTTTCAGCGCATGTGAAGGAAGAATCTGAGGTGGCACTCTCAATTACATTACCATTGCTTCGATTCACCCAAGAGGAATCTAAATATATATTGGCCTTTTGTTCCAAAAATTGCCACGCCGGTGCGCTGCGAGCATATTTAGAGTCTCGTGGTAACACATCGCTCAAGGTTCCTTCTCTTTGTTTCTGAGCAAAATAGGTACAAAGCCTATGTAAACGGCGAGCATTATGATCGAGATCCAAAATATCTTTCAAACGATGGGCAGCCTCTTCAAACATTTTATCACACATCAACATAAAAGCATCACCTAAGGGGGCGTATCGTCGACGTCCAGCGTAAAGGTCCTCGGATCCAAACTTTAGTTCATAAATACAAACATGCGTGTTTCCCTCACTAGTTTTCTTCCATATAACATCCACGGGAACTCCTGTCATACAAACTCGAAACACATCATAACAAGGTTGAAGCATTAGTAGAGGACAGTTAAGAATACGACACAAATCAGCGACACGGTAAGCAAGATTAATTTCTTCTCCAAACACAACAAAAATTTCAGAATTTTCACTTCCGGATACCCACACCACAATTTGACTTAAATGCATACTAATACCCCACTCAAAAGGAGTAGAGGATACATTGGACCACGCAGCCTCCTGTTTTGCAAGTTCAGATGCCAGACGAAGTGCACAATCTCGTGGTTGTACTAAATTAAGAGAATTTGGACGGGATGGTGTATGAAACGTAATAATTACAGAATCCATACGAATATTAAATGGTGTTCCGTGTTCTTCTTTTGCAATACGAAGCACAACTTGAAGAAATAGTCTAGACATTTTCTGGGCTCGGGCAATACTATCTGCTGACATAGTGCCATCTGGAGAGGTTTTCATTTTTGGTAAAAATAAACGGCAGACAAAAAAAGTCACTTGTTGAGAAAGATAATCCATATCATTAAACATTACACTATGCGATTCTCCTGCATCGGATAGCGTTCGCTCCTTTACTGTTTGAGTTCGTAAAAAAAGAGCACTAGATAAACTCACAGAGCTATTAAATATTCTTTGTGATAACGGGACATTTGAATAGAGAGGAGTACGTCGTGGTGAAGTATTATTACGGTCCATATCTGTCACTACTAGTCGTGTAGAAAGTTCTGGAAAACGTACCTCTTCACATGATATCATAGCATTCTTGGGAGAAGATTCCTCAGTTTTTCTCTTCTCCGGAGAAGACTGTTGTGTATGGGTAACTATACTATTTCCATTTAATGGGTTGTCATTGCGCGGGGCCTCTGAATTTAGTCCCTCTTCAAAAGGGGTATTATTCGCTGAAATCCCTCGCCGTCGAGTCAAACAAATTTGAGAACTACATATGGGTGTAATATCATCGTTATTGGAAGGCGAGATAGGAATAAAAGTAGAACCATTCGACAAAAAAAGTCTGCCCAACGCACCTGTCCGCTTTGTGGGTGGAACATAGTGTTTCAGCTTTTCCAATGTACTGCCTAAGGTCACAACTTCATTTACTAAACCCGTAATAATTGATTCCCCCTTTTTTTTACCACAACAAAAAAAGGGAACCTTTCTATACTTTGGAGCTGTCAATAAATCTGTTCGATTAAGTGGCTGTAGTTGAGTCAATTTTGGTTCAACTCCTCGAATAAACTCTAGTACTTCTGCATACGGCTTAAACATGTAACGCCACGAAATCAAGTATAGTAGTAGGAAAATAGCTATACATACAACTATGATGCTTATAATAATACCCATAAGTAATGTAAACAGTTCTTTAGACAAGGGTCCAACACGTCGATGCTTTCGTTCGAAAAAATTTACACCACATTCTGTCCTTTGAGTATATGTTTCAAATACAAGAGCATCCGCCACCACTTCCGACGTAGCCCAATAGTTGACAGCAAAAATGATTATTATACACAAGCACGGCACCACAGCTGCGGCTATAAACATAGCATACAACGGACAATAGAGGGATCGAGAAGGTATATTCGGTTTTGGCCTCTCTAACATATAATCTAACACCGTAAAACCTGGCCCATTTCCTTCACCTACAATAGCGACCGCTTCTTCCCTCGGAGATAAGTTACACGAGCTTCTACATGAACTGATAACATTCGCATTAAACACCCGCGGTGAGTGGTCACCGCTTGAAGAACCAACCGTTTGACATTCAATCTGCACACAGGGCAAGGATTGTTGCGTGCGAATTTGGCTTCGTGGTGGTGAGCTGATATCCGCCGTGTTGTTCAACGTACGATTCATTACAGTACCACTTGCTGATCGTGCTGTACGAGAAGCATCCTCATTTGTAAATAGTGGACTGTGTAACGCATTGCGCTCAGAAATATTCCGATGAAAACGAGCCAAAACATCGTCTGAGACTACATTTGGGATATCCACTTTCGTTTCGGCATCTAATTGGCATTGTTTACCTTTTCGCAAAATCCTTTCTGTCTTTTGTTGTCTGACTGGAATAAATTGGTCCATTTCTAGTATGGAATTTCCAGAAGGCTGTCGTGAACGACGATGAATCGGCACAGAACTGACTCTTGGCGACTTACCTGTCAAGGAATTAAACGGATTTGTTCCTTTTTGGCCATAAAAAGTGCCTAAAACGTCATCCGTTGGAGGAGAAAGGAAAACAAGTGAACTCGTTCCCGTCGTCCTAGTAGTGGACTCTTGCCCTTCCTTACTATTCAATGTACTCATTCTCTTTGTTTTTCTTACTGTCGTTTTCACTATTCAATTTTTCACCCTCAAAGCAATGCACAGAACAAGCAAACAAAGCACGCACAATCAAATACCCTCACAGAAATTGAGAAGTGAATGTGAAAAGAGATGCCAAGGATTTAAAAAAAGACACAAAGACTCTTTTTTTTTTTGGTGTTGTTGTTTAAGCGTAACTTCTCTTTTCACGTGGAAAGGGCGAGTCTCCTAGTGTCACTCTTAGTTACAAAAAAACACCTCAAACACACACACCCGTATCGCCCTCTACTCCTTTTCTATTGGGTGAATGAGAAATTAGGAAGCAAAAAATAAACAAAAAGAGAGAAAAAGAAAAAAAATATTTTTTCGCAACCTAAGTGAATCGTCACCTATACAATGCTGTAAGAAAAAGAAAAAAAATAAGAAAAAAAAAAAACAACGAAATAAATATCATCATAACTATTTGAAAAGAAACAACTTTCCACCATGGTTCCAACGGAGCATACAAAATGGAGAAACAAAACCAGCAATATACATGAAAAAGACACATAAAAATATGCAGAATCAAAGGGAGTATAAGTGTGACTAACAAACATATAAAACACACACACAAAAAATGATAATAATAATAACAACTCAAGCACAAAACGTAACAATTATAGCAAGCGGGTCATAAAAAAAAAAAAAAACTTGAAAAAAAGTAGAAAAAAACAACGACATTTTTTTTTTGCTTTTTTGATCAGACGTTGACATTTTGATGGAAATCATATGGCTGAAAACAATGATCCAACAGGTTTTTAAAAACTAGACGAATCTAGCTACGCGAGTACGTTCAATTTCTCATAAGAAAATTCAGAACATTTTTTTGCTCTATACTCTGCTAAATTTTCCTTTTTTTTTTTTTTGAAGTTGCATGCAGCTACTTTGTATACTATCGCTTCCGTCTCTTTTGGCGTTGTTTTGTTGTGTCAGCTTTTGTTCTTTCTTTGTGGTCATTAATTTTTTTCTTTTTTTTTTTTTCACCTAGTTTCTTTGCTTGACTTTGTGTAAATATTTGCTGGTGTAAATCGTTTTCTACAGATATATATATATATATATATATGTATTGTTTTTCCATTTCGTTCCTTCTGTTTCGACATTCTTTGCGAATGGTGTGTCACTAACGCTCTCCCATGTCTCCGCCATTTCTTGTGTTTTCCTCTTCTCTTGCTTTGGCGTCCGCCTCCATCATTTGTTGAATGACCCATTCCTCCTCCTCCGGGTCCATTCCGTCGTCGTCGTTCACAAAGAGTCTCTCGTCATCCTCGTCCGCTTCCTCGTTGTTGGGGTCGTCGTCGTTTCGGTCTGTTGAGCGTAAAAAGTACGTCTCCATTTCCTTCAGTTCGTCTTCGGAGAGGTCCCCAAAGGTGCGCATCGCCGCCGCCGCAACAGCAACGGTGGTGGCCACACTTTCAGGCGACGGCATTTGTGTTTCGGCGCGGCTTTCGTATATGTTTGGTGGAAAGAGAGAGGCGGAGGAAGGGGGCGGTTGGGTGCGCAGAAATGACGGGACAAAAGGCGCCGCACTGCTTGAGAGTTTTGAGCGCTCCGCCACGTGCCGCGCAATGCGATCGGTCACATCTGACGAGTGCTCCTCCGACCCTGACGAGTGCATCACAACTACAGCAGCGTCCAACCAGAGCGTGTATAGACAAATACATGTAAAGTAAAAGGAAGAGATAGAGAGAAAAGAAAGGAAGCATAAAATAGAAGAGAATGAGAAATTTAATAATAATAATCATTTCTTTAATTACCATTTATTCATCATGACTTATGATTTTCAAATTTGTGTATTGGTTTTATTCCACCGTCCATGATATACCATAACACTATTTTTTTTTTCATTGTTTTTTTTTCTTCTTTTTAAAGCAGTAAAATGACAAAAAGAAATGTTCTACTAGAAGAGAAACTCTCTGACACATACACAATAGTAAGCCTAGCATGATATGCAGAAGGAGGGACAAAAAGAATGTAATACAAAGAAAAAAAAAAAACTTACGGGGATACAAGAACCAAAGGAGATAGTTCAAGTAACACAAAACTGTATATGAAACATTCCCTTCACTATTGTAATATGTTACTCTCTACCAGTTCTACCAATTTTTATTTTATTTTTTTTAAAGTGGTTTCTTTTCGGTTTTTGTTCACTCCTCATTTCATTTTTTACATCGTATAATCATTCCGTCTTTCCTCCTTCCTTATGTAATCATCTTTTTCATGTCGAATCGAAACAAAAAGGAAGAAAAAACATCCTTCTTTTTTTTTATTCATTTATTTTATATATATATATATATATATATATATCTTTTTTTCACTATTTTAACTTTTTTTTTTTCTTTGTTCAGTTCTTGTCGTTGTTCTCTGAACTCAATCCTTTCAGACATTCAAGAAAAAAAAAGATAAATGAATAGGGGAAAGAGACATTACGCTTCAAAGAACCGATTTTTGAGAGACTCAAAAGTTCTCCCTCAACACTACAAAAAGGGTATATCACGAAATAAAAATAATTTTAAAAAAAGAACGACCATAGCAACATAAGCACCAAGAAAAAAGGAGTGAAATCCAAACAAGTGAAAGCCTTTCTCCGGCCCCCACCTTCTAAACCACATATATATATATATAATAAATAAATAAACGGTGAAGCAAAAAACAGTAATTTGAGAATTAGAAGTGGTAACGGAAGTATATACTGCGGGAGGAGCAAAAAGGAGGATATAAAAAAAAAAAAGAAACAATAACAGTTGAGTAACCGCCATTTTGAATGCTACTACTGTCGCTTGTTGATGATTTGTAATAATTTCCTCCTCCGCCTCCGATATTTATAATTATATATGTATAATTATATATATATATATTTACTTCTACGGAAAGCTGTACAACTCATCCATGGTTTCCACTTCGTAATAGCCGCGCAACGTATTTACCACAAAAAAAAGAGCAAAAACAAGGAATCCAGGAGCGCTACTGAAACTGAGAGCATAGCAATTCCAGGTGCTCACGGAGGATTCACTAAAAATCTTTCCTATCAGCGAAAACAACGAGGTAAGCAGAAAAACCACCACGAATTTCACCATCGTTGCCAGCAGTTGCCTCAACAAAAGCCCGTAATTCACCACCCCAAAACGCGAATCCCCTAAACGCACAAAACCTGTGCGGCACTCCCCCCAATTCACACGCTCCATCAGCCCCAACGCGGCCCCCATTCCACTCTCCCCAAACGAACCCAAACGTCGAAGAAAAAGGACGGACTCCAACACCGCGAGCACCGTCAGATACACCGCCGCGTGCCCCTTACTCTGCCAAAGCACCAAAACAGGAAGTTGAGAAACCACCATGAGAGCACGCAGCCCCCCCACCCGCCACAGCACAGTTCCCTTTCTCCCTTCCCCGCCCACCTCCCCGGTGTAGTCCAATTGGGATGGCACGGCGTATGTTTGGGGTTTGGTTTGGCTTTGGGTTTGGGCGGCGGCGCTGCACGTTTCGCCCTCCACAGGCGGCGCCCCTCGCCCCGCCTCGGCCGGTTCAGGGGCGTCGAGGAGCCAATGCACCCCATCGGCGCGCACCAACTCAAACCCCGACGCCCACTCCGCCCCGGCGCGCCGCTTCAGCACAACAAAGGAGAGATACTCCGCCTGATAAACAGTGCGGAGGGGGTAAAACTCGCGGAGAATCGCACTAATCGCATCGCCGTGTGTAACGAGGAGGAGAGGATGCCCCTCATGTTGCGCGACGAGGCGATAAAACGTCGTCACATAACGCGCCGCCGCCGATGTCATGGATTCCCCCCAAACCGGCAGTTCGACCCCCGAGACGCTTGGCGAGAGGCGCGGCGCGGTTTGGCTCTTAATACGGGACGGGCCGAACACCTCACAGAGGCCGTTGTCGACCACCTCGGAGGCGCCGATGCCGTGCTGACGCAAGTAACGCGCCGTCTCACGGGTGCGGAGAAACGGGGAGACAAAGAGGTGCACTTGGGAGGCGGCGTGGGGGCCAATGAGGGCGATAAGACGTTGGGCGACGTTGGAGATGTCGTGAATGCCGTTTTCTGTTAACGGAGGATCCGTCTCTGGGGCGGCCCCGACGGCTCCATCCCGACGCTCGCCATGGCGCATAACAATAATGAAATCGGAGGATTCCATCTTGTATTGGCTGCCACGCCTAAAACGGTCCTCTTTCATTTAGACTAAACTACAAAAGTAAAATAATAACAAAACAAAGCCACAACAGCAGCAACAACAACAACAAAAAAGTTATATATATTCTAGTCAAAAATTAGTTCTTTTTTTTTTTACTTAAAATGCAACTTTCAACTATACCTAGTAAGAATGTATGCATAAAGAAAAAAAAAAAGGTAAAAAAAAAACACTTAAATTAAGTAATAATACAACGAAGAAACATTTTTTTTTTTTCGTAATTACATACACAGACATTCTTTCATATATATACATATCTATAATATCAACAAAAACAATGATAAAAAGAGTAAAAAAAAAACAACTCTTCGTCTGGTGTCTTTATGAAAGGGGTGGCGGTGATGGTGAACGAGAGAATAGGACTCGTTAGAAGAACGTCAGAAAACGTAGTTAACGGGTCCACACCACAATAGAAGAAGAAAAAAAGAGTCAAGAAAGCGCAGATATGTAGAGGAAATACATATGTAACAATCAACCGATGCCAAATTGTACGTTCCATACGTCAGAACTTCAAGCGTGGCGGAAGCCACACTAAAAACAGTGAAAAGTATGAGCCATTTTTTTTGTTAACTTTCCTCTCTAATTGGTATCAGTTTTTCGTAGCAGTTGAAAACGTTTCTTTTTTTTTTTTGGTTGGTGGGGGGTTATTTGCTCCTACCACATTATTATTCTGCTCAATCAAGACCCTCTTAATCTTTTTTGTTACCCTCTTAGCATTTTTTGTTTGTCGCTGTTGCTTTTTTGTTTTTTGGCGTATACATATACAAGCACTTATATGTGCGTATACGTCCATTTTATTTTTCACGCTTCACATATTTTTGTTTTTGTTCTTTTTCATTTTAAAAATAAAGACATCATTCTTGTTTTACTATTAACGCCTCATGTCATACCAAACTATACCACGTGCAATGCTTTTCCTTGTCGCTTCCCTTATCTCCCCCCTCCATCTGTTGTCGCGCGTTTGATGAAATGTCCACCAAAGAAACACTTTTTAAAAGACTTATCATTTCGAGTTTGAAATCAATTGGTGCTGAATTCATTTTTTGTTTGTTTGTTTGTCTGTTTGTATTTGCTATTCGTTTTTATTTATACCATCTGTCTTTTTTTTAATCTTTTTTTTTTTTTTAGTATATATATTTTAGTTAATTAACACTTCCATCACCATCTCTTTTGGTGAAACAACAATCCATTTCTCACACACAAAGGAATTCAAAAAAAAAAAAAAATTCGAATAGTTCGCTTCAAGATCCCAAATTCTCATCAATTTTTTTCCCTCCATTTTGTTTTACTATTCCATTTCCCCCCCCCCTCCTCTGTGTGGTTCTCTCTTTCCTAGAGTGACTGTGTGGGTGGGGAGGATTGCGCCATAAGCGCGACGCCGCGTGTGCCTGCGAGGATGTACGGCGGGGGCGGCGTGTACGGCGGCGGCGCGGCGCCCGTTGGCGGACTTCGGACGGCGGCGCGCGCCAAACCCCCGGCGGCCGTCCCTTGCGGCGCGGCTGGGGCGGGGAGGGCGGCGTACGCGGGCGGGGGGGGAATGCACTCCTCGAAGCCGAGCGGCACCTGCGCGGGGTAGTACTCGGGGGAGTTCGCGTTCATTTGGAACGTGCTCGACGGCACAAACTCGCGCGCGTTGGCGTTCATCGTGGACGGCGCCAATGGGGGACTGCGCGCGGCGGAGTGCGGGGCTTTTCCCGCGCCGGCGGAGTTCGGTTTTTGTGTCGGCGTGACGGGGGCGGCCAACGCCGGGGCGTCCGCGTCGCATCCGGTGGCCGGACGCGCCGAATGGTCGTTTGGGTTTGTCTTGTCGTTGGTTTCCTGCGTGGGGTCCGATAGGGAGGAGGCGTGGCTTCCCACCACACGCCCACGACGGGACTCGTCCATGTAAGGGGGGGACACTTGCACACGCAGCGTCTTACCTTTGGTGCTCTTACCATCGAGCAACAAGGCCCGCTTGGCGTCATCGGAGTTGGCAAACGTGACAAACACACGTCGACGGTGTGCGGGGGAGTTGTCCTCTACAAGGGATGAGTCGGTGATTTGAAGACCCTCAAAAAACGTCAAGGCCTCCGCGAGGGAGGCGGTGTCGTAGAGATTGGATAACACCACACAGTTGTGCCACTTTGGAAAGAGCTCCCAGAACTTTTCAATCTCGCCCCAATGCTGCTCGCGTAGCTTCTTCAACGCAGAGTCCTCTACGCATGGCACAGGCACAAGCGGACAAACAGGTCGCAACACAAACGGCAAAAGGTCTCCCTCATCATCGGAGTCCTCGTCTTCGTACTTCTCAAACACATCGCACGCGTCTTGAATAGAGGACATGACCACAACCCCACCTGCGCGCTTATCATTTTCATCATAAAACCGCATATCAAATGTATTCCATCCACTAAATTCGGAAAATTCCCGCAATGCTTCCTCATAACCACAACCCCCGTGAAAACGCATATCGATAAGGTGACTGTGCGTTGCAATGGAAAGACCATAATCCAGTGTCAGGTAAAAACCTGTCCCATGGACATCCGCAAGTGATGCGTCGGAGGGATACTCTGTGTAATCAATAAAAGAGGCAATAAAGTCAGGCGAGGCATCTCCGCATCGCACCGGAGACGTTATAGGAGTCACGCGTAAGCAGCTCAGTAACTCGTCCATATGCAGCGCACCAGGAAGGTAATCAATGTATCGCAACAATGGCATCGCGGCAGTTCCAGTTAAGACAGAGTGGTCTTCATAGTGTGTACACTTAAGTCCAAATCGCTCTGCGCAGAGCTCTAGCAGTGTACGAAATGTGGTTGCGAGTAAAGGAAAGCGGATGGTGCATGATCTACGATTGCCTACCTCCGTCACGCAAAGGACGACATCATACTCAACACCTAGCAAAAAACGAAGTGACGACGGTACACTAAGGGCTTTCAGCTCCAAAGATTGAAGTCCAACTTTTTTCATCGGAGTATTGTCCTCAAAAAGCATATTCGTTTGAACCTCTTTTTATTTATTCTATTTATTTATTTTGGAGGAATATTTTTTCTTTTTTCAAAAATAAAACAAAATAAAAAAAACAAAGCGGCAGTAATGAATCCCTTCCAACGTCACCGATTCCAAAACGCTTAGTCCACACAAAATTCGGTGCTGAAGGGTAAATACACGCAGTTTAATAGGAAGAATCAAAAAGCCAAACAGGTAACAACATTCAGGCTATATATGTAGAAATATATATATATATATATATATATATATATATATATATATATGTATATATTTATATAAATATAAAGAATCCTCTCTTTAACACTGCTGCAAATAAGTTTATTGGAGTGGCGAGAACGAACTGTAGAGTAGCAGTAGTAATAAGAACAATAATGAAAGTAATAGTAAAAGAGGTAACCGTAACAACGCGCCGCACGTTCAACTATTGGTAAAGACAATATAGATAGTAAAATTGCACCAGAATACGTTGCAAAAAAAAGAAGAACGCACAGAAAAGTCCACAAAGAAACAATTTCTATCAAATGATGACGAGAAGTAGCAGTAAGAAAAAAAAAAAAAATTAGCAAAAGAGTTTTCACAAATCTCTTCGCAACTTTTTCTGTCCCTAAACTGTTGTAACTGAATGGAAATATACGGCCTTAGGAGAAATTTTTGTTATTTTCTGTACTTTTTCTTCCTTTGTATTGTAGCTTGGTTATCGCTTTTATTGTGTATGCGTGTGTTTTTATTTCTTTTTCTCTCCTTGTTTAGAACAAATAAATATATTTCTTTCCCTTTTTGTCCTTCTCTTTCAAAGTTCTTGACCTAGAAGGTCACTTTAACTTGATAAAGGAATAGTTGTAATTAAACAATGCGATCCAACGGCTGCCCAGTGAAAACCTCAAAGACAGTCTTTTAGTCGATTGTAAGAATATTTGAGCTACTATAGTTAATAGATAATATGAGAATTGCGATTGTATTCTTTCGTAGGCCTTTGTATTTTTTTCAAAAAAAAAAAGAAAAGAAAAAGGAAAGTAAAAAAAAAAAAAGAGTGTCATTATTTTTTTAAAAGCTTACTTTACAAAATGTAAAAGATCATAAAATGATAAGATAAGAATTTTACACACACCCTTTTTGATATTTTCGAACATTTACTTCCAAGAATCGGATGCATAGTAATATATATATATATATATATATATATATAATTTGAGAATATTGCTCCAAACATAACGAAATACAACAACTACACAACCAAAAAAACACAAAAAGTAAAAGAAGAAAGAAAGTGTGGAGAAGAAAAAAAGAAGAAAAAACACGCACACAAACATCCAAGAAGAGTAACAATAAACAGAAATCAGACAGAACCATTTGAAAAACTGTAATGCATCTCAAACAGAAAACACGCTAACTGAAAAACAAAAACAGCAACAATAACAATAACAAAAAAGTCTATCATCAAACAAACAAAAAAAAGAATAACAACGAAGTCGAACATTTCTAAAAACGCGAAGGAAGCAAGCAAGCAAGCAAGCAAAGAGGTAAACAAAAACAAAACAAATAAAAGAAACCTCAATAAACGAGTTACACCACAACAACAGAAAAAAAAAAGGTGAAAAAAAAATAGAGAAAATGAAGTCCCACCGTTTGATGATTAGCGAAGAGATCAATAAATAAAGAGTAGTGTTGTTCATATTTGTTTTTTTTTATCTACTGAACAACAACAACAAAAAAAAAAAAACAGACCTCGATGCAATGAAAAGTTTTCGTTTTTTTCCTTTGACTTTTCTCAATCAACTTTCACTCCCAATCCGTTTAAACAAGACAAGAAACGTTTTACACTCCTTTTACCTCGTTTGTTAGAGTTTAGTAGTAACACTTTTGGGTCTTTTCTCTTTTCACCTCTACTTCACCTTTCCTCTTCGTAAACCTATTCTGCAACTACTTGCATGCTCTTGAAAAAAGTGAGTAAAAATAATAGTAAAACACAGAAAAAAAAAATTCCAAAAGTAACTTTTCCCATCCCCCTCACAAAAAAAAGTCAGACACACGAACAACAACAGTAAGAACCAAAAAAAAAAAAAAAACATGCATTCAAATAGTCATCGAATACACTGTACGTCTGTCATCATGTCGACATAAGGAAGAAGAAAGAAACAAATGTCTCTTCATTGTTTCATGGATAGTGCCAAATTGCTTTAAAGAAAAAACCTTCAAAACGCTATGAACACCAAATACTCACTCGGTAGGATACAAAAAAAAAATAAAAATAAAAAATAAAAAGCATCTTTCTTTTTTCTTCTAAAAATATGTAAAAAATCTTTTTAGCTCAGTTTTTTTTTTTTTTTGCCTTTCTTGTTGGTACTTAATTAGTCTGAAGTCACTCTTCTTCTTTCTCTGATATTGCGCGTCTCGTCTAAAAATTTTTTTCCATCTTTTTTAAACCTTTCGTTTTCCTACTACGTTTCTTCATACATCATATCTCTCTCTCTCTCTCTCTCTCTCTTTTTTTTCTTTGTTGTTGTATACCTTCTGTTGTATGTTTTTTGTGTCTTTCTTCGCTTGTGCCGTTATTTCCTTTTCTTTTTTTTATTATTATTGTGCTTCGCTTGACATGCGGTCATATTCAGCTCGAGCAAAACGGTCCCAGTCATTCTTTTCCGCTCGTATCTTCTGTTGATGTTCGGCAAATGGGTCTCTGTGCTCAAACAGCATAAATTTCGGCGCGTTAAACACCATATTAAAGAAATTGGATGGTGTAGGACACCCCCGTAGGTCATTAATCTTGACACCAAAGTGGTATTCCTCACGAAGGTCACAACCAAGCATGTCAATCATCTGACAAACCATATCCTCATACGAAAGATCCCCTTCTGGGTTTTCCGAATACTCTAAAAAGCGCTGTTGATTTTCACGAAACACTTCAAACAATTCATATCCACTCAATACCCCGTCACCATCTACATCCAGTACCTTAAACCAGTAGTAAACTGCAGGATTACTATTTTTATCTTCCTCAGAGAGGCAAAAGTACACAAAATCCTCAAAGTCTAATTTCTCCTTTTCGTTAGAGGAGAGAGCACGCCCAGCACCTTCTGCGACACGTTTGAGCACACATGGCACAATAGAACCCTGACCATACTTACACAAATCATCAAACCCAAGAAGTTGATCACGATCCGTGTCTAACTCCCAAAATTTGCAATATAAGACATAAAAATGTTCATAGGAGAAATACTGCAAAACAAGGTTAACATCCTTTTCGTCCACCTCTTGCATAACCTCAGGGAGATCACTGCGATCAAAGTCAAACCAAGTCACACGGCCATTGTGTTGTCTCTCCAAGGTGTATATAATACGAATAGCGACAGTACGACAGTAATACTCCTGAAACTCTGGTTGTTTAAGAAACTCTAGTCCAGAGTGAGAGTCTACCAAATATCTCACCATTTCTTTAAAATTTTCTAATGTAAGGTATTCCTTGGAAGAATCACTGCGTATGAGATCAAAAAGACGACGATTTATTGTTAACGGACCAAAAACATTGTAATAGTAACTCGAGATCTGCTCAAACGTTAAAGCCGCCGACTCGGGAACACCCGAAGCGGCAGAAATACGACGAAACAATGCATCTTTCAACCATGTAGGTACGTTAAACACATTTTGACAAAGCTTCCCGAATTGTCCTTTTCGAACCGTCTTGGTTGTATCCATCGGAAGTGATGATGCAGAAACTATCTTTCGATTCACAGATGATCCTTTAAGAGCAAAAAAGCTCCTAAGCGCCTCCTCCTCCTCTGCTGGAATATTCGCTCGCACACCTCTGGATTCCTTTTTACTATAAAATGTAGGAATATCCTCCAAAGTCGCCCGCTGCACATTTGCCGGGGGCATCGACGCAAAGCTACCGGAGGAGTGCACAAAGCGTTGCGCCTGTGTGACACTCCCATTGAGTGTGGCCTCAATACTCGGGTACACCTCCGCCGGGCCCATGACGGCGTTCAGCGTGGTGTCCAACCCCGTGGCGCCCGCTGCCGGCGGGGAGGCGGTTGGGCCGCCCGCGTACGGCACCGGCGCCATCGGGTCGACCACCGGTTTGCCGTGCGCGCCGGCGCCGGGGGAGGGGGGGTTGCCCACCGACGGGGAGTTCGCGCGGTGCGGAAAGTCCAACTCGTCGACGCCGAAGAAGCGCGCGGACTGCACCGGACTCGGCGTGCGCGGGTGCTCCTCGCGCCGGCGGCGTCCGGTCGGGGGGGACGGCGGCGGCGATTGGCTCCGCGCGCGGGGGGACGGCGGGCCGGAGGCGCCGGAGAGGCCGGAGGGGTCCGCAAAGCGGTGGTCGGGCGCCTTCTCCGACGCGGCGCCGTTCGCGCGGCGGGCGGATTGGGCGGTGGAGAGAATGTGCTCAACCGCGCGGTCAATCTCGCGGGCCCCGACCTCACACGTCGCCCACGTCGCGTAGAGCTCGGAGAGAATGACCTTGACGGCCTGTTTGTTGCGCTGGGAATTTAAGGAGGACATCGCCACCGGGGGGTAGGAGAAGAGGAATGGTAAAAGAATAAAACAGGAATTACTCCCTCCCTTTCACCCACACACACGCTTCGTCTCTTTGTGGGCGAATAAAGTAATGTATATATATATATATATATATATATTAACACAGATCTTTCCTACGCTAATCCGTACCGTTTCAGCTCTCTCAGAAGAAGTATATATTTAAATACAAATATTTTTATGTATACTGCCACAAACAGGTTAAGAGCAACGAGAGAATAATAATAATAATAATGAGACTATCTTTGTTTGTTTTGTGTATGTGCGTGTATTTTTTTGTTTGTTTGTTTTTGCAATTCGTGCGTACTGATAAAACTTAACAATATGTGAAGATTTACCTAATTCCTTTTTTCTTTCTATTTTCTTCCACACGTCTGGATGGGTTGTCGAGTGCGTTTAATCTAAAATAGTCAGCGCCTTTTTTTTTTGATTTCTTTTTTTTTTTGTTTTGTTCCCTCTTTGTTGTTGTTGTTTCTCTACTTAGATTAGGTATATTGCCAGTATCTTCAGCGACGTCGAACACTATAATATATATATATATATTATAGTGTGTGTGTTTTATTTTTTCCCTTCTTAGTTTTTTTTTCTGTTTGTCTTCTAAAAACACCTTTTGAAGCTCAACACAAAGGGGCACACTTAAGAAAGTGAGCAAACGAAGACGATAGATTCAACGCTTACCTACTCTTCTATCTCTTTTTCCACTTTCCAATAGGTATGTCTTTTCCGTAACTGTGATTTCTCCTTTTCCTTTTTGTTACTTTTTTTTTTTTGTGTGTGTTTCTTTTCTGTGCAATAAAATGAGGTAGAAGGCACTCACTCAACGCGCCTCCGAAGTCAATACCTCTCAGCTGCAGAAAGGATTACCTCCCAGAAAAAAAAAAAAAAAATTTAAGTAAAAAAAAAAACCCCTATAGGTATGTTTGTTTTACTTCACGTACCTTGTTCTAAAGAAGAAAAAAAAGGAAAGTAAAGGATATAATTGACAAAGAAAGGAGAAACAACACCCCTCAGACAAAGGCAAAAAGAGGAAAAGTAAAATAAATAAATTCATTTGTCATGAAATGTCTATGCGAAAAATTATGAACGTCAGGAAATATATATATATATATAACTACACATAAACTCATAACAAAAGTACCGTTTGAACAGAGCATTTCCCTTCCTTTTTTCTTTTGTTTCTCTCACATTCCTCTCTTTCTACATGTGGTAAAAAAGAACAACAAAAAAATGTTTCTTCCAAATGACATTATCCCCCTTTTCTTTGTGTGTGTGTCACCCTTCCAATGGAGCCGTCTCTTCCGGTTGGGCCGCGGCGTTCGTTTCCGTTCTTGGCATGTGATCATTTGTTTCTTCCGCCGCCGCCGCCGCCGCCTCTTCCGCTGCCTTTTTGTCCTCCTCCGCCACTTGTGCGGCCACACGCGCCATCAAAAGTGCCTTCTCGACGTTATCACCGGAAAAGCGGTGAAGCACCTTTCCATAGGAGAGGGAAAGGAAAGTGGGAACCGACACGATTTCAAGGGATTGGCAAAGCGCCTCGGTTCCCTCATTGGCGACGATGATAACCAATTGAAGCGCCGAAATGGTCGGGGGACGCTCCAAATTGAGTTTTTCCAAGTAAGGCGTCACCGTTCGAGAGCAGAGATTGCAGAAAGGGGTGACAACGGCGACGAGGCAAAAGCCTTTGTGCATTAACACCGAGGTCTCATACTCTTCTTCACTACGCACATAAACTATCTCCGGCGGTGGAGGTGGTGGGAGGTTCTTCTTAGACTTCTTTGACTTTGCAGGCATCTAAGCTTTACTTACAAACAGCAACAAAAGAGAAGAAATAAGAAATAAGTGGTGAAAACAACATTTTCAAAAAAAAAAGCCACTAGAGAGGATAATATGCAAAAAGAAAAAGAAAAAACAGAACTTTCTTTTTTTTTTCTTGTTGGAGATATAAAGGAGCAAAAAAGTTTTAAAAAAACGAAAAAAAAAGAGTTAAAATATATAAAAAAATCGCCTCTTTGATGGATGTAATACGAAATCGACAACAGAGGACAAATTATTTTGAGAATTCCTTCTTGTCCCGAATAAAACACACAAACAGAATACGCATATCTGTATATATATATATATATATATATATATATATATATATATATAGATATATATATATTAGGGTCCTAAGTTATTGCAGATGACCTTACAGCACATCGTTTTACACTAGACCCAACAGATTTTTTTTTTCTTTAAATATCCGTTTGTACTCACTTTTTCTTTCCTTCATTACACAACGCGATCTGCTTGTATCATCCATTACAGATGTAGACATTTCATATTATGCTGTTTAATTTGCCGTTGCGCAAATAAATAAGTAAAAGAAGAAACAAAGCGGCAACAAACAAAAAAATTTCTTTTTACTACTCATCGTCATGAAAGCTTTTATAGACATGTTTCCTCCGCCTCCCAAAGAAAAACAATACCATCTGAAAAACAAAAAAAAAGTAAACATTCTCTTCGCGTATTATTACGCCAGTTTATCAAGGGCTGCCTTCAGAGAATCAACGAGATCCTTATAATCTTCAATACCGCATGACACACGAACAAATCCGTCCGTAATACCAACTTTAAGACGATCCTCTTTTGTCATATTTGCGTGTGTCATGACTGCGGGGCATGTAATAATACTTTCAGCCGCTCCAAGATTCTCACAAAGCGACCACGGCCGCTGCACAGTATCCATTAGCTTTCGTCCATTTGTTGTTCCTCCCTTCAACTCAAACCAAAGCATACCACCATGCATGTTGTTGCGGTGTTGACGGTCCGCAAGTTCCTTCTGCGAAAAGCTCTTCAGACCAGGATAGACGACACGATCAACCATGGAATGCGTCTCGAGGAATTCGGCGACCTTCTGCGCATTAAAGCTTTGCTTTTCCACACGTAGGGACATCGTCTTCACCGTTTGCAGTTGCAAGTATGCCACAAATGGGGACATTTGGCTGCCAAGAATATTTTGCGTCAGACGCATCTTATCATCCAAATCCTTTCGTTTGGTGACGAGGGCACCACCAACAGTCATGTTGTGACCGTCAACAAACTTAGTTGTGCTGATAAGCGTGATGTCTGCACCAAGGTCCAATGGACGCATAATAGCTGCGGTTGCAAACGTGTTATCACACATATGAATAAAATTCTTTGCCTTGCATATCTTTGAGAGAGCGGCAATGTCTGTTAAGGTAAGTGTAGGATTCGAAGGTGATTCAGAAATAACGAGTTTCGTATTTGGTTTAATAGCGGCCTCCACATTCTTAACATCACGCATATCCACAAAGGTAAACTCCATCCCAAAACGTGAAAAAAATACACGGCACGCCCGATTTGTTCCACCATAACTGCAGTCTGTCACAATGGCGTGATCTCCCGCATTCATAAGGGAGGAAATAGCTGTCGTCGTCGCTGACATTCCCGTTGAGTAAAGAGTGGCATACTCACCATTCTCCACAGAGCACAGCTTCTTCTCCAACGCACTCACTGTAGGGTTTGCAGAGCGTGTGTAGCTGTAGCCTTTTGCCTGATACTGATCAATAGACTCTTGTACAAATGTGGTACTCAAGTAAACAGGAGTCAAAATAGCGCCGGTTACAGGATCTGGACGAATACCACCATGTACAAGCAATGTATCGAAACCCTGCTCTTGATCTTGCCACGAGCCGGAACCATCCTTGAAATCCGACACCAAATGCTGTTTCGCAGACATTCTTTATCCTTGAAAAAGAAAAGAAAATTAATAATATATATCCTATTCCACAAAAAAACAACAAAAAAAAAGAAAAACAAACAAACACTAATAATAATAATAATAAAAAGAAGCAGCGCCGTGCGGTATGAAAGAGGGGGACAACAGCAACACGAAAAAGAAAAGAGTACAAAGGGAGTGGGAGGGGTATTGGTGAAGACTGCGGGCAGCGGTCGTGCTGCGCCAAAGCGTGGATGGCGAGGGGCGGCGGGTCAGAGTGGTGCATGATGTTATCTCAGTCAGTGTCTCCTGTGTTTGGTTAACTGAATATCGTGTTGTGCATCAGCTGCGCCGTGCGGTGTGCGTGCGTAGCGATCGTCTGGTGTCTCGTGCCTCTTGAACTTGCAGTACTGACGGGTGCAACTACTGCATTACCTGAAGGCACTGCGATCGGCGAAGCAGGAGCAAAAGAGACAAACAAAAGAAGAGAGGGGGATGGGGGGAGGAAAGGAGGAGAGGCAAGAAACAGACAAAAAAGGGTGACGTCTTGGAAGACGATGGGCCAGTGCCGCGTCAGACAGCGCGGGGAGACGACGTGCCGGTGGCAGCGCCAGTCCCGCCCGCCGACTTCGTACCGTCATGGTCGGCGTCAGATTTTACCCTACGAAGTGAGTAGTCGCATCACAGCAGCGCGCCGGCAGCCAAGAAAGAGGGGCGGTTGTCTCTTGCACAACACTGGCGGACGCCACCGCCACGGGGTAACGGGCTGGGTGGATCCGTGTAAATTGTGCGTCGGGCGGCAAGGCAGCGCGGCGGCGCACGCTCTCCCGATCAGCGTAAGTAGCGACACGTTCTCGTCCGCGAAAATGTATGTCAGCTCAAACTGTGCTTTTGGTCCTGTTGTGGCATCACAGAGATGGGAGCGGCGCCGTGCGGTATGAAAGAGGGGGACAACAGCAACACGAAAAAGAAAAGAGTACAAAGGGAGTGGGAGGGGTATTGGTGAAGACTGCGGGCAGCGGTCGTGCTGCGCCAAAGCGTGGATGGCGAGGGGCGGCGGGTCAGAGTGGTGCATGATGTTATCTCAGTCAGTGTCTCCTGTGTTTGGTTAACTGAATATCGTGTTGTGCATCGTGCAACAAAAAATGTCTTCTTTATTTTGCTGAAAATTTAATTATTTTTTTTTTTTTGTATTAAAACTGAAAAAAAAATAAAAATAAAAATAAAGAATATTTGTAAAACATGAGGATAAAGAATACAATTTATTAAAATTGTATATTTTGTTGTTTATGTTTTACTTATTTTTTCTTTTGGACTATTATGTAAATGCATTTCTTTACTACTATATATATTTTTGAAAATGTCAGATTAAAATTTAACTCTGTGCAAGAGCGTACACGCTTGTGTTTTGTGTAATAGCCTCTTTCGTAAGTTGAAAAGCACCAAGTATACCACTGATGCACATTGTTTCTCTAGCCCCTGAAGCGGCGTAGTACTCAATGTCTGCCAGTTTGGTGAGTAAAAAGCAACGCAATTCCTGTGTGAGATCCATTGCCATCACGATGAGGTGCATCTCTCGCACCAAGTCTATAGTTGAAATTCCTTTGACCGCTATTGCTCGTTCTACCTTTTCCCATGAAGTGGAGAAGTCGTTTGCAAGCATATCCTCAACGATACCGCGCACATCCGCGGGTGTTGGATTACCCGTTACGCGGTAAACAGATTCTTCGGTGATTTCACCTGTGGACATGGCAGACGCCTGCATTGTGTTTAGACATCGACGGAGATCACCATTACTCAGACGGAATGCGGCAATGAGACCTTCATTAGTAAAATGAACACCTTCCTCATTTGTTACAAACGTTAATCGAGGAAGCATAGAGGATTTGTTTACTGGTGCAAAACGAAATCGAGTGCATCGGGACTGTAAGGCTGGTATAATTTTATTTATATGATTGCAGAGGATACAGAAACGCACATTTTTTGTATACTTTTCTATGATTCGACGCAGCGCTGCCTGTGCCTCACTAGACATTTGATCCGCTTCGTCGAGGATAATGAGCTTGAACGCCGTCGACGAGGATGTGGACACTGCACCCATAGAAAATATGGAAGTCGTACTCGCAAATTCACGCACCTGTTGTCGAACAACATCAATACCACGGTCATCCGAGGCATTCATTTCGAGCACATTTGCACGGATCCGTTCCTTTCCAAATAGGTGGTGTGCGCATGCTTTTATTGTAGTGGTCTTACCGGTTCCAGGCGGACCATAGAAAAGGAGATGGGGCATGTTGCCGCTATCCATGAGACGCCGAATTGTTCCTAAAATCTCTTGGTGCGCAACGACATCATCCAAAGTAACAGGTCGGTACTTCTCCACCCATGGCAGCCCACTCTGCTTTGCTGCAGATCCATTTGTGACCTTTCCGTCGTTGGTCATATTGTGTTGGATTCTAAATGACAAAATAAATAGAAAAAAATAAAGTAAAATAATGTCTAAGAAGTTAGATTATATATATATATATATATATATATATATATATATATATAAACTGCAAAAAATATATTTAAAACCCGTAGAAAAGGCACGCGGATGTGGTCAAAAACCTCAATAGAACACTCAAGGCTTCAGTTAAAGACTCGAACGAAAAGAAGAAAAGGCAAATTGGTGCAAACAACAAAAACAGTCGACAACAAATAATAATTAAAAGTAGATCAACAAATTTTGAAAAAGTTTTCCACAGGATAAATATACCTTTATATAACCCTTTTTCATGTTGTAAATACCATTGCTTTGTGCTGATTGAGTGCAGAGTTCATGATGAATATAAGCGATTTTTTTCTTATTCTTTGCGTGTGTATTGACTCTCTTTAAGTACTTTTGGGTTTGAAAGTCACCGTATGCACAAGACCAATTATCACTCACGATTTTCACTTGGCAAGATTATCGGCACTTTATTTCCTTTTTTATGTCCTGTCTTTTCTTTTTTGCTTCACTAATCTCTTTTTTTTACTTTGAAGATGGTGATTGTTCCGCTTTTGTTTCGGGGCTGTACTTGGGAAGATCATTTGGTGGTGGGGAAAGCTCGGAGAACTCACGCAGCAAGTCAATGAGACGTGTGATTTTGTCGTTGTCTTCTCGATCAGGTGGACCGTCCTCAAGCAACTCACAAATCACAATGGCGGATTGATGCTGTTTCTTATAACGTTGCAAGTCTTCCGCCGGGGTTTGTGTCTCATTATCGGCAAACCATCTTGGGTACGAGTCCCGCATAAGACGCAAAGGGATGACAAACTCCGGATTGAGCAGCACATCGAGAATCATCTCAGCCATGTGCTCTTGCGACATGCCTCCGGGCATAGACTCCGCCGCTATTTCTCCTTCCCCGGTCTCGGAGCCTCTTGCCTGGTTTGACGCTTGTAGTTCGCTCATGCATTGTTCCATAACAGACATCATTTGAGCATCAAACGGTTGATTCTCATTGGAACCCTCCGTCGGGGAATTCTCTGCATCATTTACGGCCATGTCGTCCAGTCGGCCTATCAGCTGCTGCACTTCTGCAATCTTTGCCCGATCCTCCGCCGACACATCGGGCACATCACTTAGCATGCTCGCCATCTTTGAAACCTCCTCCTTCAACTTACCAAGAAGGACCTCCGGATCACCGTCACTGTTGCCATCCATGAGCGCTCGCATCATTTGCATCATCTCCCCATTTAAATCATCACCCGCAGAATTCTTTTGCTCCGCCTCACGAGCTGCATCACGCGCCTGCACTTCTTCCTCATGCCGGCGTTCCTCCTCATCCATGGTATTCATGGCATCATCAAGAAGGGCGTCAAGATCATCCAAATCTTCTGGAGCAGACATGACAAACACGTTTAAGGAGCGGTACGCTATGAAAATATGTAGCTAAACTGATTTCAATAAAAATTTCAGCTAAAAAGAAAAAAAAATACGTGAAATGTTAAAACAGGATTTCTTAAACGTATTAAAACTTCAACTTTTGCCTTTTTTTTTTCTTCCTGCGGCTCAAGAGGTTCTTTCGTCCCTCAATCAAAAAGAAAGAAAAAAAGATACATTCATTATCGACAAAAAAAAATGAGATATGAAGAAGAACAGCAAAACGAGAGTACACAAAGTTTTCCCCTTATGATGCATAAATTTACGTATAGCGAAAAAGAAGAAAGAAAATACAGTAAGAAAAGCAGTAACCATATATATGTATATATATATATATATATATGCATGCTACTATCCATTAATCGTATTGCAAGAGATCTTGCACAGACTGAAATGTGGAAAAGAGCATCTTTTAAGAACGCCGTTTTTTCCCCCAAAAGCGTCTTTTTCCGTCATCCGACAACTTTGGGGTAATGTGGGGTTTCCCCGTTGGTGTAGAATCCGTTTTGGACTTCAAGGTGGCCTCTTTCTTCGCTTTTTTACGTGCTTGTTCGATCTCCCGTGGACTCGCACGTGCTACAACGGTAGCAGCTATGTTTTTTCGCGCCTCCTCGGCGCGCAGTTTGCGTGTCACCTCATCCTCCATAGCATTGGCGGTATGTACTGCCTCCTTCTTCTCATACGTTTGACGGTTGCGTTTTCGCTGTGAAATAGCACATGTCGTTTCCTTTGCAAACTCAGTAAAAAAACCATCATCCTCCGCCCACTCTTCGGTGGCTACAGGTGCGTTACTTCCACTCATACACACGCAAAAAATAAAACAAAAAGATTACCGAACAAATGTACACTTAAACCAACCACTAAAAAAGACAAAGGAAAACGAAAAAAAAAAAAAAACAATAAGAATATGCACCATAACCCAAAAAAAAAAAAAATTACAATAATATCGAAAAAGCATCCATATAAAGAACAAACATTCATCTTAAGAAGAATAGAACGAAAAATATTCTTTTAAACACAAATCACCTCCTCAAGAGTAAAGGTGAAAAATAAAATGAAAGAAAAAAAGACAGAAAAAAAGTGTCAGCGGAAAACTCTTTACTGCTCAATCACCTTTGTGGTGAGGTTCTTGAAGGTTGCGACCGGGACGTTGGAGATGACAGTGTAGAAGTGCTTGCGCTTGGACCCCTCCTGCGTCTCCGACTTGCGCTCCACGTGCACGCGAACACGGCCGGGGACGCCCTTCACGCCCTTGTGCCAAATGTACGTGTTGAGGGTGGCGTCGATGCGGTTGTCGTTCGTCTTCATCAGTTTGCCAACGAAGGCCTTGATGCGCTTGATGGCGAGCGGGGCACGCTTGTGGAAGGTCTTCTTCTTGAGCAGCTTCGACAGGTGAATGGTCGCCTCCATGGTGACGTCGTCCGGCTTGCGGCCGGTGCGTTTGCGCAGCGAGGCGCGCGTGGCGCCGCGAACCCGCGAGTGCTCCGCCGTGTTTCCAACGCCGTGGTACATCTTGCGCTTGTCGGCGCTCATCTTCGCAAGAATGCATTTCCAGCGACGGTCATCGCGGGCCTTGCGCGCGGCGAGGGCCTTCTTGCGCTCCTCGAGAAGGTTCAACTTCTTCTCCTTTCCGAGAAGCTTGCCCTTGTACCCAGCACGAGTCATAGCGTCGCTCCACTAAAGACACTTTCAAAGAAGACAAAAAAAAGACATGAAAAGACAGAAAATGAAAAAAAAAATATGTTTTTTTTATTGTTTTGATTGTAACACTATTATCAATATGTAACACAAAATGTGTTTTGCCTCTACTTTAGAGTTGTGCTGTCAACACGTCACAATAACGAAAAGAAAAGAATCAATTTTCTTTTGGAGTAACTTCAATGAAAAACAGAAAAAATGAAAATTAATACAGAAAAAAGCCGTAGAGGAAAATCGCTGTGAAACTTCCGAACAACCAAAACGAAAAGGAACTCTCTTTACTGCTCAATCACCTTTGTGGTGAGGTTCTTGAAGGTTGCGACCGGGACGTTGGAGATGACAGTGTAGAAGTGCTTGCGCTTGGACCCCTCCTGCGTCTCCGACTTGCGCTCCACGTGCACGCGAACACGGCCGGGGACGCCCTTCACGCCCTTGTGCCAAATGTACGTGTTGAGGGTGGCGTCGATGCGGTTGTCGTTCGTCTTCATCAGTTTGCCAACGAAGGCCTTGATGCGCTTGATGGCGAGCGGGGCACGCTTGTGGAAGGTCTTCTTCTTGAGCAGCTTCGACAGGTGAATGGTCGCCTCCATGGTGACGTCGTCCGGCTTGCGGCCGGTGCGTTTGCGCAGCGAGGCGCGCGTGGCGCCGCGAACCCGCGAGTGCTCCGCCGTGTTTCCAACGCCGTGGTACATCTTGCGCTTGTCGGCGCTCATCTTCGCAAGAATGCATTTCCAGCGACGGTCATCGCGGGCCTTGCGCGCGGCGAGGGCCTTCTTGCGCTCCTCGAGAAGGTTCAACTTCTTCTCCTTTCCAAGAAGCTTGCCCTTGTACCCAGCACGAGTCATAGCGTCGCACACAATTATTCCCACTAAAAAGAGTGGTAGTGAGGAGAAGAGTTTAAAAAATAAAATTAAAAATTTTTAAAAATTAAAAAAAAAAGTGAAAAAAAGGAAAAAAAGAAAGGGTAAATTAGACAAGCATTTCAAAGACCAAAAACGTGCAGCCAACAAGTGTTCCGCAGCAGAAGAGGAAAAATTTATCATTGATGTGGTGTTCTGTTACTTTTTACATTTATCACTTATTTACCTATATAGGAAAAAGAAACACCAAACAAGGAAGCAAATAGCACACTCTTTGCATTCCACGAGCAAATGAACAATAAAAACGAAAAGGTAGAATGAAGGAGAAAAAAAAAAAAGAGAAATCCCATTTATTCATCGGCAAAGGGAGCGTAACGCACATGGAGTTTCCACATTTTTTTTGTCGGCAACTAAGAGCTAAAAAACAGAAGAAAAATTTTAATATACAAATGATCCTGTCACTGTAGCTAACTTTGACTTGACCTAAAAAAATAACAACGAAATGTAAAAAAAAAAAAAAGAGGGAGAGAACGAAAGGTGATTAAGGGTAGTAACAAAAAAAAAAAGGTAAAATTGTATTTTTAACACATAAGGCAGTTGCACAAAAATACGAAAAAATAATTAAAAACAAAAAAGGATATTCATACGCTTTTCGTGGAGTCTCAAAAGTTTTCTTCTCGTGTGTGAATTTTTTCTTTCCTGTCATTAATAATGAATCCGTTTCTCTGGTGACAAAACAACAAAAAAAGAGGAAGTGGTTGCAGCGACTGTGAGAAACAAAAACAACAACAGTCAAATCAAAAGAAAAAAAAGAGGAGACAAAAAGATGCAACAAGAAAAAGAAAACAACACCCAAAAAAAAAAAATCGCAATAGTGGTTCGGAATGATTCATGAATAATAATAATGTGCTGTCAGTACAAATTACTACGTATTGAGTAAAACCAAAGCTTCACAAAAAGGGATTTTTAAAGAAGAAAGGAAGAAGGAAAGAGTCTCATAAATGAAACTCGTGCACCTTCAAAGGTACACTGAAAGCATCAAATAATAGTACTGTTTTTGCATCGTTCCTTTTTTTATTTTCTCTTCTCTAAGATTTTTTTTATATGTTTTGCATGTGAATGTATTCTTGTTGTTCGTTAGAGACAAATTTTCGTGATGTAACGTTCTCATCTTTTTGGCATTCCTTCCTTTCTTTCTTTTTTTCCTTTCATTGCATCAGTCCAAAACAAAACTAGGACGTGTAGTGTAATGTGTGTTTGGAGATAAAAGATTCACCTCAACACGAGAAGACAGAGAGGAAGACAAAAAAAAAAAGGGGGATATAAAACGATGAAATGCACGCCTTTTTGTCAATTACCATACAAAACACACAAAAAAAAAAAAAGAAAAGAAAAGAAAAAGACAACCAAACGCACCTCACCAATATCAATATTTCATTCCCGGTGTTGTTCCTTCTTGTTCGCCCCTCTCCGCATCCAAAAACATATATAAGTATTTTTTATTTGACTGACTGTTTCTTCTTCTTGGTTTTATCAGCTCTTATTCTTCAATAAAATTTGAAGTTTTGTAGTTTTCATCCTTTTCTACCATACGCGTGTAATCGAGTGAGAGAGCAAACAAATTTACATACCTTTTTGCATAAACAAACAGACGCACACTCACATGTACACGATTACCAACGAACTATAACATCTACAAAACAACAACAAAAAAAAAAAAAAGACTCCTCCTTATCAAACTCAAGTACACACATCCAGTGTGTATCAACAAAATTGAAAAGAAAAAAATTACACCTGCATGCCCAGAAACAAACTCTCATACAAACAAAAAGAGAGATGAAGAGAAAACAACAAAAGTAATCACCACACAAACAAATGAGAAAAAAAAAAAACAAATAGAACGAAAAAAAAGGAAATCAATCGAAAAGGTAAAAAAGGGGGGATGGGGAGAAAAAAGTATTTTTATCATCCCCTCACCAACCTCTTCTCATATAATTATGAGATCAAAATATCGTCCTTGTTTGTTCACTCATAATGCTCTTTTATGTTTTTTTTTTTTTTTTTGAGGGGGAAAGGAGTTAATCTTGTTGGTTTCAAAGTCCCACCCTCTACCCCTCCTCCATTTTCGTTTGTTTGCTTGTTTTGATAGTCTTTAAATTGATCCCCCAACCTTTTTATGTACTTGAAACTGACACACATATACACAGACAAATAAACCATGAAAAGGAATATATAAATATATATATATATATATATATATATATAAAGGGAACAAAGTAAAAATGCTGGAATCACTGCAGGGCATCGATGAAGCGCCGCACCTCATCCAGGGACTCCGTGCTGAGCTCGGAGAGGAGCACCTTGACCGCCTGCACCACCCCCATCTCCGTCGGCCCAATTTGCAGCGGGGGAATGGAAAGCTGCTGCTGGTGCGGCGCCGGCTGTGGCTGACCCACCCCGCCCGTTAGCCGCCGCACTTGGTAGTGTGGGGAATCCGCGTAGGTGGCGTGCGCGCGGGGGGACTCCCCGTGCCGCTTGCCTTGCCGTCCCATATTCCCTTTGGTTGGGCTCCGCGACGGGCTCTGCCGCGGACTGCGACGTCCGTTTCCGTGGTTGAACCGCTCCCCGCGCCCATCCGTCTCGTGTTGGCGCATTCGGGTAAGGCTGGAGTGCGACTGGTGCCGCGTCGCCTGCGCGTGGCTTTGGGGGTGCGGCGGTCCCGGGCGCTGCTTTCCCTTCACCGGCTCGCAGTAGAGGGACGGGGGGGGCGCGATCAGCTGCAAGTTGGGAAACACACGAAAGGCATCCTCGCGCTCCTGCGGCATCACGTCCACGTCATCGAGCCGCACCAAACTGGGAACGGCGGCGATCACAAAGCGTCTGTAATTCGGGTCACGGCAAATGGGATTCTCCGCCAGAGTCAGAATCTCAAGATAGGGGAGATCGCAGAGGTGCAGTATCTGATTCATGTCATCTAGCCGGTTCTTGCGAAGGTACAGCTCACGAAGGCGATGGCAATTCTCCAGCGCGCCTATTTCGGTGACGTCATTTAGACTAAGGGAGAGTACCTCCAGATTGGTGGCGCGACGAAGAACACCAATGTCACTTAATTGAGCCGCACAAACGTTTAATTTACGCACACGTGGCATGCTGTCCACCTTGGTCTTCTGAAGAACCAAGTTCTCCGTTAGAACACCAGCCATTGACTAAGTAGTAGTAGTAGTAGTAAAAGTAACAGTAATAAGAACAAAAAAAACTCTTCACTTTTTGCGGTCCAAGTCCGTTATTTTATTCCTAACGTATATTTGATAATATGATATTTGCACTATTTGATTTCCCTAGCTAGGATATCGCAGGTGGGCTCTGACTTGTTCCAAGCTACTATGAAGGTGTAAATAATGAGATTTCTTTTATATTTCTTTCTTTTACTTTTTTTTTAATCTGTTTCTTTTTTTTTTTTTGCTTTTTCCGATGAAAAATAACAAAAAAATCCTTAAATTCCACTTGAGTAAAAGTAAAACCAAAAAGAAAAAAAACAAAAACACACGGAAAAAAAAAAAAATAACTGTGTATATCTTTGAATAAAACCAAAAAAAAAAAAAAAAGCAACCAGTAAAAATATTTTTCACAATGAAGTACAGATGCACCTTTTTTTTACTTTTGTTTTTAGCGCAAACATTGCAATAGAAAAAGAAAACGTATCTTAAACAAGATCACCTTTGAGTGAATAGAAGAAAAAAAAAAAACTCATTTCGCTATCCTTGTCTTTTTCGTAATTGTTAAAAGGTAAATATATATATATATATATTACTTTTTTATTTCGTTTGTTTTTCTTCGTAGCTCTTGTTGATCCCACTCCCTATTTTACATCTCCATCACTCATCTGTTCATCAATAGAGTACCCTATGAAGAAACAAAAACCTTTTTCGTTGTGCTCTTTCCTTCTTTTTGCTTTTTTTTTCCTTCGAGGAGAATAGAGAAGTAAAAGGTTGTTTGTTACCTTATTATTTTTTTTTTTTGCTAATGTTTTCACTGTTTTTTTATTTCTCCAATTTACTCTTCTTCGGACTTCATCTTTTTTGCTTGCAAGTTGTTTACAAGTTTCACACCAAGTTTTTCAATCCCAGCTTTATCAAAACGAAACATTGTCACATCCGTACCATTAGCAGATTTTTCCACCCAAACCTCAAATGCTTCAGGGTAACGACGAAAGATATCAACGAATTTATCACGAAGGCTATGACGTCGAAGAGACAGAAACATTTCACGTGGAAGCAACATAAACAACAAACTAATATCCTTCGCTTTCCCCCAACCTTCCGGCTTGCTGGAGAGCCTCGGCAACAAGGTTAGGAGAATCTCATCATCACTGTAATCCGCTTGACTCCGTTTTCCTTGACCTCTTTCATCATCCAGCGTATCCAACTCCCGTCGAATCACATTTACAGTAGTGGAAGTAATACCATGTGTAATAAAAAGGTGTGGAAACTTATCAAAAAAGTCTACACCAACATGCATAGAGGATTTACCACCATCGGGAAGAAAACTTTCGCGGAGGGATGTGTTGTTGTAAAGGACACCAGGTTCCATTGTGTCGTACAAATACAATGCCACCACATCTGGATTCAGAAAGGGATTCCCTTGCGGAAATTTGCGACGAAATTCCTCGCGAACGATAGAGCGTCGTTTCTTTTGACGGCGCAGTTGAGGAAGACTCTTTAGTTTGACACGCTCCTCTTGAATCTCCTCATCTGTAAAAGTGGTATACCTATTTGCAGAAACGAGATGTTGCGAAATCTCTTCCTCGGAGAGAACAAATTTTAAACCCACAACCTCAAATCTCTCCTCGTTGTCGGAACCGTTAATATACACACGATCCGAATGAAATGTCTTTGCAGATCCTCCAAGTTGTAACGCAATCCGTGTGGGGTATGTCATGGCCACCTGCAAGAGGTGTGTCTGGAGAAGATTCCCCGCACTCTGCAAAAGTTCCCCGATGGGAACAACGACATCTGTGCGTAGATAACGCGATAATCGCCAGAGGTCATACATGGGCGCAAAATCCTCCTCTTTCCACAAAAACCGTTCACTGTCCATCTCATCCATCATCCATTTACAAAGTTCAAAACCTTGCGCAACGCAAATGGCATTTTCTCCGTGATATCCAACCTGCGCATAGTGATTCATCTTTACGGCGGATGCGCCTTCACGCAATGCTGTCTCTATTTGGGAGAGGAGATCAGCGAGTTTTTTTCTGGCCTCTTCCAATGTAGAGAGTCCCCACGCACGCTGACAGGACTCCAACGAAACCATTTTGTCCGGCAAAAAATTAACCAACTCCAAAAGTTTTTGACTCACTTGTGGATTTGCTATATCCTTCATTGCAAAATGAGATTGATTCCTCCTTCTTCGCATGTGCAAAATCCCTTTTAAATTTTTTACCTCAAATGCATGCGATGCCTCCTCATTTGAGACTTTACTACAGAATGCGTTTAGACCACCCATTTCGACCAATGCTTCGCGCGTTTCATCAGATAGAAGTGAGGAAAGCTGTGAAAGGGGAATCCATTTGGTGGGATTGTCAAGGATATTGTGGAGCTCCAGCAAAATTTGAGCGTTTCTTCGATTTGTAGAAGTACATCGTACTTGATAAAGTAATGAAGAAACTGCTCCTAAACACCGGCGCATTCGTAACGCTATAGTAAGAAAAAATATATAGATATATTCAAACAAACAAACAAAAAAATTACATTTACACACACATGAAAGAAAACATGTTTGCACGAAGAACAACAACATCACCACAAAAAAACAAATACATACATTCTTTTACTTCCATTAAAATCCCAACATTCATAAATAAAACGAGAACGACAAAACATATATATATATATATATATATATGTGTGTGTACAACAGCAATAATGAAACAGCGAAGACTTCGCCTGAGAGGGTTTATCACCCACCCTTCTCAAGAACAACAACAACAACAAAAAAAAAACGCAAGGCCCATGGGGATGAGCATTCTCAAAGAGCCTTTTCCTCTTACGTCCAACAAGATGTACACGAAAGAAACAAACACCTAAGCCAACGCTTTTATTTGCACGCTCCTACACACGCACTCGTCGCTCTCTGTCCCACACATGTTGTGGAAAGGAAATGGCAAAGATGGATTGATGCGGTTTTCCCGGCTCCGGTTGGTGATATGTGAGGACCTCCGCGGCGAATCCAATAGCGTGGAGCGCACCCTCAATGATGCCACCCATGAAACTTGCGTAGTTCACACTCCATCGACCCTCACCATCCACGTACTCGGGGGAAGGGTAGACATACTTGAGCACAATCGGATCACTGTCAAAGAGAAAGAAACGATCGGAGCCCGTTTCGCGTTGTAGATCACTAGCTGGCTTACCAAACCAGCGAGACCAAAGTTTATCCTGAAAGAGTTTCAACGCCGTGTCAATCGTCGTGGGTCGCCGCTGCAGCTCGAGCGGATCCTTCAAGGAGGAAAGCATAATAAGACGCGCACCAACACACGAACCAAGACGTGTCAAACGCTGCTCAATTTCCTCCAAGTCCCGCGCTTTTGTTGGGGTACTATGCGCACGGGTACACATCTCCGAAAACAGATAGCTAAACGCCGATAGGGACACCTTTGCTTCCTCAACGCCACCTCGTATAGAAGTCTTATCCGACTTGGAGCTTTTCCCACTCGCTCTATACATCATCTTTAACGGTGTGTGTGTGTGTGGGGGGGGGGGGGGGGGGAGGAGAGGTATTTATTTGTGTGAAATGTAACTAGAGATATGTCTAAATATAAATAATAATAAAAATACAAAAAAAGTATTCTCTTCTTCTCACGCCACGGGAGTAAAGTTCTCTAAGATTATATTTCCTCTGAAAGTTTCGTTAAAAATAAAACCAAAATACAATTAAAAAAAGGGGGATAAAATAAGAAGCAAAGGGAATTTCTTTTTTTTTTTTTTTTGAAGCATCTTGGTACTTTTTCATGAAACTGAAAGCACATCTTCTCTCACACACAAAAAAAAAAAGCGAGCTTTTTCTTTCTTTCTTATCTTGGTTGGGCCTTTTATTTTTCCCTGAAAAATACTCAAATCACAGTTATATAGGGTGACAAAGAACATTAACTCTCGTTTTTTTCACTTTTGTTTTAATGCTGGGTATTCGCACAGATTCCTAAACGAACAAACAAAAAAACAAAAAAAGAAGTTACACACATACGAAAAAAAAGCAAAAAAAAAGCGATATAAGAAACTGTTTAGAAAGTTTTCGAGATTGAATATACTTCTGGTATACCTGAAGTTATGACATTCATTTATATACCTTTCATACATCAAAAAGAAACAAGGAAACACGAGTTTCCATCTTTTTTTTTTTTCTGCGCGTAAAAGAAAACGAGAAAAATAAAGATGTATTACCTAAAGGGCTGCAAAAAAATTTTATACGAGTGAGAAAATTAGCAAATCATTGGCCATTATCACACCTCCTTTACGCAAAAGCCTCTTTCTTTTTTTTTTTTGGCTTGCTTGCTGAAAGCGAAAATAAACAACGAAGAAAGTGAGAGTACAAAGCATGAAAGACAGTGTTTTTTTTTTTTTTCCAGTTGTATTGATTACTAATTTGTTCAGCAAGAATATAAATATAAATAAATATATATATATATATACGCAGATATTGGACACTCTATTCAAGAAATTCATCACATCACAAAGCCAATGTTTACGTTCACCACAAGGATTAACAGCATCCACTAATGAAGATCATAAAATACGCGGAATGTACCCATTTTTTTTTTTGTATCTAAATGATCTCCCAAGGCTAAAAAAAAATTCTTTTTTTGTTAAAAAGGGGGAAAAAAATCAACAACAACAACAACAGAAAGGCAGGCACGTACACGCAGAAGTGTATGCAAAATATTTCAAAACAAATATATTTCGATTCCTTCTTTTGATCTTTTTGTTTCTTTTTTTTTTTATGTCTCTTTTGCTTTTCAGTGTCACTTTTAAGTTCAGTTCATTTTTCTTTAATTTCTATCCCATTTCTTTACTCCAAAACCGATTTCAACTAGAGAAATTCACCAATGCCTGGTCAGCATTTTTACAAGGCAACAATAATAATATATATAAATGTGTATGTTGAAGTTTTCTATCCCAACTCCGGAGCCGTTTCTGATTTTCTATGAGGCAGTAAAGAATCCGCAAATGAATTAATTGCTACTAAGGTTGAAAGACATTTTTCATACAATACAAAAGCTGTGACGGTTGTGGGCACAACGCGGCAAATGTTCACAGGGAGACCTCTGTAAAGTCCATAGAAGCCTTCAGTACGCCAAATTGTGCGCAGTGCCGTTCCCATGGTTCGATACTCTGGAAGTGACCGATTTCTCTTATCTTGTAGACGAGTTCGGACAACCTCGAGAGGATTAAAAATGACCGATGCGATGGCTTTGGCGATGGCGGAGGCTACAGAAATCTCCACCGCGGTTGGATTTTCACGATCATGAAAAAATTCTCTTTTGATTCCCTCATAAAATGTAACCTGAATAGTCGTATTCCCGGTCAAAAAAATTTGCGGACCAACTCCTCGAAGTAGCGCACGAAGACCCTCCTTCTCCACAATGCGTTGAAAACCATAGACAAAGCTATGTGGTTTGGGACTTTTGTGCACATCATACAATTGTCGGCGTGTCTTTATAAGATTAAGAGGCGTTATTAAAGTGCCAGTGAGTGCAGCTGCAAAACACGCACTTAGAAAGTCATTCAAGGCATTCCTATAACTCTTCTTCAAACTGTCATTTGAATCGTTTGAAACGGACTCAGTTGCTGTGAAAATACACTGTTGTGCCGTTCTAAAACTAGTTAAATACATTCCCCAGGCCAGACTGTGCGAGACAACAGAAATGGTTAATCCTCTATACATACCCTTGATTCCTTCTTGACGAATAATCTCCCGAGCAGATCGTAAAGGATGCTCAGCTCCGCCTTTATATGTATGCATCCGCGTTCGAATAAACTCCAGAGGATAAAACGTTGCAGTGGATATAGCACCTCCGAGAATGCCTGCAGCACCGTGCATCCAAGGTAGAACCATATCACTCTCGCTCGCCATTGTATCCAGAAATTCCTGTATTAAAGAACAAACGCTCAAAAACAAAAACAAAAACTAATTATATACTTTATTCTACACGGGGAATGCGTCAAAAATAATATACTTATAAAAATATTTCCGTCCGAATAAATATATATATATAAATATATATTATAGGACCGTTGTGATTGGAGACTGCCAAATAGGTCAAAGACAACGACGAAAAAAAAGGGAGTGAGTGTCAAAACCTTTGCTATCCGTCCGAGTTGACAGTCCTAATATACGTGGGTGGGGGATTTGAGGGGAAAACGGGGATCGAATGTTTTTCCGACAAGAGTTAGAAAGGCCTCAGAACAACACAGTCGCTAAAAAAATAATAATAATAATTTTTCTTTGTTTGTTTGTTAAATACTAATTTTTTCTTTTTTTGTGTGTGTGTGTGATAAAACAAACAAACAAAAAAAAAGAACCGAAAAAGAAAAAAGAATGTAACTCAAAGAAAAATAGGATTCAAAACCAAAAAGAAAGAACAACAACAAAAAAAAAAAAAAACCATAGGAAAAAGAAAAAAAAAAGGAAAAAGAATACCACAAAGTAATTATCAAAAAGAAAAACAAAAATTTTATTGTCGAAAAGCTTTAATGAAGAAAGAGAGAGAGAGAGAAAGCAAAGAAAAGAAAATTAAAAAAAAAACGATTTCAACAATTTTGTCATAACTAAATTTAAAGTAAAGAAAAAAAAAGTATATCGTTGAAATCACCCATATATATTAACACAAGTATTTTCACCTTCGAAGTTGTGTTTTTTCTTTCTTTCCTCTTCATTTTTTAGTGGGACAGTAAGCAAAAGTTTCGTGACTTAAGAATACTCTTACAAGAAAAGAGTTAAAACACAAAGGTCAAAAAATTGTGCTAAAACGTACGCAAAGGTTTTTTTTTCTTCTCATTTTTCATTTGATAACACTTCATTAAAATACGTTTTATCTTTCATGTTCGCAACTTATTTTTGTTGTTGCTTTTCTTTTTTTTTTTTGTCTTCTCTCTTTTTTTTTTTTGTTTTACCCAATTGTATGTGTTCATATACTCACACTCGTTTTCAGATAAACAAAAAGAACAATATATATATATATATAAATATAAATAAATCTCATTTACCTCCTAAATGTTATCCTTCCTATAAGTTTGACATTTGCAAATAGAAGCAAAGACTTATTGCAACTCTGGCCATTGGTGTGACTCCGAGCCATCCTTGTCCAGACGTTCGTACCCATGACGACCGAATACATCCCGTTGCAATGATACAAGTTGGGCGTACGGCAACGTGGGTGTAAACATGGCATTAACATACTGGAGAGTGGACGACAGAACAGGTAAAGAGACAGATGTCTTTGACGTTACAAGAGCCAAAATGTTTCGATAACTCGAGATACCTGATGTAAATTCCTTTTCAAAAGCACACATAAGGTTGCTCAAATTTGGATTCTTCTCAAAAGCTTCTGTCATGGGTTTCAGGAGGTAGCCTTGCAGAATGCAACCCGCGCGGAATGTGGCAATCGTGGCGGGAAGGTTTAGGCCAAACTTGTGCACTTTATCAAGTTCTCGCAGACATTGAAACATTTGTGCGTAACACGCCACAATAGCGATACACACCGCATGGTACAATTGCTGCACCTCCGCCGAGGCGGGGCTTTTATCAGATAATTTAAACCCAGGCGCTTGAATCATTCCTGCCCCGACAGATTTAGCGTTTGCCTCACGCTCTGTTTTAAACATTGTCAATTGACGCGATATGACAGCCATGTTGAGACTGGGAGCTGGAACCCCAACCTCGAGAGCCTCCTGCGCCGACCAAAGGCCGGTACCTTTGGAGCCAATGCGATCCTTCACATGTGCGCTGAGGTATGTCCCATCCGACGCCTTGGCACGCGCCGCCACGATGGAGATGTCGAGCATATATGAACTGAGGAATCCTTTTTGCTTCCAATCCTCAAAGACGTGCGCGATCTCATCGTTGTTGAGGCCGAGGCTGAGGAGGATATCAAACACCTCACCCCATACTTGCAGAATGGCGTACTCCCCCGCGTTGTGGTACATTTTCACACACGATCCCGCCCCTCCACAGCCATTCATTGTCACACAAGGGCGTCCGTCTTCGGCCTTGGCGGCGGCGGCCTCCACAATGGGACGAATCTCCTCCCAAACGCTTAAAGTTCCGCCAGGAAAAAAGGCAGGACCTTTGCGCGCCCCTTCCTCCCCACCGGAGATACCCATACCGAGGAAACGAAGTCCAACCGACTCCAACTGCTCCGCACGACGGCCCTGGTCCTTAAAGTGGGCATTGCCCGTGTCAACGATAATGTCATCCTTTTCCATCACCTCCTTCAACTGCTCAATCGTCGAATCCGTCGCCGATCCAGCCTGAACGAGAATAAACACTTTTCGAGGTTTCTTGAGTGCAGCCACAAAACTTTTAATGCTATCATATGCCTTTAGGTTCGCTGCAAACGATTGAGACGCGTTGGCTTTCATGAATTCCTCAGACTTAGAACATGTACGATTGAAGACAGCAACTTTGAAGCCTTTTTCAGCAATATTAAGCGCCAAGTTGGAGCCCATAACACCCAACCCAATGATACCAGTATCCATTGACATGATGAGATCAGTTGGTATTTTTTTGGTTTTATTGAATATATATATATATATATATATGTATATGTTTTTTTTTGATTTGATTTGATTTGATTCACACCTTTATGCAAACTGCTAACGATTAAAAATAAAAATAGAAAATAGAAAATATGTGCTTCTTAAAAAAATAATAAAAGTAAAAAAAAAAAAAAAATAACGAAAAACGATAATAAGACATTTTATAAATGACAAAAACAGTACACACGCAACAACAAAAAAAAAAAAAGAAGAAAAAATACCTTCAGCACATATAGTCAAATCATTGTATTTGTCAATATAATCATATTTATCAAGCAACCGCAACAATAAAGAAGAAAATTTGACACAAAATAGTTCGCATTAAAATTTTCTTGTTGTTTTGTGAATGCGTTTATATATTTGTGCCTCAGGCTTGCACACTTCAAAGACGAGAAGCATCGGTCCTATTTATCTGCATTGCCATGCGTATTCGCTCCTGTTCTTTTTCGATACGAGCAATCATCCTCTCACGCCGCTTACGTAGACGAAGCATGCGCCTAGACTTTTTCCTCTTCTTTTCACCCTCACCCGAAACCAACAAGTCTGCTCCACCCGCACCTCCCTTTTCCTTCCCTTCTTTCCACATGGAGGGCAACGCGCGACGCAAGCGCTGTCGTTTGCTTACCTCCCGTCGCAGCCGCTCCCGCGCCTCCCCTGGTGACGGTCCGTCAATTATGAGGACGAGTTGACCCTTCTTCAGCATCATGTACGCCTCTTGGCGGGTGTAGAAGTCCAGCAGCCGCGCCGCTGTGTCGGCGTGAAGGGATTCATTCAGTTTAGTCAACTCATGCGCCACCACCACGCGTCGACGCGGCAAGACGGCGGCGATGTCGCGCAGCACCAACAAAAGTCGACGCGGCACCTCATAAAAGACACACGAACACGTCAGCTGCCCGACGGTGTCGCGCAACACGCGCAACCGCGGCCCCGGCGCTCCTGGGAGGACATTCCCAAAGTAAAACGATCCGTCGCCAAGCGATCGCAGCGCGGCCCATCCCGTGTGCACATCACCCCCTTCAACCGTCTCCGTTTCGGTCATTTGCTCAAACGGCGAAACGGTAACGCCCGCGGCCGCCAACGCACATGTGATGGCGCATGGGCCTGGCACCGCCGCCACGCGCACCCCGGCGGTTTGCATGGCGCGCACAAGCTCCCCACCCACGTCACCGACACACGGGGTGCCGCTTGTGCAGACAAACGCCATACTCCGACCACCACGCAAGAGCTCCACGAGCTTGTCGGTGGTGGCCGCACGATTGGTGCGGGAGTAGTGTATGAGACGGCCTTGAGCGTCGATCTGCACAAGATCCAAAAGGGTCTTGGTTGCCGGTCGATCCGTCGTGATGATGTAGTCGACCTGACGCAATATGTCAAGGGCTCGAATAGAGAAGTCCTTCAAGTTTCCTATTGGTACAGACACGACGTGCAACGCGCCAGCATCAATGGTTGTCGGCGTGGTTAATGGATTGACCGCATCCTCCGGTGTGGGACGGGAGTGACGGTATTTAAAAGAGCCATGGCGGTATTGCTGTTGAAAAGGACCACAGAGAAACAAATCTAAAGAATGACGCGGCAGCACACAGAACTCTGCAAAACGACGTAACATACGGCCCTCCCCTCCCTAACACGCCAAACACTAGCAAGAAAACAAAAAAGGGGAAAATATGTAGAAATGCAAAAATACATATACATATGAATAGTAAAACAAATATCAAAAGTTATACATATATAAAGAAAAAAAAAACGCAAAAAAAAAAAGGTTCGAGTATTCTATATTTTTTTATTTATTTATTAACGCATAATTTAAGAAAAGTTTTGGAAATTTCCGCGACCTCATGTGGTTTATTTCAATTATATATATATATATATATATATATATATATATATATATATATATATATAATTAGAATTTATAGTAGCTTTTTGGTTTCAGTATTGTTGAAACAAAATTTACGTTCTTTCCGTACGTATTTACTCGAGTGTGTCCTAATATTTTTTTACAGTATTATTCTTAGGAGTAAGTAAGAATAACAAAGAGAAAAATAAACAACAACAACAACATAAAAAAAAAAAAAACGACACCAGCAGAATCAAAAAGAGGCTTTCAGTTGAATCTGCTTGTGCCATCGAAAAGCGCTTCGTACAACAGCGCTGCGCTTCCCACGCGTTCGGCTTGAGAAATGAGATCATCATACACCTTCATATCTGCCCCATTGGCAGCTTTGCAGTGCGCCACTGAACCCACAAAATACTCAAGTAGAGCCTCCTCAGCAAACATATTTTCCGCTTCCTTCTCAAAGAGGACGCCTCCATCAGATTCCTCGTCTTCCTCAGGCTCCGCCTCCAGGGTCCCATCAGCTTCCCGTTCCGTCTCTCTTGTATCCATATTTAACGTCTCTGAATCCATACATAAATGGTGTCGTAGCGTGTCCACATTTAGCAATCCTTCTGTAAAGCATCGACGAAGAGAACAGATGGTCGATATTACACACGTCATATGGTCAAGCCAAAGTCCACCTTGCCGATTACCCTCAAGAAGGTCAGACACAAGACGACACGCGTCCATCCGCACCTCATACGCATCATCAAGGAGAAGTCGAAGAAGAATAATAAGAAGAATACCAAACGCCTCACCATTTTCCTTTTCCTCCTCCTCCTCCTCCACCTTGTCTAGTGTGTTCCCAGTGTTTTTTTTCATCTTTAATAAGAATTGTCGCTGTAAAATAAGACGTAGTGCATCTACTACTGCTGAACGGTTCGAAATGTGAAAATCAGGTTGCGCGTAGTACGACAAGACACGAAGGAAAGTTACACCTCCTGTATAGCTTCTAGCGAGAAGTCGAATAGCCCAACTGCGCACAGCGGAGTTACACAGTGGAGTTGTACTTTGAGGTTCTAAGCGTTGAAGAAGGTGGGACTCCACGGTATTCTTGTGTAAAGTGTCACACTTCGTGTGACCAAGTTCAACAAGAAAACGCAGCTGGGCCTCCATTACGTAAATATCCGTACATGATTGCGATGTAATTTCCAAATTTACCGATTTCTCCAATAATCGCCATGCAGTACAGGTAAAATCACAGGTCGAAATTTTTTCCAACGTTTCTATCATTGATGCCGACTCCGCTGCGGTGCAACGGCCAGTTTCGGTGAGTGTACTCAAATGCTCCATCGCACACACAACCAATGAATCCCTCGCCAGAAGAGAAGCAAGACGGGTCGAGAGAGAGCGTAAGGGTTCAGATACCTTACCAGACCCCAAAAAGTGTTGAAGACGTACAACCGCAAGAGAAAAGAGTGCAGCAGCAGAATGAAGGGTAGAGTCTGTTATGGCGCCAGTACAGCAAAATACATCATGCGTCAGATCCACACCCAGAGAGGCGAGAGCCACACAATCGGACTCCGAAGCGTACAAGCCTTTCTCAGTTGAAAGCGTAGAAGGAGCCTGCGAGCTCGACAAGGATGACAAGGCGTAGTGGAGAACATCAGCGGCGAGATATAAAAAGGCAATGGCAACAGTGGGACAAGGTGCGCAAGCGTGGCGGAGAGGTATCGATGCGGAGACAATAGATGTCATGATGGTGCCACCAACAATGCATTTATTAGCCATCGTTGCACCGCTGTGAGATGTGCGGGGGCGACCTTCAACATGAAGTGTTCCTACATATGTCGCATGAAACGCCCGCGCGTGAAGGAGTGCACCATGAAGCGCATTCATTTCAACCTGGGATCGGGAAAATGTGCTGGTCACCATAGAAAGGACCTCTTTCAGTCTGTAGAACGGAACAAGCGCCACCATAGCTGCCGCACTCGCCGCGCGAATCATTAAATTGCGGGATGTTCCGCACAGCTGAACTGCCCGGCTAAGGCGCGCCGCGTCATCCTCACCGTTAGCTCCCACCGTGGCGTGGGTACGCATGTGTGGTGGGTCAGGGGCTAACATAGAAAGCATTTGAAGCAACGGAAAGGCACCGAGACTGGGAACTGCCGATTTACCACTACGAAGCAATTCATCATGGGCAAATGCTACGGCTCGTGGGGCACGGACAGCAATGTCGCGAAGCGAGGTATTCGCACCCACACCACCAGAAGATGGATGCTCACCGACAAAACGAGGAAGAACAGACGCGAAGAGCATTAAGGCGCTGTTACGAATTCCCCAATTTGGGTCATCAAAGCAATCGGTTGCAATCCAAAAGGCTTCCTCAATGTAAGCCACTGAACGGGACGCAAAGGATTTATTCTCAAAAACAAATTTGAGGACATTAAGTGCATTAGATCGTCGGCAACGGATAGCCTCATCGTAACCATCATCCAGATTTTCTTTTCCCTGGGCCGTTGTCTCAGTACTTTCAAGTTTCCCAGTAGCACTGATGTGCAATAATTGTCGCATCGCACGGGGGAAAAGAACAGCCGGCACTGCAGGATCCTCCGCCTCAAGAATAGCTAGCAAAGCGTGCGGAAGTCCTTGACTGCGCCGTAGCATTCGTACCACACTTCCGCAAGCCACGCCATCAGGACCCATCAAACCATCCAACACATCACTGGGAAGTCGATGAAATGATGACCCACGTGCACGAAGTAGGGCCGCGGCGACAGCAGAGAGTGCCTCACGAACAGCACGCATAACGCCATTATGTTTAGTACGCAAAAGGCAGTCCACAAGAGCCTTACAAACAGTACGTAATGTACCGATGGGAAGTGATTCAATAGGCATGAGACGCAAAACACTTCGCACCGCCGCTGCACTTGCGCGTATAGTTAACCACGTTCTGTTTACCACAGCCCGCATCACGGACTCCGAAGAGTCACCCTTCCCATCCTCAGCAGCATTTCCATTATCATCGTTACGACGACCTAATAAGTGGCCACGACAATCAACAGCGGCGCCACCAACAAGTCCTCCACAAGCATGCAACGCATCACAACAGCAAAGAAGCATTTCCTCACACACTCTTGCTATTTCATTAACTGCACCTGTATCGTCATGGATATTGTTAGGGTTTTCATTATTTTTTATTCTTGTGTTATTTTTACTATTACCATGGTGTTGAACTTCGCAGGCACTTGCCAAGAGTTCCGCACATAAGGATACAGCTCCATGCAATGGACGTTGCTCCACCAAGGCAAGCACAGCGTCGTCATGATGCTCCTCGTCGTCCTTGTTAAAGTTTCCCAGCGTGGCACGCAACTCAGAAATCTCAGCCACACTAGAACAAAGACGTCGTTTCAATTCCACCATTGGATTCCTTGCAGCATCTCGTTGGGCTAAAGGTGTCCAATCCACTGCCAAAACATAACGCAGCACAGCCCCCTGCGCATGACGGTACGTTTGTGCGCGCAGAGCCTCTGTCCGTCGTCTCTTGGCATCCCCAATTAAACCATCCCCTTTATCTGCTGAACCAAACAACAACTCCGGAGCGTGACGACAATAAAGAAGTAAAAGGGTATGTGCCGCGCTACGAGCACGCTCCCAACCAGCTGAAAGGCAATCCAGAAGGCCCTCTACTAGACTTAATGGAAAAAGGCCTTCACGCGCCTCGAGTATAGACGTTGGTGGAAACATAGAAACAGATGTCTCGAGAATGGATGTGTGCACAGAAAGAGCCGCAACACGACGCTCAATAGAGAGTTTACTACAAAGTTCAACCGATTCACCTATATGTGGTTGCACAGCAGACACAGTGCGCAAACAGTGTTCCATGACGAGAAGTTTGTACGCTTCAGCTTCGTTAAACTCTACCGAGTCAGTCGCCACACGACGCTGGATGCTGTCTTGTTGTGCATAACTGTCCAGAAGTCGTCGACACCATTTTTTAAGTACCTCTAGAAAATGCCGCAGAGCGGTGGAGTCACCACCCACGTGCATGTTTGTGGAAACAAACCACTCCATCATACGACACTGCCAAACCTCTACTCGCTCAGCCTTACGAGGACGCACGACACACAATTCCAGCGCAGCATATCGGAGGTCCACTTCTTGTGCCTGAAGTGCGTGCAACACAGCACGAAAGGGCTCACATCCGGGACGCAATTGAGAGGACACGTCGCGGCCAGCTGCCCGTGCTCGATAAAGGAGTTCCACAATGCTTTGCCTACTTCGCCCTGTATTAGCTGTAGATATTTTTGCAAGAACTGACAGAAGATCTTCAAGAAAATGTGCATCCCCGCGGAGACACGGTGTAACAATGTGGGCTATAATATTCGAAATCGATTGTGCCACAGACATACCAGGAAGAGAACTTGTATAACCGTCTAAAACGAGAGACAAGGCTAGTGGTTCGAATATTCCAAATTGCATCAAACTGTCATCCTTTTCGTTGTGATTGCTACCTGTTACCTCGCGCACCTTAGCAGAAGTCTTAGCAAATACTTCTCCCGCAATATTGCCAATTTTGTGATTACCTGCACCAGCAATGAGACAGCGGCTTAGGGCAGCCAGCGCATTTGCCTCATTTGGAGCATTGTAGTGCTTTACTAAACCTGCCAAAAATTGCTCAAACGGTATGACACCAAGGAGTCCAAGGAGAGCATGATACTTTCCTCTCCGCTCATTGGGAATAAAGAGGACACGTTGTAATGTGTTGACCGCATCAAAATCATTTTCCTCCGTGGAGGTTGTTAAGGTATATTTGTTTAACAAAGGCGCACAGCGACGCAGTGCGACCTGAACAGATAGAATTTCACTATATGTATCATAAAGCGGCCCTGCGACCTGTTGTGTGCCATCATCCCACATACCCATAAGCATATCTGTTGCGACGCGCAGTGTCGCTGTAAGCTTCGGGGTGACGACACAAAGTTGCGCCAATGTAAGACGCTGTATATCCTTCAATTCCCCAGTTACACCCGACTTGCGGAGTGATTTGACAGCTTTGCTATTACCAAACTCATCAGGTGGTAGGGTGAGGTCTGCTACGCAGGCAAGAACAGCGGAAATATGTCGTACCACAGCGTCTACAGTCTGAATAGCCATAAAACGCGTATCAGGAGCGTGTAAAGCGCCAGAGTACGCCTGTGCAGCAGGCATCACCACATCATGTACTGTCACTAGATTCTCATCATCAGGCTTCTCCACACAATCATTTGCACTTAATGCGGCGGTAACAGGACGCAAGAGGACACCGAGGGTGTCAACATCTCCATAGATGGGTCCGGATAGGTGAGCAAGAAGTCCTTTCATCAAGGCAAAACGGCCATTATCTGTGAGGGGATCCAGTGCAGCATGAAGTACTGCACTTCTCTCTCTGTTTGGTTTCATTATGTTACAAACAAGCTTCACCAAATCCATTACTTGTTGCCCTGTTGGACACATTACTGTTGTACATTCCTTCTTCAGAGAGCATGTGTGGAAGTTGCCACTCTTTTGGAGCAAAGGGGCAGCACAGCGGTGACAAACATCAAAAAGAAAGCGATCTTCACAAAAACAGAGCGTCAACAATGAGGAGACAAGAAGACCCGCCGCATTCAAAACATCCTTGGGAAAAGCAGGGGATGATAGCATGGCAAGTGCAGGTGTTATTAGGCGTGACAAATCTTCCATAGTTCGTTCCCTAACACTTAAATCACTTAATGCGTCGCGCAGAACACTCAAAAATTTGTGTGCATATGTCGTCACTACACGAATACCATATCGTACATAAGAAAGGTCCTCACCAAGGAGTGTTTCACCACCAATATCATCCACGGATGTTTGATTTGTACCCACTTGTGCATTCGCAACCATCCACCGCAGTGCATCACCTAGTAGTGGAAGTACATCAAGAAATGTCTTGGCGAACACGTTGGAAAAAAGAGGAGCGGCGACAACCATGGTGCTGTCCACGCAATTTACCCATAACATCACAGCATCTTTATGTTGAAGCAAATCTTTACCATTTTCCGCCTCATTAAAGAGTGCGGGTCGACCACTGGAGCCACACCGCCATGGATCCAAATAGGCGGCCAAAAAAGCTCTCTGGAATTGTGCCTCAAGTGTCGCATCCACAACATAAACAGTACGCAGTAGTGTGGCGAGGGCACGGTGCAAGTAACGGACGGCACAGTGCAATATAATAGGAAATATGAAATGTGTCGCAAGCGTCTGCAAGAGAGCAACACACTCGGGTGCATCACGCCTTGTCATGAAAGCCCCTTCCCGTAAGACACCTGTAATTTGTGAGACACATCGCACCCGCTGCTCCGGTGTGATGGCGGCGTGAATGGCCTCCACTTCTCGACGCACTGCGGCAGCGGCACGTGGTGAATGTGACGCCGCAGCATCTGCGGCAGCGAAAATAGGAGATAAACCATCACGCAGTTGTGCCAGCACAGTTGCCGGGACGTCCATCTCGGCAGTAAGGTCAGGGCGATGCTGCTGCATTCGCATAGAGGTGCTGTACGCGTTCATCCTTGGTGGAAAAAGCGAGAGGAGATTAGATAGGGCTACGATGTGAGAGGTGTGGAGTTACTCTCAGCTGCTACTTTATTCAGCAAACAATAATAATAGTAAAAAAAAAAAAAACGTCAACATACATATCAATAAAATAAAAACAATAAAAAAGATGTGTGTCCAAAAAAAAAAAATAGAAGAGAGATACATTAAAAAATATATACATAAAATAAGTATAGCAACAAAAAATAAAGAAAATGTTTACAAAGTTCTACAACAAAGCAACGTTGTTCAAGAGATCAAAACACGAGATATTTTACATTTATTCCTTTTTCTCCTTTTGTTCATTTGTCATGAGAGCAACAATTAAGGTGAGCCCGTAAACGCAGAAACCGCGCATCATATTCACACACACACACACGAATACCAGTAAAAATCCAAAAAATAAAACCAAGAGCAATACAATCGAATGCCATTATTCATCCGTAATTCCCATACTATGCTTCCATCGTCGTAGTGATTCACCGGGCAGCTGTCCGTTCTTTTGCGCCTCAATGTCCCCGTCGTGTGTCGTTTTTGGTAGTTTTGGGTAGTGCTTACTGCGGTTCTCCTCTGTTACATGACGACAGGAAAAGCGTGGCCGAATGGGTGGTTGATGCGCGAGCACCTCAAACCTCGTGTACGGTCCGCGTGATCGGAGAGTGAGGTAAGGCCCATTATACCCCGGCGGCGGCGGAACAGCGGGACGGGAACATATAAAACCGCTCTCCAACTCTCCCTTTGCCTCCTTTACAGTGTGTTGGTACTCCTGTAAGAGCGCTTCCTCCTCCTGTGCGGGGAGGGTGGCGAAGGGCGGTCCGCTGAGTTGGAGGCGCGGCGGCGGCGATGGTTTGGGCGGAGGGGGCAGAGAGGGAACGGAGCCGTACGCCCGTCGACGCTCTTCGACTGTGGCGTGGAAAAGCGGGAAGCGATCGAGGGAACGCTCATCCGATGCAATGATCGCATCTAGCGCGGCGTCATCCATCTGGGAGACGCCAAAGTAGATATCTAACTCCAAGGAAAAGGTAAAAAGGAAGTTTAGAACGTGATACAAAAGCACATCAAAGATACTTATTTTTTTTTTATCTTAAGATAAAAAACAAATACATTGTAAAAACAAAACAAAAAAACAAGAGAGCTATTTTTCTTCTTTTTGCAAAAATAAAGCTCAAATAAGTACAAATTTGTACCCCAGCATAAGAAATGTAGTTTTCATTTTTTTTTTTCAGAGATTAACTATTCTTTTTTTTTTTTTCAGACCCAAATTATAGATACGCACATATAAATATATATATAAATATGCATATCTCTTTTTTTCTATTCCTTTTCTTTCTTGCTTTTAAAAAAGTTCCGCATGTCTTTGAATAAACAGAGCATGGTGCTACCATGTGGGAGTGTTTCCATATACATACTATATATATATATATATATATATATATATATATAAGAAATACATATATATGTGAACGATCCTTCATATAAACACCCTTGCAGACTTCCCTTCCGCATCACAAAAAACATCAAAATGATTCATTACAGAGGTCGTAAAGATAAGCATGCACATACGCCACATCACACCTTTTTTCCTCTCAAAGAAAAAGAAGGATAGCTCACAACATGAGTCGCAAGCACAGTAGCACACGAACAAAAATACACATGCAATTTTATACTTGTGAGGAGATTATGTAATGTTTTTTTTTTGGTTTCTTTTCTTTTCCGGATACTTCTTTTGCGTTTTTTTTTTCTTCTTCTTCTTCTTCTTCCATATTCTCACCTTTGTATCTTTGTTGCGACGCGCATCAAGCATCGTCGTCATCGTCGTCCTCAACGAGCGGGCCGTGGAGCATAAAGTAGGATTGCTGAATAACCTCGACGTCATCGTCCTCATCGTCGCAGACTTTGGCGTGTGGGACTGCTGGTGTAGCTGGCGTATTATTACTTCGCGACGCGGTGCTGTGAAGGAGCAGCGATTGCGGTGTTGGTCGCTTCTCCCATAGAGTTTCATCTGCAAAGCGTTGGAGCATCGCCGCATCCGAGGCGGGTGCATCAGTCATGGGAAGGAGTTCCTTTGGCACAATACAATGAATTTTATACGTCTCAAAGGTTCCTTGATATTCCACCACACTCAATTCTGTCACGAGATCCACCAATTGTCGTCGCAACTCTTTTTGCATTTTCTCCAAATCAAAAGAACGGTCGTGCTCCTTGAGTGTGAGGGCGTATTTAGTTATGGTGATGGGACGATGTAATGTGCGCAAGGCTTGCATGCATCCAAGTGCAAGGTTCCACCGTTCACGGAATTCAAGAATTTGTACTGCCTCTTCAACAGAAACCATCACACGTTTCATTTGACGATTACAAGTGACACCAAAATACACCACCTGACCCTTATCCGTAACGACGGGTTTGGAATACTCCACCTTGGGATAAAGAAGGAGCAGTGATGCGAAAAAATACGGTGTATGAATGAGGGAAAAGAGTCCAGCAAGAATATTTCCCACACTATTTGTGAGTGTCACTGGCACAACAACACGCCCTGTCGTCCACTTCAACGACGAAGGGATAAACGAATGTGAAATTAAATGCTTAGAGGTACGCACAAAGGCCATTGTAGCGAAGCGATCTTTTTCATTTAGGTGTCCAGCATCACGAATAAAGGCCGCACGTCGCGCCAGAGCAATAGACTCCAATAGCAAAAATGCCGTAGCATTATCCTTCACAGATCGTGTTACAGCTTCAAGTGAGGAAAGTGTGCTGAGTGGTTCTAGAAAAACGTAATCCGACAACTGTTCACGCATGTATTTCATTAAACCCTCAATCTTTTGTAATTTGAATTCTTGTACAAGAATCTCCTCTACAAAGACAGTCGTGGATTCACCACGTGCACGTAACTTGAGCCATTCAAGAAAAACAAGTGTATCAGCAAGGATGTCACTATGACGAAAAACATCCCCGCCATATTTTTCACGGCTCTGCGCTGTCCGCTCACTCCACTTTGTCCACGTATATGTTAAGGGTGTTGTGGAACGGAATGGTAACGCCATCACACTAGCGATAGCCAATGAGGCCTCACCCAAACCAATAGCACATCCATTTACAACAAAAGAAGTTATATCAAGTTCCACAGGAAGTCTTGCTGCTATTTCTCCAATAAATGTAATAGCGAGATTTTGAGCATTAGCAATGGTACACCGCTCTGCAAGGGTTTGCATCACTTGATCTACAGTGTCATTTATAATAGCTGGCAAAAGGCCAACAGCTTCACCCATAGAGAGATTTAATCGTGCGCATTGCGTAAATACCTCTTCAGCAGTTGATTCTTCGACAAAAGAAGGGTTACTTTCAACAAATGTAGCGACAATGTTGTCAGGGCAAAGAGAAAAAAAGCAGTGTGACTTTTTACCACCAAGAAACGCCAACCGCTCACTACGTTCGACCTTAGTTTCCCACTCCGTCACGCTAGCAGCCATGAAACTCTCTGATCTGTGTTGAGATGTCGTGCGTCGGATAATTCCCATATCAATCACAGCTGTGTAGGTGTTGTCTATGCCAAGATCATAGCGAACATGATTCATTACATGCACGCGGTGCTTCGTGTCCGCCGTCTCTTCTGTACTTTTAAATCCAGAGTAGACAGCGCAGTCCTCGATGTGAGCCCCTTGTAATGCGGTTAAAATATCACGCACCTCACCTGTAAAGATAACAATTGACTGTGGCACTTTTGAACACTTCACAATGCATCGCACCACCTCCGCCGCTATCTGAGAAGTATGCTCAACTAGACGTTTCGTAGGTGGTGGATATTTACCAGAGCGGTCTGTCTCCATCTCCATTATTTCCTTTCCCGCGAGCGCGCAGGTTTCAGAGTATGTAAATTGCGTCACTTCTTCCTCTTCTGATGCAATAACACTCATTTTTAGGCCTTCAAAGGCACGTTCCGTCTCGTTACGATCAAATCGCTCAGGGGATATGATGAGTCGTACTGAAGGTATTCCTTGTATCTTACTTAGCATCCAACGGGTAAATAATTTTACAAAACAAGAGACAAGTTGAGTTGCGATAGAAGGACCAGGAACGACAACATGTGTAAAAGGAGCCATTTCACGCAGTTTTGTCAGGTATAATAATGCCGTCTCCGCACTTGCCACCCAGAGTCGTGTGGTTTCACTTCCATTAAAAGTTTGCCCACACAACTCCCCAACAGTGGCATATGTGCCCTTTGTCATCATAGAATCCAAATATGTCTTAACGGGTGTTACTTCAAAATACCTAGGTACGACAACAAGCACCTTGGAGTCTTTTTGAGCACCCACAAGAGCCACCGCAACCGCCAAGGCTACTGGTGGGCGATGTGTCACAACAACGTGATGATGTACAAGTGCATCAAGTATCTTCTCCAAAGGAAACTCTACCTTTTCCTGGGGTTGGGCAAGGACCGTTTCAAGATTGGAAACAACCTCAGACGTATTAGCCAAAGATTGACGTGTGATTGTCCGAACTTGTTTGGACCTTCCCACCATGACACCCTTACCAATCTCTTGAATGGCACCAAGATCAAACTGCAAAACATTTGTCTCACTTGCCGCCGTGGTGGACTTTTTCTTTGAGGCTTCCTGTGCCTGTGGAGGATCGGGGTCAAAAGGGTGCGCCGCGTTCGGGTCGCTAATGACTGTGGTGCCCTCCATACCCATTAGAAATGAGGAAGGGGACACAATGCTCCCCGGTGTAACTGCACGTGGGGGAAGAGATGGGGAGGAAGTTAATTTACCTCCTTTTCTTCCCTGTCGAGGTGCGGTGGCCATGGCGCTCAAAAAAAAAAAAAAAAAAACCGAGTTAATGTTTTGCGTTCTTTACCTAAGGAACAGGCACCTGGTCCGGTTCTTTTGTGGTTCTCGTTTTTGCTTTGCTAAGTAGCACTTTTTCTCCTGTTGGGTATTCTGCATGTATACACACAGATACCATACAACCAAAGAAAAAAATAGTAATCATAATAGAAAAAACAATTTTTAAAAAAGGAGAAAAAATGTAATATTATAGACTAAATATGTATAAAAACCATCACTCCGAGAAATAGAATACAATAATTGAAGAAATAGCTTTTTTTTGTATACTTATCACTACATACATTTCACTTTCTTGTTTCTTACACAATAAATATATATATATATATATATATATTACACAGTACCTCGTTAAAAACGGAAAAACAGCAGAAAAAATACCACGAACACACACACCAAAAGAAAAACTACATGACAACAAGGCTAAATTTACAAAAAAAAGGAGCCAATGAGATAGTGAGAATAAAGAATAAAACACCAACAAAAAACGTATTCTTTTTTATTGTTATTATTCTTGCTTCATTCAAACGGAAGCGAACAAACACGATGCAACAATAGGAAAAACAACTAAAGCATATCGTACAAAGATAGTTGCAGAACCAAAAAGGCAAAATCCAAGAATATATGAATAGCTACAAAACAAAAATAAATTTCTTACTGTTTTATTGTTGTGGTCACCCAAAATCCACTCGGTACACGTCCATCAATGGCTTCGTCTATGTTTTTCATCCATAACACACGACCCCTCTCCTGAGAGGCGGCGGCCATCATGGATCTTGCCGATTCTACCCAGAAACCCCTTTTATCCATGCTACTGTGGACATCTCTGTTTACCCCACCTGTTTGATCCTCCCCGTCTCCGTCGCTCTCATCACCCTCATCTTCGGTTTGTCCTCGCTCGGCCTGTTTCAGCACAAGTGCCTCACGTCGACGTATAGCATCACGAAAGGTAATTCGTAAATGTGCGGTAATGGAGGCCGCCACACGCTTAATCTCCCTCCTCAGCACATTCGGTGGTGCATACTTTAGGTTTGGATGCATAAACTTGAGATACGTTAGTAGGCAATGCACCTCTGCAGCTGCATCATAGTGGTGGTCTAATTCCTCGTCGGGTAATAAAATATGATTAAAGTGCACCTGTTCCCGTACACGTGCATTAAAAAAGAAAAATTGATTTTCAACATGTACAACACTGTACTCTACCTGATGAGCCCCTTGAGGAACCACAAGACGTCCTTCTGTACTGGTGGGGCGTGTCCATATCGGGAGGAGTATATCCCCACGCAAATATCGCACAGTTCCGTTAGGTTGAATCAAGGAGGATGGAACTTTGCGCCTATTTTCACCAAAACCTGTGCTTTTGTGCGTGTAAGGAAGTCTAAACTTGAGCATGCTTTGCTCTGCTTGAAAAATTTGTGTCCAACACTCTTGTGCACGCATGTTTTCCCCCACATGCTCCTCAAAATTGGGAAGGTTCACGCTCCCTGTTCGAATATCAGAGACAAATAGGAGCGGTTTGGCACGCTCCATGCCCACATAGCATAATAACTCAAATCCAATAGGTAAATCTAGACGTGGTTCATACATGGATGGGATGTCCTCTGTACCACGAGCCACATCAAGTGTGCCAACCATGTTTTGCAACTTCTTATGAATCTCCTTTTTTGTTTCACCAATATTATCCACCGTGACATCACGATAAATGCGACCAAGTGACGGTAACACTTCCGAAAGACGACGCACATTAATACCATATGCAGTGGCATTTGTAAAAAATTCGTTGCGTAGTTTAAAATTTGATCGTGCCTCCAACACGGGACGGTCAAACTGGCCCGGATCTATTAACTCCCAGGTATGTCGAGACTTAAACAATTCATCCAAAAAAGCTAAGTGCGTCCCAGGAGCGGAGCCGGCGTAGACGATGTGGTACGCCGTCTCTGGTCGCGCATAAAGGGAAAGCAATTGAACCTCAGATAGCAATAATTTTCGCTGTCCCCAATGAATGGCCACCTTTGCGTCGATGCTTCGCGATCGGTACTCCTCTTGAGGAAATTTCGCATCCATTACCACAGGAAATGGCAAGTGTGACGGGTAATGATAGACTGTGCGGAAGTGTGGAGAAGTTTTTGTTTTACCTGATGCTGCACTCGAACTCAAGCCTCCATCGTACGCATTTGTATCCTCACCATTACCCTCACAACGCGGACGCTTCCTAAAAAGACCACCGTACATGTAACCTCAAAGTTGTCTCTTTCAACGGTCCAAATATTCGTGCTTAAGTGTAATCGTAAGGCTCACGACAACAACAACAATAAAAAAGATTTCTAATTTTGGACAAAACGAGAAAAGAAACAGGAAAGAGAAAAAGAGATGTTTAAAAGACGCATTATTTTTATCGACTGCTGTACAGATGTATATTAATATTTTTTTAAAGAGATAAAATAAAAATAAAAAAAAAGTTAAGACAATAAATAAAAGATTTGATGTATAAACATTCCAACTAGACATGAAGAGTGCATCATAAAAATAATTTAAAAAAAGTAAATAATTTTTTTTTTTTGTTATTAAAAGAAAAAGCAAAAAAAGATAAAATAATTTTTCATTCCCATTCAAACTAGAAGATTTTCTTTTGTCCTTTCTTATTTTCCTTTTGATTCATATTATCCCATTTTTAGAGTAAAGATTTCTTTTTTGGTGTGTATGTGTGTGTTTGCGTGCTAATCCATCGCATTGACATCTCCATCAACATAGACAAGCAAATACACTAACCGTCACACACAAACAAACCACAACAGCAACAACAACAACAACAAAGAAAAAAACATCACGGGGATAACTTCAAGGCAAGATAACACCTTCATTTTCTTTTCATGAATCGCACTCCTGAAGTATCACATCGGCTGCGGCCTCCATCCAGCACGCGACGAGCTCGGCCCCGGGATCCCTCAGTCCAATTTCCTTTCCTTGCATATATCGTGTGCGTCCGTGTTTTGCCGGCATCTGCGCGACCTCCTCCGCCCCCCGCCGCGCCGCCTCCACGCATGCCCGCGCCAACTGCGCCAACGTCTCCGCCTGCGTCACCGCCGCCGCCGCGTTGACCGCCTCCAAGACATCCACCATCGTCCGCTCCCCCTGTCGCGCGCCGCCGATGCGTTGGACCTCCGCACTCCCGCCGCGCAGCGCCTCACGCACGGACCCGACCGCCCCCTTCTCGAGCCCCGCACGCCCCGCCGCGCCCGCGCCGAGCAGAAAGGCGCCGTAGAGCGGCCCCGACGTCCCCCCCCACGCCTCCGCGACAGCCCGGGCGAGAAGGGCGAGCGCCTTGTCGGGCCGGGCGGTCCACGGAAGACGCGGCACAAGCGGCAACGCGGCCGCCGACGCGCGGCGCACACCGCTGCCAAGGTCGCCATCGCCCACGGCCGCGTCGAGCTCGTTGAAGCGCTCCTCCAATTCGTGCAGTCGGCGGAACACCGCCTCCGCGACGCGACAGGGCAACGGGGACGGGCTCTCCGCGCACGCGGTGTCCGTCTCGGCGCGGGGGCCAGGAACGGTGTCCACCGACTCGGAGGGCACACTGAATGGCATGAGAGGGGACTGTTGATCATCAAAGAGGTACGACACATCCGCCGGGTGGTCGAGGCGAAGCAGCGTGAGGGAGAAACCGTGCATCTCCAACGCGGTCATATAACGACCGACGGAGATCCCAACGACGTGCAGACCCTCCGTTCGCAGAAGGTGAAGAGCGCTGTGGGTCAGGATGCCCATCTCGATGTCCGTTGTGGAGCCTAAATTGTTCACCAGCAGCGCGACGTGGCTATTCTTCCACGCTTGAGAATCTGCACCAACCTGGGTCGTCCCTTTATCGAGTAGAATATTAACGAGGCGAATCATGAGTTGATGCACTCCCTCATACTTCACCTGCGTGAGGCCACGCTCACCGTGAATGCCGAGTCCTAATTCCACATGGTTTGGAGGAATTTCTGCGGTGGACTTGCAGCCTGGTAACGCGCAGGACGAGAGGGAGGCGCCAAGAGAACGCATACCAGCAGACATGCGATGTGCCAACTCGGTTAGCTCCGTTAAACTGGAACCCCGTTGCGCGGCGGCGCCAAGGATTTTGTAAAGCAAAACACTTCCCGCAATACCACGACGACGACTCACATCATCCACGCCAAAGCAGGCGTCATCTGCAGCAAGTACCTTTTCAATACGCACCCCACGTTGCCTCGCCTCCTCCACAGCAAAGCCAAAGTTGAGGATATCCCCAAGATAATTCTTTACCACAACCAAAATGCCTGGACCATTTGGGCCTTGCTTTGCGTGTAAGTAATCAATTGCTGCACTCACGTGGGAGGTCGGTGGGGAGGCGAAAACACCGCCAGAGACCGCAGCACTGATCCATCCCTTATCGACATACCCCACATGGGCCGGCTCGTGTCCAGCACCACCACCACAAATAATATGAACTTTTGTTGGATCAATCTCTCGCTTCACAACGACATGTGTGTTTTCAATAAGCTGACACTCTGGGTGCGTCATGATGAATGCCCGGATGGCTGTATCCACCGCACTGTCAGTATCATCTATAAACTTTTGCACAATCGCTTTATCCCCCATTTTTTTTTTTTTTTCGTTTCGCTCTTTTTGCTAGCCAAACTTGAATAATTTGAGTTTTCGGTAAACGGACCCTTCACACACACCAAGGGAAAGAAAAAAAAAAAAATACAGTAAAGAAAGCAATTTGATCAAAAACAAGGATAGCAATAAGCGTAAGAATGAGGTAAGCTATTACCTTGCTCTTAGGGCAAATAAATGCCAAAGGTATAGTGCTCACATATACCAAAGCGTATGATAACGATAACTAACAATTATTTTTTTTGTTGTTGTTATTTAAATGAATCATAAGGTCACAAAATCATTTCTTCGTCTCGCGTAGGTAAAATTATTTCACTTTGTTTTCGTTGCTATTGAATTGATTGTTTTTATACTTTTAGCACGCCTCACCAATCCAACGTTTTTGGTGTAATAAAGACATCCATGACAGACACTGCACGTCGAATTTTATCCACATCTTCACCCGTTTCGTTTGTTGTGCGCAACACACGGCACCATTTCCGCCCCAAAATGACACATCGCCGGACAAGATCCTTCAGCTCTTTCTCCACAAACGAACCATCATCATCCTCGTCCTCGTCACAGGCACCTGATGAATCATACTTGGCACCACCTACATTAAAGCCTCCCCCATCATCGGTAGAGGTGTCCAATCCACGTTGATGCATTTCATTGATCCACCGATTGCGCGTCGGAACTGGAGAAGATGCGTATAGTGACAGGAAGATTGAAAACGACACACGCCATGCCTTCACCTCTATCACATCTGCAAACGTTGTCTGAGAAGCATTTTCACAAAACAAACATATTCTCCCAAGAAAATACTCTGTGGCAGCCATCGCAGGCGCCAGTAAGAGGGCCTGCTTGCGCGCATCCGCGACGACGTCGGTAAAGAAACTGTGGCGTGATTGCAACTGTCTCCAATCCTTTTCAGGGTCCAGACCGCGTAAAATCTCCCGTCGCGATTCACTAAAAAAGTGTTTCTGTAGGTCCCCATCACTGATCACATCTAGATCCATTCAAAGAAGGGCTCTAAATAAAGTATGTGATGGTGCGCATTAAAAGAACAAAAGACAAAAGGTCAAGAAGAAATGCGTGACATTCAAAAAGCAAAAAAAAATTGGACAGAATGACAGAAAGAAGTATGCGTAGGTATGGCATGCAAATGAGAAAAAAGTGAGAAAAGAAGAAATAAATAAATATACATTTATTTAATTATTTCCTTTTTTATCCAAGAAAAAAATGTGTATATAAATATGTATATATATATATATATAATAAAAAACTTTTAAGACGCACAAAAAAAAAAACTTTTCTACTTTCTTTTTTTCTTAACTTTCAACAGTGATTAGATAAGAGAGAAAATGATTTTTATAAATATATATATATATATATATATATATATAAATATAACGTACTTCACTTTGCGTAAGAAATCATTATTACAAGAACCTAAGTAACTCAGAAGCACAAATAATATAAAGAACCTAGAACATATTTTTCTGTACAACACCATCTACCTTTTCATAAGATCGTCAATAGCCTTTGATGCACGGTCACCACCCAATTGGTGAATAAGCACCAAAAATAGAGCAAATAGAATAGCAACTCCACCGATAGCAACGTACATTGCACCAAGAAAAGTATTTTGACCCCCAAGCCAGGAAAGCTTAGCTAACGTAAACGCCTTTGTCCCACCAAATGAAGAAACATCGTAATGTTCTCCAATCTCCATGAGATAGCGACCAGGAAGAAGATCGGATTGAATGACGCGGTAAAGTTTGCGAAAATTCGGAAGCGATGCTGCACGCATCCACACCATCAGATCCTCATCTGTCGTCACGGGTATATTGTGTCCTAATTCACCCGCGTACCATCCATTATTATAAAATGAATCGTTTGATGGGGGTACAAGACTCGGCTTTCCAGTGTAAAGCTTCTCTGGGGCTGCCCACTGTAAATTCTGTAGCGAAGATAGGGGTGGGTTCTTAAACTTCTTCTCCACATCAGAAGACCACGCAATACCTCTCTTTAAGCACAAATTTTTGGAAACTGATCCGTCCAACGGCAAATTAGTGTTACGCGCAAAATCCGTACCATTGCATACAAGCGTTAGATTCGTGTCTGTGGCATCATCCATCTTGTATAGCACAAAGGTGTCATTGAACATAGACCACGCAATAAGTCCAGCAGGTAAATAAGAGAAATCTTCATACCGCATGGTGTTATTTTTATACTCAATAAGAGTATCCGATGTGCCAGTGATGGCACCAGCCACAACAAGCGGAGAAGCATCATCCATGTCCCCTCGATACACCATTTTTCCAGCCAATTGTGCATCACTTCGGGAATTCGCATATCGACGATGATTTTGATAAAAATTTGTTATTCCATAATAAAGGTAAATAGGTCCCTCTAACTTCTCCGTGACATCGAACGTCACACGTGTGAGACAGCCCGTTTTCAGTTCTGCTCCATTACCTTCGTATGTGAAGGCACCCGTATTATGCGACGCAGTGCATTCATTAATGTGGTCATAACGAAACGAAATCTCTTTCGCGTTACGATTGGATACCAAAATGACACTTCCTATAGGGACAAAAATAACACTAAGCAAAATAAATCCAAGTGCTACAAATGGTGGCGTCAAAATTGGCTGCCAAGCAGGCAGGCGCTGTTGCTTTAAAAGATTCCACGGACTACGCGCCATACGGTTACTCAAATTGCTTCGAAATACACCAGCTAACTGGTAAAAACTTTTCCTACATACAAGAAAAAAAAAAAAAAAGAGGGGGAGAAAAAAAACATTGTATAAACATGGAAACCAAAAATGCACCCTTAAATGAAAACAGTAAAGTATTGACTTACCCCTTTAAACACCAGCACCCACAAATTCAAGAACAAATATTATCTTCCGTTCAGTCTACCTCACATAAAAGTGGGGCGCAATTATACCATATCATTTTTCACACTCAAACTGACGTGCAAATTGTTTTGTGTCATCATAGAAGAGGTTGTTCATCTATTTCTCGCGTCCACAACTACATTACTCCACTATTATAATGAATAAAATGGGTAATGACTCTTTTGAAGGCTGCGTCCGTGAAAATAAAACGAAGGAAAGAAAGACACATAAGTGACCGAAGGACGAAAAGAAAAGAAAGGGGAGAAAGAAGCAAAGCAGAGGGGTGAATCAAAGAACATGGAAAGGTAAAATAAAAGGAAAAGGTAAGTAATCACAACAATGGAAAATATCAGCAATCGCTCGCATGTTTTTTGAAGAATTTCACGTCATTTAGTAATCCTTATGAAGCTGACTAACCTCAAGATATCATCACATAATCAAACAAGAATAAAGGCGAAAAGACTATACATTCAAAAAAGGAAAAAAGAGCCAACTACTACAAACAAACAAAATCACAAAAACACAAATCTAGTAGAGCATATTTTCTAAAAAAAAAAGTATAGTAAGAAAAGGAGAGAAAGAAAAGGAAGAGAAAGGAGAGTAGAAAGCAAAAAAGAAATTTAAACAAGAAAAGAGAGGCAGTAGATTCTTTTTTTTTTCTTTTGAAAAGGAATAATAATCATTGTCGTTATCATAGTAAAACTAATTATGAATGACAGAAGTAAACATATATATATATTTATTTATTATTGTATAAGCAATAAGTGTGGAACAATGACCTGTGCTTCAATCATCATTTTTTAATCCATTCTCGGGATCATAACCATATTTCATACAAAATGCTTCATGTTTTTTGATAAGCTCATCCTGCCATTCACCAATAAATCGAAATAACTGACACTCTGGCGAGCCTGGGCTTGTGTAAGTAGCAATTTTTAAATCAACCTTGTTAAGTAATTCCACCTTTTCCGGATGTCTACGTAGCACCTCTTCCACAAAGTCCATTTGTACAACGCGAGCGCGAATGAGAATAGGGAGTCTAGAAATGCATCGTGTAAGACAAGTGCCGCAGCTTGGATGAGTTCGGAGTGAATACGCATTAAAAATGGACAAAAGAATTTCCTCCGAGTCAATACTTGACAAGGGACGTTGTTCTGGCAAAGGCAAGTCCGCACGCTGCACTAGCACTTCCCGCTCACCAGGAAGGAGGCGAAACAAGTGCGGGTAAGCATTCAAAAATTGTTGAATGTTTGGTGGCATGCAATACAAGGCTGCCTTTGGTAAAATAGGAAGTAGAAGACTTACATAGGCCGGTGTGTCCGTTGGCAAAAAGTCAAAAAAAGCATGGGCCAACACCTCATGGTCAAAGTAAGGGCACGGGTTTAAAAGAAACTGCAATTGATTACGTAATGATCGTCTCCTCTTGCGATCTTTTGGTCGGCGAATACCAGTCCTAACATTACTGCTATCAATTTCCTTAAGCATCGTTTCAATCTCCTCTCGTGTAGCACTAACTATTGGTCGATAAGAGGGATTGAGAAGAAAGCGTACCGACAGTTCTGGTGTATCCCGAACCTCAAACAAATGTGGGGCGGAGACAAAAACATGGAGCAATAAACGTCCTTCCGAAAGAAGAGGCAACGCAGCGAGTTCCATTTCCTTTGTGATGGGTACAAACTGCTCAACAGTTGGAATAAGTCGAGCAACCCGAAAGTATTCATACGATGGAACTTCATAAGCTGCGAGACGTTCACTAAGGAGAGCTGAACCTTCTCCATCTTTTTCTGTTTGCCTTTCTTCGTACTTTAACGCCGCCGCCGCAAGAGATTCTCGAAGTCGGACAAATGTAAATCCATGAATATGTACCCTATCCAAAAATTCAACGTATTTATGCAGGCGCTCCTCCACAATCTTTTTTGTCTCCATAGGGTCCGTGGAAGGGAGTGAGTTCTGCTCCAACTCCACCAGCGCGTCAAGTGGTACAAAGAAAGTCGGAAAATGTTTAATCACAACCTCAGGTGGAATGGCACCATGCATATGTGATGTCCGTTTCACACACCTTTCTCCTACAGATAACTTTACAACCTGACGTCTTCCTGTTGAGTCTTCTTTATGTTGCGACTTATCCCTTACTTTACTACGCAGTCGACGCGCGACGTACACATTGCCCACCTTCCCCACAGTAAAGAGACGCGGTGAGTTGACGAGCACACTTCGCAGACCACCCGCTTCACCAACCATTTCCATCACCTCCGCATCGACAGCGCGGCTAATCTGTGTGAGGGCAGTAAACGTTGTCGGCACAAACGGTTCCAAGCGTTGCAGCAGTGAGGAAACACCAAGAGAGTGCGAAGAGGAGGCAAGTCCGGAATTAGATGTCGTGGAAAGACAAAACCGTGAAACGCACATGCGCAACATCGCTAAACAAACACTCCGAGTAAGCGAAGACAAATATATATATATTTTGTCTTACTTTAATAACGACGATACACAAAATAAAAAAGATTTGAAAAAAAAAAAAAAACTACCGCAAAGACGAATAAAAAATGAATACATATTAATAATAATGATAAATTCTCAGCAGACAATTTAGAAAGTTCATTTTTCTCTTTCCGAAAAATAACTATCATAATATTTACATCCTATGTATACGAAAAAAGGAACATAAATACATATAAATAAATATATATATATATCATTGTTTTGTTGAAATTTAGTTTGTGACTCTGTTTTTTTTTTTTAAATAGAGTACGCAGCAATAAAACAAAAAGAAAAGATATTTCAAAGAGAAAAAAAAGGACAGGAAAACTATTTATATATACAGAAAGAGAATTGTAAAGAAAGATATTTTCTATCATATCCGGCTTTACAGAGAGAGAAAAAAAAAAAAAAAAAGGTCTCCACTGTTTTTTTTTTCTTTTTTAAATTCATCTGTTTTTTCAGTTCAATCACACTCTCCACTATTTCACTTCTTCTTTCTAGCTCTGTTTAGCATGACGGAGCCGCAGATACTACACCTGAGGTATTATTGCGAAGACAAAGAGAGACTGGATGAGCATCGATATACTCCATGACCACACTCCGTTCGGCAAAACAACGATCTCGCGAGGCCGGCGATGTTTTGGCGTTATTTTCAACTTTAACCATTTCTCTTGAAATGACATCTTTCATCATACCAATAACTCCCATTGCAAACACACGGTGCTCATTTGCTGTAAGTGGTCCAATCATACCCAGTAACACTAAAGTAGGCTCCACAACGTGCTCAAGGATACCCAAGGTGCAGTAAGATACTTTTTCTATCTCCTCTCTGCCTTTAAATTGAACATAGTTTTTCGTTGCTGTTCGGTTGAACTTCGCTAAAAATTGTTGCACAGATGTAACGTAAAGTTGCTCCGACGCTTTTAGTAGCACGTGGTTCATTTCATTTAGCATGGTGCACATATGACGCTCTGGTCTCAAATTAAGCAAGCCAACAAGTTGATAAAAGTCTGAAAGAAACACGACCACGTTATAACAGGGTTTAAAAAGGCAACTGTATATTTTTGTTAACATCACATATCCAGCAGTTTCTAACAAACGCACAACGGCGGCAACCTGATGTGGTTGAATTTGTTGTAACACAGGTGAAGGATTAGACTCTAATTTTAATAAGAGTGGATTCTTTTCCTCTGTCTCCCTTGGTTCGTCATAGCCTGTAAACAGCAATCGTAGAGAGTCGGAGTGTACAAAGCTCGCCTCAACTTTAGAACTTTCCATACCTTCCTGTCTTTCTGGGCCATCAAGAATCGAGACAATACCATCTTCAACTCGGCCAGCCATGCTCTTAGGGTCAATTAGCTCCCAAGAGACATGTAACGTGTCATTCCAAAGATTCTCAAGGGTTTGAGCAAGCAATTTAGGAAGGCACAGTAACAATGAATACACAGACGAAGAAGAGGACGGAAATCCCACAGTAAGTGTAAGTGAGAGTGGAACACAATTTTCACTAACAGTAGTTTGAAGTAAAGTGGAATCACATGGCTTTGTGGATGAACACGTATTATTCAAACCCTCATTTTCCGCTATTTCCAAATAGTAAAAGAGAGTACGTAGTAGCGGCGTTTGGCCTGATATAGAAGCCGCCTTACTCGCAAAAAGGACACGGTACATGAGGATCTCTTCCGGTGGAAGCGCCACTTGACACCTTTGGGACGTAACCAGGCGGCGGGTGATGAACTGCGCGAGATCTCGTGTCCATCGGTAGAGACGTTGTTGATGGAGACAAAGTGGATGGGTCCCGTAGCGACGCCTCGAGTCATTCATTAACGCCACCTCAAAGGCCTTTGTACTGACTTTTTGCATCTGCGGCATTGAGACAGAAATGACGACACTAGAATTGCTATTGCTGTCGTCCTCTGCGTGGGTTAATGCCTCATGCAAAACGATTGACCGAGTCACATAAAACGGAATGGATTCTCCTCGAAAGACCATCACGTCACGCCAGTCAATTTGTCGAGAAAAGGTTTGGCAGTATGACGCGTAGCGCGACCATTGATGAAGCGTCGAAGCCGAAGCCGCGGGTGTGACATCAAACGGGTCGTGAGGCTGGCTCTCCTTGGGGCGCACGGCATTTAACTTTGACCAAAATGAATCCTCCCCAACACAAGGATCTTCATGTGTGTCTACATTGTTCGACTTTGACATCAGACCTGGCAACAATTTACTGAGTGCAAAAAAACTAGAAACAGTAATGCGACAATCACAAATATATAAAAACCTTTTTTCTTTTTCCTTTTGTTACAAGTGATAGAAGATGTACAGGATCAACGGCATGCACCATGCACCTCTTCTATTCAAAAAGCAAAGAAAAAAAACATGATATGAAAAAGGAACAAAGACGAAATGCAAAAGAAAGATATATATATATATATATATCTAACATTCAACAGCTTTACCATTTACACAAGTTTATAAAACAGTATTCTCCTTTCTCTCTTCTTCTTATTCGATGTTGGTGCAGAGAGAAAAGGCCACCGTTTCATCAAATTGGACTTTTTCATCTTTTAAAACATTTTTCTTTTTTTCTTCTCTCTGTTTTCAATCATATTTCAATAATAATAAACAATCTGTTTTTCTCATTAATGCTTGTTTCGTCTGTTCATCTATGGTCATTTGTTTATAAAATAAAATAAAAGGCACATAAGAGACGTTCAAACACATACACGTAGTATTTTGATTTGAAATAAACAATAGGAAAAAATTTTCTCCACTGCTTATGATGGGAGACAAAAAAACGAATCTTGTTTGTTTTTGTTATTGTCCTCCAAGAACTGATACTGCAATAACGTTTTCTCTTTTTTTTCCCCCTAAGCGTTACTCCTCTTTGAGTTCAAACAAATGTGCTTCTCTGTGCAAATTTCGTGTATGTTTTTTTTGTTTTGTTTTCTTTCTTTTCTCAGTATTTCTCCACTTTAAAACAATTCTGGAAACTTTGGACACAAATCAAGCAATTTTCGGTAGGTATCCACGTCGTATTCATCATTATATGTACCATGTTGATAGTACTCCAACTCCCCATTGGCTGGGTTCACGTAGCAGACGAATTCATTGATTTGCGCCACCTCCGCGCCGGTTGGAAGGGCCATCACCTCGATAGGCTCATTCGTCACAACGCAGCGCGTTTCGAGTGAGCCGCGTTGTTGATTGAGTGCAGTTGGTTGCAACACAATGGAGATATACTCCCCGCGGTGTCCATTCACGCCATGCGCCGAGACGCGAGGAGAGCGGCCCGTAAAGGGGGGAAGACGACCACCCTGAACACGAACCCCGCCACCAAGATTAGGTGCTGTACGACTCATTCAAACGAAAAATCCTACAAAAAAAAAAAGAAAGATAAATAAAGGTAATCAAAATGTGAAAAGGTCAAAAAAAGAAACTAAGTGAAAAAAAAATATATATCTTTTTTTCCTCTTTTTTTTTTTTCTGACTTCTTTAGTAGATCGTTTTCTTTTAAGTTGTGGATAATTAAGGTTCGAAAGAAAAGACAAAAAAAAAAAAAACATTCAAGATGAACAAATACACATATTTCAAAAGAAGGTGATAATATACGAATTCAAATAAAAACATTATCACAATCATTTAATAAAAATAAATTAAGAAAAATAAAAATCGAAACTTTCGCAGTAATTTTTTCCTCTCTTTTTTTTTTCTTTTTTTTGTGAGGAGGGAAAACTTCTTGTTGAATTGCTCGTTAGTATGTGTATATGTGTACCTTCTGTGTAATGGTCAACACACTTCATCGCATAGGTAGTGCCCCGTGCATCGCACCCTCCAAGTATTGCTCCCGCACCCGTTGCAACGCCAGCAATCGCTGCGCAAAGTGCATCCACCACCTATTAGACCGCTGCTGTCGCTTCGCCGCCTCTTGCTCCTCCATTAATTGACGCCATTCATTGTACGCGTGCACGAGACTCGTCGCGTCACCAGACTTGACGACGATGCCATTGATAACCACCTCCCAGTGTCCATAGCGATGCTCATTAACACGACGTCTCGAAAAGCCCATCACCGCGAGACCAAACTCCGCCCCAACTCGACGCGCCACACGTGCAATGTTGGGGTACTGAAGATGAACGAGTCCCTCCGGCGACGGCTTATCGAGGAGAATGTACCAACTCGTTTTGCCGTGTAGTGGAATCGTGCCATCGGAACGCAATGGCAGCGGGGCAAAGGGTTCGGTTTGCCAAACACCAAAGAAAGCTGCTGGCGACGAAAAGGGGCGAGAGGCGGGTGGGGGTGTGAGTTTGTAAGGCTCTTCCGTCTCATTTGCCACACACCGTCCCTCACGTAGCCATCCATCTCGACTGCGTAAGTGCACAATGGCGGAACGCTTGTACACTGTATGCCCCTTCACACTACCCACCTCCGTGGTTTGATCCTTCGGGTAAATCCCTTCATGTCGCGCCAAGTCGGTCTCCAATACAAACAGTGGATGTCGACAAAGTGCGGTTAACGTCTTTGGAATCTCCTCCGCGTAGGCAAGAGAGTGCAACTGTTTCCGCTCACGTTCAAGCTGATTCAATGTCACTTTGGTAAGATCTTTGCAAAAAGCATCCACAATAACCTGTGAAGCCTCACGGCTATCATTCCATGCAATATTTTTCCAGAAAAAACGGTACTGATCACAGCGGCCGAAACGGTATGTGAAGGCAGTACTGTATTTAGTCGAATAGCGCGGCGTGACGTCCACAATAACGTCACCACCAATAGAAAAAGTATACGGTGCACCCCAAAGTGTTGCGCAACCCTCGCAAGGATTCACAGAAATAAAAATTTCCCGTTGGGGGCACCACACCTCGACCCAAAAACATGATGATGGCTTTTTTTTGGAAATGTCCTCAGTCGTCTTCTCTTCCTTTCGCTTTCGACCTTTTTTTGCAAACAAAGACATCGGCCTCCTTGTTGTCGTTTCCTCGTCCTCATTTATCTGACCCTCTTGCGGTTGTTGCAGTGGTTCCTTTTCCTTGTTTATACCCATAACGAGACGGCATGACATCCCTGTCAAAGTAGCAAGAGAAAGAAATACCACACACAAGTAAAGTGAATGGGATAAAATGACGCGCCCCATTTCATCACGTCTTCCGTTTCGTTGCAGAAGCATATGAGACAAAACACCATTTTGAATAGGCACCGCCCAATCCGCCAGTGTAGCCATATCCACTTGACTATCAAGCGCAAACACCTTTGCAATGCCGCCAAGTAAGGATGTGATGGCTGCGCTCGTGTAATTGTTCACCGTGTCACGAGTGGCTGTCACCCAACAGGGAGCCAACACCAACCGTCGTGCATTTGGGTTCAAAGCCCGCACATACGTCTCTCGCGCTGTTTGCGCAGCGTGGAGAAGTGGAAAGTGTTTGTCACGCGTCGCCCCACGCATGCGCAGCAACCGGCGAACCAGTTGCGGGTGACGGGACTCGCGCAGCAACGCACGTCCACGAAGAAACACAAAAATGAGCCTTGAAAGACCCGTTGCGGCGCGGCGAATGCGTTCCAGTCGTCGAGCCGCCGCCGCCATCTGTCGCCGCTCCCGAGCGGTGATTTCGGCCGCCGCGATTTGCGCCGACGCTGCCGACGACCCGTGAGGGCCCAGCGGTGTGTTGGAAAGAGGGGGCCTCGCACCATCCATCAGCACTTGCAGCATACGGCCATCCTCATCATTACTGTCGACATCCACCTGCAGCGCCTCGGTCTTTACAGGGGGACCCGCATGAGCGACAAGAGGGGTCTCCAACTTTGGTTTCGTCTCGTCCTTCTTCACAAAGGTGCCACTCTGAGGGAGGAGGACCTCATCCCACTCATCATCCACATCCATGGGATTGGCCGACACATGCGCATCTCCAGTCGTATTACCACTAGTAGTAGTACTCGTACCAGGCATTGTACTCACGGTAGTATTATTTATTGTGGAAATGGTAGTAGTCGTAGTATTGTTGTTATACATCGCACCGGACTGCGGCGGGGTGTGCATATCGGCAGCGGTCACCATAGCCAACTTACGACGCGTTCCGCGACCACCATCGGCAGTAGGAACACGAACCCGCTTCGAAGCATTGCGCAAGTAGCCATCCACATTAGCTGCCGCCGCTGCCGCAACCGTGCGGGACTGCTCTCTACCTCCTTCGTCCATACGAAAATACTACGAATCATACGCAAATAAAGCGAGAAATAAAAAGATACGCACCATAGATGTTTATTTATCAAGGGAAAAGGAAAAAAAAAATGTATATATATATATATATATATATAGAGAGAGAGAGATGCTTTTATAGATGCATACTTATATATATATATATACATTTTTTTTTACAGAAAAACACATAGAAAAAAAACTCAAACCTTTAAATGTATGTGTACAAAAGTGTCTGAATATTTCATTTATAATTTGTTGTGTGAATACGATGAAATGTTTTGGTTGCTACAGTTTTTTTTTCTTTTTCTTTTCTTACCTCATGTTGGAACATACAGTGTGTTGAGGTTGTAGCCTCGGGATTGTATCTTCTCCACAATCTTTCCAAATACAGAGTAAAAATGTATTTCATTCGCACTAAAACGGTACAACCACCCCGTAAGCAAAGCATCGTCAAGGAGCATCATATCCATCTCCCGCATCGTTACACCACCGCAAGGGCTCTTAAACTCGGGCATCTCAATTAACGCAACATCATCTGTCAAATCAATTGCCTCTCCTTCATTGCATTCCGTTAACTTCACACCAGGTATAAATTGTGCCTCGCCCACTCTCCCAGTATCAGAGGTTTCCTTTTCCGGATCCGAAGCATCACCATTTACATCATCGTGAAGATCTTCACGTCTCTTTGCAGCCCGTTCAACAGCTTCACGCGCCTTTTCACGTGCCTGAAGTCGTCGCTGCTCCTTTAACACGGCTTCCTCTGAGAAGGGATCCACCAAGGTCACTTCGCGCTTGCGATCTGACTCTTTGCATCGAAATGGAGTCCCCCGACGACGAAAAAATCCCTCTTGACGCCAATTATAGTCAAGGAGGAGATCAAAGTACTCTCCTCCAAATACATAAGGGTCCAGTGTGCACTTCTCCGAATTATCGGGGAGGTGAAAAATATCTTCTTCAGGTCCTAAAAGATTTGGTCGTCGTCGCATTTGTGGTTTCACCTCTTCCCTTGTATGAAAACCAGAAGTCTCATGAAATCCAATAGTTCGAATGCCCCCAATGAGGGCTACAATTTCATCTATAGAAAACCCTTGTCCAGCTAGCAACCGTTTCATCCCAAGCACATCTCGTTTGGTCTCCATCACGTGTGCCGTGGTCTCCACTAGGAGTTGGTCCTCACGCAAATCTGGTGGTGTGTTCGGCCGTCCACGGCGTACCGTAATGCTTGGACCCCCAAGACGCGCCAAGGCCTTAGCTGTGAGCATAGACCAGAGATCTGGAATAGAAAATGTTGGTTGCTCATGGTGTATCTGTAGAACAAATGCGTTTAACTCTTCCGCCTCCGCACGCATGTAGTGCGGGTAAACCATAGGGGCACCAAATGGTGTTTGTGCACCAGACAAGGCATGATGAATAACCATTCTAACGGCCGCCACAGCAAGATCCGGTCGAGAGAAAACCTTGGTATCAAAAACATTGTGAATATAAAGGTCATTCCCCGAGGGGCGAAGAGAATGGTAAAGACGATTACCAAAATAATAACACACGCTCGTTACTTGAATAAAGCAAAGTAAACCTGCAAATATGGCGGCATTTTCCCACCACGGCCTCTGTCGCGCCAGTCGGTGCATATCAGCGTGTTTGTATCCCCAAAAGAACAATCGCTTACCAGTCACACGAAATGGGCCATGGACAGGACGACACCGCCACGCGGACACACGAAGCATCGCTACAAAGGTGCCTCGTTCTAGAATAAAAGAGAGTAAAAAACATAATAAAAATAATATATATATATATATATATTATGAAGGATGATTGAAAAATGTACAGAAACGTAAGAAGGAAACATAAATATACAAAAAAAAGACATAAATGATAGGAAGGAAAAGGGGAAAAAAATTACGTAATTAAAAATTATTTAACGACAAACATACGCTGTGACAACGATCACTATGACTTAGCCGAACTGTACACACCGTAAAAGAACACCAAACAAGAAAAACAACAAAAAAATCTCTCTTCACTAATTTGTATCTTTCTTTCACTATTCACGTCTTACCGCTTCACCAAAGCGAAAAGGAAAAAAAAAAAAACCCATAAACATCACAAAAATCGTTCCTCTGAAGGAAGACACAGTGTGGTAATTGGCAGTCGTGGCCCCCGTTGCTCCTCTTCTCCAGAAATTAATTCATAAAATTCGGTACGCTTAAACATTTCCGCTGTTGTACGAATCGGTGCGATCTCATGCACGATGCGACACCCCGTGTGAAGAACCGCCGTGTCCATCACATCAATCCATTGCACGGGGTGCGCCAACTGGGCGGCGAGCACGGCGGCGCACATTCCCCGCACACTGCGCTCCGCCGCGGCGCGAACAAAAGCCTCCGCGACGAGGTCTGTCTCATACCGCCCGTGATGGCGTATCTCTCCCACATTCAATGACCGCATCATTTCTACCGCGTCCCGCTGAAATGACGTGTCCAGGGGGCGAAAAACGCCACCTGTGAGATTGGTCAGCCAAAGTGGGCGATTTGACGTGACGGAGGGGTTATCGGACACCCCGAGACACTCGCGCAGTGTCTCTTCCTCCGGTAACGCATTATGCACGACGGGGAGGAAGTGATCCATCGCTCGGCGAAGTAGACTGCTATGAAACGGCACATGCACAGTCAACGGCATAAACCATGACTTCTTCTTGAGCCCACTGCGACCATCCTCCTGCAGCGTCAGATGGGTGAGTTCATCGAGGGAAGGAGTGTAGCCGTCATCTGGACCGCGAAGAAAGCGTCGAAAAGTGTAACGAACGCCATACTTACGCACAGCAGATGTGACGAAGTCGGGTGGTGGTGCCTTGTTTGGATCCATCGTTACCCCATCCGCCTTATCCTGCCAGACGGAAGCCACAGCGGTGCGTGCGATGTGCGCGGAGGAGGACGATGGTCCACAAGAAGTGGCGCGAAACTGCGGGTCTAGGCACTTGCCAAGCGCGGCGAGACCAACCCTGTCTCCAGCCACAATATATTGCTCACGATCCAAATTGTAGTTGACTACCTCCACAAACGAGGTTGTGGAGGAGAGTTCACGGGCAACAAGTTCTACAAAAACGTGTAATCGGTCCACAGCCATGTCCAAATCATTCGGACAATCCTCGTTAAGTTTAGCACGAATAGGATTGCAAGCGTACATGAGGTAATTGTTGCGATTTGGAGAAAATTGCGATAAGGCATCTTCCATTAATAAACCGCGTTTGTAAACAAGATCAACAGCAACCTCAGGTGAAAAAACACCCAACGCACACAAAGCCGAAAACTCACCAAGACTATGCCCCGCCAAAGCAGTCGATGAATTCACGTTGTACTCACGAGTTGCTTTTAGGTATTCCAAGGCTAGCATTTGGGCAGCGAGCATGCAGGGTTGCGTTAGTGATGCGAGCGACATGACACCTTCGGGGTGACCTAAGATTTTTGTGCGCGGTGTCGACTCCGCCACGTTACGCTCCTCACGGCAACTCCTCTCACAGATAATTTTCACATCCAGAGCATCATCATAGACACGAATCCTCTTTGGGTTTTCACTAATAACGTCTTGGAGGGAGATACCATAGTTCTGCTCCATTCGTCCCTTCATACGTTCCCACAGACGAGCGACAGAAGGGAAGCGAAGGTATTCCATCGACATACCTTGCCGGTGGGAACCTTGACCTGAGAAGACCAAAACACGCCGCATCCTATGTTTACCAATTACCTTTTTAAACAAAATAAATAATAACAATGATAAATGTATGTTTAGGTAAAAAATTCAAATATGTGTATGAATCAGCGTGCACTTGTGTGAGTGCTTGTGTACACCAAAATCGTTAAACCGTATTAATTGATGAAAATAATGAACCTTCAAAAAATAAATACGTAAAAAATGAAAAAAAAAATGCGCTATGAAAAATCATGAAATAAAAAACTTGTACATAATCCAGCAAATGCAAATGTTTATGCATGCACTTAAATGTAAACGTTTCCATTGTAGTAAAGTACGACAAAAAATCAAACAAAAAGTAAAGCAAATTTTCAAAAAAAAAAAAACATCAACATAAGTTGGCCAAAGGAGAATCACAATAACAGAAACCTTCTGGACGTTCTACAGCATAAAAACGAACAAAACCACGTCCCTTGTGCTCTACAACTACGCGCCATGCATCCACACAGGCATTCACCGTCCCTTCAGTTTTGGTAACATACTTTTTCCCCTGTTCGCTGCGTCTAGCGCTAATCTCGCTAGATGGTAAATGAACACACGACACGATAAGATCATCCAATGCATCAAGCAAAAGCGCGCGCTTGTGCCAGGGACAAATACACAATCTCTTCACATCCTGAGGTTCCATCGGTCGCATCGTTTGACCACTCGGAAAGTAACGAAGAAACGTCCCTTCAACGCTCTCCGTGGAACCACAAATTGCCAATGCAAAACCCTTCTCATCATCATCCACCTCCACATGCGTCACGAAGGAGCAGGTATCCGGCGCAGAAACCAAACAATCCGTGTAGAAGTGAATGGAATGCCTCTCCTTCGCCTCTCCCTCAGGACGAAAAAGGTGCAGGAAGGCTCCACTTTCGCAACGATAGGGGAAACTTGGAAAGGGAGGATTCTCATCCAAGTCTACATTGTCCTCTTCCACTTCCGTAGAATTTCGCAAACGGGGGTCATTATCCTCTCTTTCAAAGTCCACAGTCGCGCTAATAGGTGTGTCGTCCCCGTCGAAAATAGGGTCTAATCCACTCATTCAATATATACACACAAAACCAAAAAATAAAAATATATAATATAATAAAAAAAAGTATAATAGTAGGGCTTTTCAACTAGAAACGTTTCAAAGGTGGAAACATATAGCACCTAAAGAGCAAGAAACCTAAAAAAAAAAAAGCATATATACAAAGCACACAAAATACAAATATTTGTTTATAAATATTTACGTAAAAAAACAAAAAAGAGGAAAGAAAGCATACAGCATGTACAGCTAAAGCTCAAGTAATTAAAAAGAGAAAGAAATGCACAAAACAAAAGGAAAATGTGTAACAAATATTTTGAACCTCACTTCTTTGCCGACATTCGTCTGGAACATCAATTAAGTTCCTCAGCAAAAAAAGAAAAAGGAATATTAGAAACATTAACGCACTCAAAAAAGATTTCAGAAAGCATTACTTCCGTACAGCATCCACACACACAGGAGTACAAAAACTTGACCGTGCTATGTGTGGCTAATACAGCGAGAAACCAAGAAGGTACAGCATAGAAAAAAAAAAAAAAAAGTTGAGGAAAGGGGGGAGGAAACCAAAAAAAAAAGGTAAAGAGAGCAAGAATTACAGAACCAACCACATACACAAATACAAATACAAATAAATAATAATGATAATAAATGACAAAGAAAAAGAATTGCATGCGACATCACCACAAGGTTGTCTGTTAACTTGACGTGTTTTCAATTCTACTGTTCAGAAAAAATAAACAGTGAACATCGACGTCTCTCTCACTTTTTTTTTCTTTTTCTTTTCCGTAATCCGTGTGCAGTCAAGCACACTCTCCCCTCTGTCTGTCCTTGCCTTTTCGGCCGATTCACTCCTTTTGAATTAAACAAAAAAAAAAAAACGCCCACAAAGAAGACCCAACACGTCATGAATATTACAAGTGAGTATCAAATAACAACAAAAAAATAAATAAGCCAACAACATCAAAAAAAAAAAAGATAATAGTAACAAAAGGACTCTTCTATAGTCACGCTTATGTCGGCTTTGTCGTAAGAGGCACAGGCACAGGTATCGGCACAGGTGGCGGCGCAGTGAAAGTCGAGACCACAGGAGAGGCATTCGTCACAGGAGAGGGCGTACTGTTCATGGATGGAGTGATTGGAACAGGTAATGGCACACTCGGCAGATTCATCGAACCACTAGCCACTGGAGATGGGTGAATGGGTAGGGATGGGGTGGGCACCACATGGGACGGCGACGGCGGAAGAGACGCCGGCACAGCAGCAACAGGACCCGGCGGAACCGCAAGAGATGGTGGCGAAGGCGTGGAGACGGCTGTTGGTGTCGGCAACGCGAGCGTAGGAACTCCTGTGGACACCGGTAAGGATGGTGTGGATGCCGTTGGTGCGGTTGGCCCTCCCGCTCCGGTTTCCGATACTGTTCTTGCCATCATTGGCGTCGCTTTAGGGTTTGGGATGACTGTTGGCGTTCTGAGAGTGGGAGAAGATGTGTAACCCGTGGAAAACGGTTTATAGTTCATCGAGGGAATAGGAGCCGAGGTGTAATGCGGCGTAGAAGGGGAAACATTGCATGAACCGCTTGAATCAGTTGAAGTAAACTTTGGCACAGCCACAGGGGAAGTGGCAGTCGTGAAAGGTGCAGATGCCGCCGTTACTGTTGTTGCCGCAGGTGCTGCAGGTGTGACGGTCGTCATGGCTCCTGTCCCTGCTGTTGTTGTCGTCGTCGTCATTGTTGTTGCTCCACTTGTTGGTCCTGTTAGGACTCTTGGTTGGTATGCAAACGCCGGTGTCGCTGTAATCGGGACGGAGTGCACCGTCTCCCCCGACGCAGAACGTGAAGAAGTAGAAGATGACGAAGAAGATGAAGAGGAGGATGTGCTTCTTCTGCTTCGAGTCTTTGAGCTGTTAAAGGAGGAATAAGTTGCTGAGGCCATCACTTCCACATCGTCACCGTTTTTCGTTCCAAGACTACCATCAATCGTTGACTGTACAATAATATTGACATATTTAGTCAACTCCTGCACCTCTTCGCTGAGGCGAGTGATAAACTTTACGTGTTGTGATGGTAACGTGCTAAGAGGAACCTCCAACGTGTGACGATACGCAAATGTGACGTGACATAAGTTTGTGCCTAGACATTGAAGTTGAAAGAGTACCTGATACATGAGAAAGTGCGCCACGGTCCCATCCCGTGGTAGGGCTAGTTTATTTACAGGGTTACGACGACCTTTTGGGTCAGCAGAAATTTCCGTGTACGGCTCTCCCTCGCCCTCCGCTAGTTGGTTAACCAACTGCAGTGCAATGTTTGCGAGACGTAAAATAGACTGGACAATGTGATCCACTTTGGTCAACATGGGTTTCGCCTTTGTACCCAATGAAACGGAATTAAGTGGGTGAAACTCACGTTTTAACGTGGCATACAATGTTCCACAGTTGGACTGAACCTGATACGCCACATCGTACTGCAAAACATAGAGAAACGACTTCTTTTTGGCTGACCTTGAATGAAAACCGTGACCACCCCCATGCTCCAGGGCCATATTCTCCTTTTTATTCCCCTCCCCATCGGAGACAACGCAACCAGCATCCGTCTGTCGGGAAGGAGATGACTGACGTAATAACAATGCCGTCGTTTGCGCTGCCATGGAGTCCGATCTTTCTACTTTAGGCAAATTCTTTCTCTTACTCTTCGACTTACTCTTTTGCCCCTTGGACTGCCCATTGCTGTCTAAAATGACTCGTATAACGTATGGTTTACCACCATTCATGACGGTTGTGGTTTCTCTTGTGGCGGGGGTGGCGTTTTTCATCGCCGCACCCTCATCCTCCAGAGAAACCACGCGGCACGACATTTGCGCGAAGCCCATTGCATGTCCCGCTGCGTTTCGCATCGCGTAACTCGACTGCTGCCACCCCTCCGCCACTGCGGTGTCGGCGATGAGGGGACACGGACACGACCATGTGGCGACGGCATCGGGTCGAGTGGAATCACACACGCGGCAAATACACTCCGCGGGGAAAAGGCGACGCGCTTCGCCATCGTCTAGGTGAAACTCCGCCTTGTGTCGAACGTTGTAGGAGAGGGAAAGGATGCGGTCCCCCGCGGGCGACGGCTCCGCCACTCCACCACCTCCTCCGGCCTGAGGGCGAATGAACACTTCGGGAAAAGTTGAAAAGCGGACAGAAAAGACAACGCGCGCGGCGGCGCTCATGTCCACAAGGTCATGCAGCTGCTTCACCGCAATCTCAAGACGGTAACGGCGCACACGAGAGGAGCTCATTTGCTCAAACAGATAGAGAAAAGAAATCCTAATAAATCAGCAAGTTCAGTAACAATAGAGGTAACTCACAGAAAGATATATAAAAAAGGAAAAAAGTGAACTAAAGATAATAATAAAAGAATCAATCTCCCGATATGAGATATCTATAAAAAAAAACTTTCAGAAGAATGAAATATATATATATATATATATATATATATAAATATATATATATAAGTAGAAGCAAAAAAAGAAAAAAAAACAGGGAAAGGGTGACACCAAGTCCTAAATTTCTTTCTCTATTCTATTCTACTCTAAGAGCAAAAAAAAAAAAAATTGGAAGCAAAAATAATTTCATTACCTCACAACAAGGAACACATATCAAATAAATACATAAATAAAACTAAAAAAGGTCAAAGAAACAAAACATCACAGCACAACATATACATATATATATATATATATATATATGTATTTATGGAGGTATTTAAAAATCATCAAAAACAACAATAAAAAGTCAGCAATAAGAGTCAACAAACACCACGAAAATGCAATTTTGAATGTATCCCATGTGGCAAAACAAACACACACAAAAAAAAAAAAAAAAATACAGCATGTTGCCGTTGCATCATATAAGATTTCATTTCCTTGTTTCCTTCTCAATCCCATCTCCTCTTTCAAAAAATTTGGGTCACCTACAAGTCTTCTCCACCATCATCCTTGTCTGACTTCTTCTCCTTGTACTTTCCCCGCTTAAAGCGCTTGTCGAGTGACTCCTGCATGGCCACCTTTGCGTATGGCACACTTCCCGCCGCCAGTTCCGGTGTCTGCATCAGAACCTCCTTTGTCGGAATGGCCGCCTTGTCCCGAATGCGTCCGCGGCTCTCCACGACTTCTCCGCGCTTTCCCAACACGGCAGGGTCCTCACCCGGCTTGAGTCCGCGTGTGGAGAGCTGCGCGATGAGGGCGTCCTGCTGCGCCTGCAGCGCGTGTGCCTTATCGAGCCGCCCGCGCCGCCGCCGCATCGGTGTCGACTCCGCGCCGCCGCCCTTCGCGTCGGGGGGGCGGCGGAGAACGGCGCGGGCGCCCGTCTTACCGCGCTCGATGTACGCCCGCCGGCTGACCTCCCGCTCGGCGTCCGTCTCCTCCATGCTGCGCGCGACCCGCACCCCCGCCTCGCGCGCCTCCTCCTCGACGGACATGTCGTCGATCGTCTGCGACAGCGCGCGCGTGTCGGACTCGGGCAGCTCGAGCGCCTCCTCCCGCGCGCTGACGAGGAGGCGGAGGAGTTGCTCCTCCGCGCGCGGGGCCTCGTGCGGGGTGTGCGGCGCAGCGCCCGAGTCGGGGGACTCCGCCGCGTGGTTCGCCATCAAACCCTCGGGGACGGCGCAGACCTGGCCATCGCGGTCCTCCAGTAACGGCATTTGGCCAGCAAAGTTGAGTGGGTACGCCGCGTCGTGGCCGGAGACGTACTTGTCCAGCTCGGCCTCAATGTGGTCCTGTATTTTGGATTGCGGAATGTACTCAATGAGGTTCATACTCTGCAACCGCTCGCTCGCGCGCTCGTACCAGTAAAAGAACTGTCGCTCATGGAATTCGCGGAGGAGGTCGAGGTGCTTCTGTTTTAACGCCTGACGGCCCTCGGAGGTGTGCCGTGTCTCCAATCGCTTCTTCTCCTGTGCCTGCATCTCGTGCTCCCATTGCGCAAGCTGAGCGGATTTGGTGATGTTGTACTTGTAAATGTACTCATCCGCATTCACGCGGAAGGACTCGAGCCATTGACGCTTGTAAACCTTTCGTAGATGCTCAAATTGCGCCTCATGCACGTTACGCCAAAGTTCATTCTGTTTCCACATCCAGTGGCGATATGGTGTGAGAAATCCAGTCATTTTGCGGCCATGATCAGACTTGGACGGCAGATTGTAGTACGGCCGCATCTGCCGTAAACGAAGTGATGAGTACCGAATCATGTCCGCCTTTCTAATGCTCTCCTAAACCTCTCCTAAAGGATCCTTAATGATCCTGTTTCACAGAAAATGGTTCGTTTTTGTATATATATATACATATATTTATATGCAGAGAGAAAGCAAAGTGTGTGCATTCCATTAAATAAGAATAATATAAAATAATAATAAAAAGAGAGCACATATTCATCTTTTCTGCTCTATCACTCTCAGTGTAGCATACTATGAGCCATTACGAAACACTACAAAGGTTAAAAACAAGTCAAAGAGTAAAAATAAGGCAATAACCAAACCCTCCTACCCTTGAAGAGAACACGCAATAGTATAAGCTAATAACGACGATGAACGAAAAAAAAAGGAGGGGGAAAGGAGTGTATATGGATATTGCATGACAAAGCATCTCTTTTACAGCGTGCTAACTCCTCCTCCAATCAGGGGAGGATGAATATACTTTGCACAGATGGGAATACCTGCATTGTAAGAAAAATGCGACTCAATACTGACGCAGCAAAACCGACTCACACTTTCGTATTGGCACTTCAGGAGGAAGTGCAAGACGCCGCACCAATTGTTCCATAGCCACTTCCGTCGCCTCATTACTCCCCGGTAACGTGGCCGGAGCAACGGGTTCGACCAACCGCTGCGCATTCCCCTCCGTGGCCGGCGGAATAGGAAAGATGGTGTGCAACAGATCTGCGCCGAGCTCCGGCTGAAGGGTGATGTTCTCCGTTTCTCGACTGTACTCCACCTGCGTATCCGTGTCCACCCGCTCCACCTGTTGGAGGAGAATATCCGTAAAGACGGCGCCCTGACGTACGTGTGCCCAACGCTGCACTAAGCGCTCCCGTTCCATTTGCTCCGCCGCCGCGTTGACGCCCCCCGAGAGAGCCCCGGAAGCGGTCAACTCGGGTGGTTTGAGGTAATTGCTGTAACCCCCTTCCGCCTCGTTGGAGGGAATACTCTCCAGCATATGCCCGCCTGATCCGGTAAAGCACGCCCCCTCCTTTTCCCAACGGTCACTACTCTTACCTTTAAACTGGGCGGAATCCGCATCCACCTGTTCACTCGTCTCCTTTGATGGGGCCATAACGGACCGGCTACGGCGTCGTTCATTGGATTCCCCATTTGGTTGGCACGCATTCCCACCACCGCCACCTCGGAGGGTGTAGTAGCAATCGGCACACACACGCACAGGGGTGTGAATATTGCGCATCGCAATGACACTGTTAAAGCGTGAGCATTCCCCGCAAAAGACATACCCACAGTTGCGACAGTGATGGCGACGTGTGCTCATCGTAAACGGAGCGCCACATTTGCTACAGTCTGGCGCTGTGGAGTCCTTTTGCCAATGCTCCTCTCTCGAACTTTCCGCTCCCATTGCAGATAGTAAACAAAAAAAAAAATAGTAATAATAACAGAACAACAACAACAGGAAGACGTCAATGAGATCCAAACGCTAAGACAAAGAAAGCAAAATTTTTGACAAAAAATAGAAACACAGGGACAACAGAAAAAAAAAAACTTTTTATGTCTTATTTTGGTGTTACTTTCTTCTTGTTTTATGTTTTTCTTCCTGTTTTTACTATTCCTTTGCAGCAACTTGTGTGCTATTACCGCTGACCAACGTTGATGTTTTTTTTGTTTTTTATGCAGAAAAAAACAAGCTTTAAAAAACATAAACAAGAGAAGGAAAAAACAAAAACTCATAAAAAGAATATTATAAAAAAAAAACAGAATGACAAAAACAAATATATATATATATATATATGAGATCAGCTGCGTCGGGTAGAATGTTGATTAAGTATTTTCACATATAAAAAGTACAAATCACACACGAAGAGAAGCAAAACACCAACGACAAAAGCAAACGCACACACACACAGAGAGAAACACAAAGGATGCATGACTTACTTTAAGAGTCATTTCTTTTGTTCACATGTGCGTGTTTGTGTACTGTGCTATGCAAAGGACACGTGCATCCACTTTTTCTTCGCATCATAGGGAAGTGGGGCGGATGTGCGCGGATCACGCAGTAGTGTATTCGGGCGCGCCTCAAAACGTGGGGCGTGCGCGGCGTCCCAATGCCGAATATCCGTTGGGACATAAAGTGCCTTTGTGGAGGCAACAATATCTGTCAAATCCAACGGTTGTCGATCATCCAATTCCGTTGCCTTCACCGGTTGCGTCATCACCCAATGCGGGGATGGGTTTGGGGCTTTGGCACCAATTTCTCCCTCGCGCCGTAATCGGGCGGGTGTTTTGGATAGCACTTGTACCACCTCCTCACTCGTACGCTCGAGTTCATTCAAGTCACGCCAAAGAGCCCCATGCGCCGCCGCCAGAGGATGGGATTCCAACTCCGGCGGGGCGTGCAGCATTTGCTCCGCGTTTTCCTCTATTGGTTTCGCACTCTCCACACCATTCGTCGCTATTGCCTCCGTTTCCACCTCCTCTTCGCGGTGGCGGTGGAGTTGAAGGGCGTGTCGGACGTGTTGCAACACCCCCGCCTCGTCTATTTCACGCATCGCGTGCGCCAAATCGTCCGGGGCGTGCCGCACACTTTCGGCCGCGTCCGGACTCGAAGCGGACGGGGGCGTTCGCGATCGGCAAACGGCGCGATGCCCGAAACAGTAACGACTCCGCACGCGATCCGTCACGCCCACGCCGGACGCCTCCCATTTCTCACTCCCCGACGATGAAACGGATTCCCCCAACGCAACACGCCGTGGGCGTCGAGGCACACCGCGATTTGGAATGACATGGCGGTTTGGACTTTTTGAACGCCCATTTACGGCGGCGTGTAAAGGGACGGCGGCATGCGAGAGAAGGGCCTCCACGGCGGCGGGACGAACAATCGGTGGGGGTAGCCATGATTGGGCAAAGGTGTGCGCGGGGGAGGGGACCCAACTGGACGGAGCGGAGGATGCGTCGACGTCGAAGGGAGGGAATCGGGTTGGGGGAGTGGGAGGCGGTTCGACGTGTTGCGACATGACACGCAACTCGTCCGTCATTTCAGCAAAAAGGGGACGGCGTGTAAAGTGCGCACGAATATCGTCAAACGCGTGTTTGGTGTCCATTTTGCATGATGATATAATAATAATAATACCAACAACGTCTATGAGTTTATCGACTCTAAAAAAGGAATGATGATACAAAACTTTAATGTTCAACGAAAAAAAAAAAGAGAAGTATAAGTAATTAAAAATGATTTATTCATGTTTACATTCACAAAAATGAAATAAAAACAATTTGTATAAAACACACATTTTCACTGTGCGTGAACTAATGACTAATTGTGCAGAAATGGAAATACGCAAACAAACAAAAAAGGAACACCATAGCTAATTCGCTTTCCACGTCTTGAGCGCTTCATCCGCTAATTGAAGCTCCCCAACCGTAACAGACGGGAGATATGCAGAGGCCCTTCTCAGACTCGCAGGAATTGGGGCCGCGAGGTGGCCAACAGAGGAAGCCGACGTACTGCGCATTTGGGTTTCCTCCATGTTGCGCAAACCCGATGGGATAATGTCCTCCGGCGTAATCGTAAAAACGCCATCATTAAATAACGCCTCTTGCAAAGCGGAAGGTCGCACTGGTATGGGCGGAAGAGATTCCCATGTGCTAAAAGATGAATCGTTCATTGAAAGAAACTATAATGCCGCGGGGAGACAAATCATTCTCTTCAACTTGATGTGCATGGAAATAGAGTGTATCAGAAGAGGGGTGTTATTCAATAATAAAAATAAAATAAAATGAAATTAGGAAATAAAAAATAAAAATTGTGTGAGAGAGGAGTGAAATGCACATTTACGTTGTCGGTTAAAAATTACCAAATAAAAATTGTATTGAAATAAAATAAAAAAAACTCAGAGTACAACTCGAACAACAAGAAGAAAAGAAATAGTAATGGCATAAACAACCAAACATAGAACGCGATACAAAGCAAAGCCTTGCACATCCTTGATCTTTGCTTGTTTTCTGGGCACTTCGGATTCGTGCTTTCAAATACGTACACAGAAAATGTAAGTGGGTAAATAATAATAATAATAAGAAGCGTAAATAAATCACAATTGTGTTAGTACGTAACAAAAAAACTAATCTGTTTCTGTTATAGTAGCGGCAGACTCTATGGCAATCTGTAAGAACCACTTTTTTTTCTTTTTTTTTAAATATTCTCTCTATGAACTTTCTATGATACATATCCAACAGTTTTTTTTTTTTCCTTTATTACTCGCTCGTAATAAAAAGAAAGGATAATATTAACAGTAAAAAGAAAAAAAGGGAAAGAGCATCATTTTTTTTTGATGCTATTTTATCCATTTTTTTTTTATTCTCAGCTTGTTCCTATTGCTCAGAATGAGTTTTTGTCATATATATATATATATATATATATATATATATTATTTTTGTATTGTCATCGCTTAACGCTATCCCTCTCAGAACGGGTATCCGCGGAGATCCATCGTGAGGGCACGTGATGTCTCCTTTTGTTTGTCCTTCATAATCCCTACAAGAAGATCCGCCAAGTGGTAGAGTTGATCCTTGAGCGAGATGACGATAAACTGTGTTGTGCTGCAATTCTTACGAATGTAATTCGCGAGCTTCTCGACATTCCCCGCATCCAACGCGGCGTCCACCTCGTCCAGCACGAAGAACGGGGACGGGGTGACGGCATGCACTGCAAAAAGAAGCGCCAACGCCGCCATCGTCCGCTCTCCCCCCGAGAGGAGCTCCATTGGCATAAAGCGCTTCATTGGCGGTGTGGCGTGATACTTTGTGCCCGCCAGGTACGGCTCCTCCGCGTCCTCGAGGCTCAAGTAGGCGAAACCGGGCACCGCATGCGCCCGCGTGCTGAGTGTGAGCTCGCGGTACACACGATCCACATGCTCCGCAATCTTCTCAAACGTCTCCATGAAGCGTTGGGTGCGGAGTTCCTTCACACGGGTGAAATCGGTGTGTACCCGTCGTGCCTTTTCACGTGTGGCCTCCAGTTGGGCCGAGGAGGCCTCCAGCTTATCCTCCGACGCCACAAAGCGAGAGACGGCCTTGAGATTCGGGGCGAGAGTCTCCGCCGTCTGTTGCAACGTCACCAGCACGGCGTCGGTGCGTTGCTTGTACGCCAAGAGACGCTGTCGGTCGGTGGAGGCCTGTCGAAGCGAGTCGGAAAGGGAGCTGAAGTCCACCATCACACGTCCGTCCCGTGTTTGCCCCTTCACAGCCCCACGTTTCTGTGCTTGCGAGGATCCCGTCGTCGTCGTCGTCGGTGCGGATGGCTGTTGGGACTCGTCCAGAAGTGTAAAAGCCTCACTGACACTCGGACCGCCTCCCCCGTCTTCCGCAGTGGTGCGTGTCGTATTATTGGTGGAAGACGAAGGCGGAGCGGCACCACCCGCATTGGCAGAACGTGGACGCTTGGTTCCCACCTCCTCCGCGGGTCGCAGGGGGAGATCAATCTCCTCCATTTGACAACGACGGACGATACTCATGCGTTGTAACCGCAGCGTATCGCAGGCCGCCTGCAACGCCGTTACCCCTCGCCGCGCCTGTGCAAGACGCGCGAGCTCCTGCTCCGACGCCCGGCTCTGTTTGCGAATCGTCTCCTCCATTCCATCGAGCTCACCTCGCGCGGTGGCGACGCGGTGCTTGGCGTCGCTCTGTCGCTGCACCGCCTCCTTCACGATCCCATCGTAGCTGGCGAGATCGCGCTCGCACTGCGCGACCTCCTGCGCCAGCCGATCACAGTGCGCGCGGAGATCCTCCAGCGGGCGCACCCCGACCCGCCGCTGCTCCGTCTCGAGGGCCATTTCAAGTCGGTGCACGAGGAGTTGCAGCTGTTGCCGCTCCTCCGCCCGCTCCCGCTGCCGCCTCGCCTCGCGCGACTCGAGCTCCAGCAGGTTCGGCACCCCCACACGCCGCTGAAAGTCGCCAAAGACGCGCGCCTCCACCAACGACATGGCGCGCCGCGCCTCCTGCAGCTCGCGATGACAGCGCGCGAGTCCCTCGTCGTACGCCCCGCGCCGCTCCTCGACGCCGGCGGCCTCTCGCAGCTGCGCGTCCGCCTCGCGCTGCAGCCCGACCGCGCGCTGCGCCGCCGCCGCCGCCTCCGCCTCCATCACGCGGGCGCGCTCGCGGGTGAAGTCCAACCGCGCCGTCATATCACGCAACGCGCACTGCGCGCGGGCAATCGCCGCATCCGAGGCGTCCCCGGCGGCGTCGGCGAGGAGGCGATCCCGCGCGGCGCGAAGGTCCTCATAGCGCTTCTCATCCCACTTGCGGGCGCGGGTCTGAATGGAGGCGAGGCCGCCCTGCACCACCCCATTCTTCATCACCACGGAGCCGTCAATGGTGACCACCTTGTGGCGTTCCCCGTTCCCGCGGCCAAAGGCAACCCGGCGGGCCTCCGCTAATGTGTCGCACACAAGCGTTTGGCCAAGGGCGTAGCGCACCGCCGGCTCCACCTCGGCGGTGAACCGCATCATGTCCACTACTGGACGACACGTCCCACCAAATGTACGGATGCGGTCATCCACAGACTTGCCTTGAACCGAGTCCAGGGGTAGAAAAGTCATTGGAGGTAATCGCTGCTCCTTCAAGTACCGCACACACGCAATGGCAGCCTCCGTGGTGTCGACAACAATGGCCTCGAGGTTCTTACCAAGCGCCACCGTAACGGCATGGCGGTACCGATCATTTGGCACACTGCAGAGGTCCACAAGACGACCGCGCGCGTTGTGAAGGGAACGAAGTGCCTGTAACGCACTCGCCGCGCGACTGCTATGGCGGTCATTTTCCTTAATAAAGCGTAATTCATGTAATTGCTCCTGCAACTGCGCGAGCTCCTCGTCACGCTCCGCCGCACGCCGCTCCTTCGCGGCGAGTTCCGCCTTTGCGGCGGCGATGCGAGTGGTGAGTTCCTCCTCGTTGGCGGTCAACTCCCGACCTCGACCACGCAATTCCTCTGTGCGTGCCAGTTGCTTCTGCGCGGCGGTGGAGAGTTCCTCACGCTGCAGTGCCACGTTTTCTGCCGCAATCGCGCACTGTTTCTGTCCCTCCGCGAGGGATTGTTGTTGTCGACGCACCCGCTCCAACTGTTGGCGCAACCCAACCGTCTCGCACTCCGCCTCCTTGCGCAGTTGCCGGTACTCGGCGAGATCTTCTGGGGAGAGGGATCCGCTTAGGGTTGTGTGTGCCGCATCCTCACCTCGACAGCGCTCCTCAAAGGCGGTGAGGAGTGCACGTTGGTGCTTTAATTGCTCCTCTATGCGCTGCGTTTCGCGGGATTGCGCGGATTGTGTTTTGGTGACACTCTCCACCTCAAACTGCGCCGCCTCGCGCTTGCGGGTGAGGTGGGTGAGGGAGGTGCGGATTCGCTCCAACGTGGCGTGTTTCTCGCGCAGTGCATCCGACTCTTTACGGTTTTGTTTTAATTCCTCGAGGTACGCCTTGTGTCGTTCCGCGTAGGTGCGCTTTATTTTGCGCATCTCCTCATCCGAGACGATCGCCCTCTCCTGCGCGGCGAGACGCTCTGTGAAGGCGTTCAGCTCCTCTTGTTGCTTTTCCAGCGTGGATTCCACAAAGAAGAGCTCCACAAGTGCCGCATCACGCTTCTCATCGGCGATGCGTTTGAGCACCTCCTCGTACTTCTCCGCCTCTTTCTTGTGTAGCCGCATTTGATTAAGCGCCGCGATGGCGCCTCGTTTCTCCATAGATGCCACCGTGAGCTCCTGGTTTGTCGCGTCGAGGGTGCGCTTGAGGGTGTTGTACTCCTCCTTTAGCTCCCCGCTTCCGCTGATCTGCTCGAGAAGGTCTGTGAGTTCCTTTGCCTTTTTCTGCGCCACCGCCTCCACCTCGTGTTGAAACACGAGAAAGTTACTGACGCGTGCGCCAACTCGACACTTCTCCATCGCGGTGAAGAATTGGGACTCGCTCACCACCTTGTTATCCACCTTGTGTGTGGTGTGCGCTTTCTGGTCGACGCCGCGCGTGAAGTGCGTTTCGGTGCCTTTTGGTCCGTCGCCGCCGCGGCGGAGGACAATTGTCACGGCGCACTCCTTTCGCTGCGCGCCGCGGTGAATGAAGTCTGTCAAACTCTTTCCCCGAAGCGAAGAGGTGGACTTGGAGCTCATGACAAAGCTCAAGGCATCCATGAGGTTTGACTTGCCAGAACCGTTGGGGCCAACGACACACGTGAAATCTTTAAATGGGCCAATGGTCACATGACCCGCGTAGCTTTTAAAATTGTAAAGCTCTACTCGGTGAATTCTCGAGAGCATATCAAAAACAAAGGTGCTTTGCCAAACCGTGGTTTACTCTATTTACTATGTGACAGTTCTTTTATTACTTTTCTTTTTTTCTTTTTTTGCTCTTCCTTTTCGCTCTTATCCTCTGTTAGAGAAAATGAAATATATATATATATATATATGTATATATAGGATGAATTTTCAAAAGACAAAAAAGAAACCATCTGTTGCATTAAATGTGAATATATATTTACATTTTGCTTTCTTTTTTGTTGAGACGTACACACACAAAAAAAAAAAAAGCCGAAGAAGGTTTTTTTTTCTTCTTCTCCTTCTTTTCAATGAGAGCTTCACTTTATTTCGATGATTCGGTGATTTGTCAAATTTTTTTTTGCTTTTTTGTTCTGTTTGTCTCTTTTATTAAGACACAAACCTTCTTGCTAAACACACGCACACACACAAAAAAAAAATTAATATCTTTTCTTGTTTGTTTGTTTGTTTTGAAAGCTCCTGTTTCTCTCTTTTTTCTTTCTCTTTTATTCGATTACTTATATTCATAACTTGTTACAACGAGAACTCCGTACGCCAAAAGCGAGGCCACCCACCGCCATAATCATAACCACAAACAAATACCCCGCGCTTGTCGACTAAAATGTATCATTGACGCGATTCATAACGGCGCGTACGCGTGTGTATACTTTTGCGGCCGGACTTCCACGAATGAGGTCGCACAGCGCATCTCTTGCTACACGTATATTCTGCGTTGTCCCCATCACATAAATGTGAGTGTCGGCAATCACAATTCGTGTACGTGTGACGTTTTCAATGGTGTACTTTGTCTTACCATGAGATCCGCTCATGCGGCCAATGCAACGGGATAAGTTGTCGCCCTGTAAATTCGCCCGAACATCTTTCACTTCAAACCCCTCAATGTAGATGTCATCCATACGCAGCAGGGCGATGGCATCCTTCACGTCGAAACCGGCAACTACGGCCTTCACAAAGTCCTCCGCCTTTTGGAGAAGGATTTTACTCCCATCCTTGTCCCCGCCCGCCGCCTCCATCGTTGCTGGGGAGGTGCGGAGGTCCACACACCGCGTCTTGAGGTTCATACGAATTTCAAGCTTGCATTGCTCCACAATAGGGGTGTAGACCTCCAACCACACCTTCTTCAGTGGAGGAAAGCGGTGATGGGGAATCTTCACACTTCGGGATTCGCGGATAAATGGGGTGCCAGTGCTCATCGGTGATTTTGGTGCTGAAACGGTTTTGGTAACAGCAGCAGTGGAGGACATGGAGACTATTTCACCTGTTATTGTTGTTGCCTTTGTTTGCGGTTAAACTTAATCCAACACAACTACCATTGAAGCGATCAAAGTTATGGAAAGCAAAAAAAGGAGGAGGAGGAGCAGGAGCAAGAGCAAAAGAAGAAAAGAAAGAAAAAAAAAGAGCACACCTCATTCACAAAAACAATTACACTAGATAGAGAGAGAATGAATCTCGTACACAGGATGCAAAAAAAAATAATATTGTTTCTTTTTTTTTTTTTTTGCAAGATGGTTACTTTAAAAAAAAAAAAATAGGTTGGAATTTAGCATGAGAACTGATAGAAAAAGGTGGAACTTGAAGAATACACAGACCCATCCTTTTTCCAGAAAAAGACGAAAAAAAAAAAAAAAATCTCCCTCGTACTATAACATGTGCTCTATGAATTTACACTTACCATAATGCGATTGAAATAGGAAAGATTACGAGACTTGTCGTTGCGTCGATTACAATACCCCCACCGTCCACCACAAACACACACACAAAAAAAAAAAAGACTTAGTCAAGCGCTAATCGTGCCATTTTGCTATTCTCAATCTCACTCTCCACGTCACTGGTTGGTGCTGGGATGTACTGTGTGGATTGCCCCACACCTCCTCCTTTAATGTCTTCATTCTCACTCACGTAAGAGTCCGCCGGCGTCGGTGTTCTTGCTCGCTCCTCACTTCTTGGAGAAACTCGACTGGATAGTGCATAAGCGGTCGCTTTCGAGGAGGAGGAGGAGAGCACCTGAGGCGGCGCATGACGCTGCGGCAACACCTGTCTCATCGATTCAGCACTAGAAGTGTGCGGCGGTTGAGGGTGTCCTTGTTGCTGTTGTAAATATTGGTAGTCTAACGACGGACGTTGGGTCTCCGTTTCTCGTGCATTACTCAATGAATCATTACTACGTGGATGTGGCTGCTGGATTCCAGCAACAACCTTTTGCTGATTATCGTGCTTGTACTGTTCCTGTTGCCTCAACGGGTGCAGGGGAGCTGTTGATTGGAACTGTTGTTGCTGTTGGTGATCTTGTTGTTGGTGATGTTGTTGTTGTTGTTGTTGTTGTTGGTGGTGGTGGTGGTGAAATGCATATGGTGGATGCTGATGTGACTGATACAACGTCTGCACATGTTGTTGTGGAAAGCGCTGCGACAGCTGCGGGGACTGCGCGTCGCGGGACATCGGCGAGACCTCCGCCGACGCCGCGAAGGATCCCTCACCCCGCCAACCCGCCGGGTGCCTCGACGGCGGCGTCTTCGCGTGCGGCGTCGGGAATTGCTGCCACGGCGCGTGTTGGGCCGACGAATCCCCCGATGGCGTTTGTCCGCGCGCACACAACTGCCGCAGCGCGCGCTCCACCGCCGCCACGCGCCGCTCCACCCCCTCCACCCGCCGCATCGCGTCCGCAACGGCGCACTCCCCGCCGGACGCGCCGAGGAGCAGCTCGAGTCGACTCACCTCCCGCCGCACGCGCCGCGACTCGCTCCGCTCCGCCGACACGCGCTCCGCCGACTCGCGCAGCTCCGCCGCACAGTGCGCGGCCGTCTCCGCCGTCGCGTCAAGTCCGCCGCGGAGGTGCGCCACCGCCCGCGCCGTCTCCGCCCGCTCCGCCTCCGCCGCGTGCAGCGCGCGGCGCACATCCGCCGACAGCGCGGCCAAACGGCCGGCGGCGCGCACCTCCGCCTCACGCAGCGCGTCGCTGAGGTCCGCGTCGTGTCGGCGCGCCCGCTGCCCGTCGCGCTCGAGGGCCGCGACCGCCGCCCGCAGTCCGCGCAGCTCCGCGCCGCTTTCGCCGAAACCCGACCGCCGGGACGCCGCCACGTCCGCGCGGAGGGCGGAGAGGTCCGCGGCGATCGCCTCCGCCAACGCGGCGCGCGCCGTCTGCGCCTCGTCGAGGCCGTGGCGGAGCGCCAGCTGCGCACTGCGCGCGGCGTCGGAGAGGGCGGCGCGAAACGACGCGCGCAGTTCGTCCGCCGCGTCGGCGATAAGGCGGCGGACGGCCGCGTCGTCCACGCCGGACGGGTTTGGGCGGGAGACGGCGTCCATCGCGTGCGCATCGGCGTGCACGGCGCGGGGCGGGGAGAGCGGCTCGGGCGGCGGGGAGTGGCGGAGGAGAAGGGCGCGCTCCGTCGCGGTGCGCTCAATGATGGTTTGCATCTCGCGATTGATCTCATCGAGTCGTTGCCGGAAGTGATCCTCCTCCGTGTCGGAACGGGACGCCAGCATGACACAAATACGTCAAAATATTACAATAAATAAACGTATGTATAGACTCGTCTGTTTCTGCGTAGATGTACTCCTCCTTCTATGACACAAATAGTAAATTATCTTCTCTACAGTATACAAATAATATATTTAAATAATAATAATATATAAATATATATATATATATATATATATTTCCTTCTTTGGACCGATACGATGGTTCGGTTTCTCCCGCTCGTAATCGTAAGATTCGTTAATGTTTTTAACGCGCCACACGCTCTATAGGGATGGTATTTTACACAAAAAGTACACATTTAGGCATAAAAGTTGTTATCAGAGGCAATAAGACAATACAACAACGGGAAAAAAAGTTTTAAAGAATTTAGAAGAATAAGAAAAAAGAACATAATAATAATATGATTCCCTTTTGGAAAAAAAAAGGGGGGGACTTGAAGAGTAATGAAAACGTATTTCATGTCCATTCGTACAGAAAAAATATATATACTTTAATTGAGGGTAAAATAACTTCAAAAGAAAAAAAAATTCAATAGTATTCCTTTTCGATGATGAAAGAGACTTGAATGCCAAAGGAAACAATCAAAATTTTACCTCGCTTTGTATACGTACAAGAGATAGTACAAACGAAAAAAAAAAAAAAATACCACAGACACAACAAAAAAAAATTGTCATTAAGATTAGAGTCGCACATTCCCATTCATCGTACGGTGGCCGCGTTTTTGAAAGAAAAGTAAGTAAGAAAAAAGAGAATGTAAAGTGTGTGTGTTTTTTTTTCTTTTTTTGGTTGGTAGTGAGAAAAATATCTGACCGCAATGTACGCGCGCTGCTAGAGCAATAACAGAAACAAAAACTCATCCAAAAAAAACAAAAAAAAACAGTACAAACAAACACAAATATCACAAAAAATTAACACAGACAGAAAGAGAGAGAGGGTCATTCTTTACTTTCAATACCACTTTCTTTTTTTTCTCTTTTCATCATCATTACACTTTTCCTTCCTCGTTTTTTATTTTGTATTTCTTGCTTTCTCGGATATATATATACATATATATATATATATATATATATATATATATATTCAACCGAAAGAGACATTGCTGTTAGAATACATCAAATATTATTGGTCTTGCTCGGCTTTTGATGGTGCAATATCGAGACTGTTGTTTAAATTTGTCTCTCCAGAGGATTGAGTATCGCTAGAAGTTTTCTGTAAATGCGCATTGGGATACCAAATAGGAGTCGATGGCAACTCGGCCCGTTTGCTACGTTGGTAGCTTTCATACAAATACTCACATAGGAGTGGTGGAAATATCTTTGGAAACTCATCCTTCACATGTGGTTTGGAATTAGTGTACAAAAAGCGCACCTTCATTTTCGTTTTCTCATCAATGACAGGTGAGAAAAGTTTCCATAGTAAACTGAATGCCTTTGGTGGGTTCACGAGAATCATCATACCCAAACGTTCGGGGTAGTGATCCTGAATCGTGTTAATAACGGAGGAACCCATCTTAGGACTACTATCCCGTAAATGCGAGTACGTCTCAAAGTCTGTGACGCACACCCACTTCTCCACACCAACGGGCATCAGCTGCACCATGTGATTGAATGCGCACACGCAATGACGCAACGGTGCCTTTCGCTCTGGACCCCAACGCATCGCCATGAAACACACAGGTTGGTTTAGCAAATCCCATCCGACAAACTGCATCATGTGATGATTTGGATCCTTGAGACATGTTTCACACTTCCAGTTGTACACATCATTCTCTTTACGCCACATCGTGGACTTTTCAAGCATGGTGAGGGACTTTTTTTGATCAAAGTTACGCGCAATGAGGTAACGAATAAGAGTCCAATCATTATGTTCCTCTGCATTATACCAAGATGAAGCCTTAACCGTTTCGCGAAATGTCTGAAGTGTCTCTTTTTGTTTGGGGGTTAATTCTTCGATGCGCTCCTCCAGTGACTTCACAACGGGTGGAGGGCGTACCTTTTGTGCCTCCGTCTCCGTGGAAATAAAGAAGGGAATCTGAAAGCCGGCATTCTGCTTTGGAAAAAGGAAAAGATCGTCAGACATTTGATTATTCATAGTCACTGAGTCAGTCGACATTTTACTCTATCCAAATATATATACCAAGACAAACAAACAAACACAACAAAAAGAGAAAATTCTCCTATAATTTATTAAATATATGTATATCTATGTATATATATATATATATATAGAGAGAGAGAGAGAGATATAGATATCAAGTAGTTCAACCTATTTAAAAAAGCTACTGACGTTAATTCACCTTTTTTGCAAGTAAAGGAAAAAAATATATGTTTATTTGCGTTGTTTATGTTTTTGTTTCGTTTTGTTTCGCACAAATTTTTGTTAATAGAACAACAAAAAAAAAAAGGAAGAAAAATATATACAGAACAACAAATAATTCTATCCAAAACAAACATACAAGCATCAGGTTAAAAAAAAAAAACTGCATAAAAAACGATAATAAAAGCAAACCATTTCACTAATACCATCACATAAGTGGTTTTACATTGCTCAACTGTAAAAAAAAAAAAAAAAAATGGATGAAATTTTTATGAAGAAAGAGAAAATGAGAGCAAAAAAAAAAAAAAAGTAACAAAAAAAAAAGGTGAGAGTTTCAAAGGAACGGGGAGAATATAATAAAAGTAGTATCTAATTTTTTTAACAAATACAATTTTTTTTTTGTTTCCTTTTTTTTTTTTTTTTAAGTTGGCTTTCACTCACAAAAGAACAAAAAAAAAAGCCACATGCATATATGTATATATACCTAATTATTTATTCAAAAATTCCTACCACTCTGGTTGGATTCTTTTTTCTTTAATAATAACCACTGTAAGAGCGTCTTGATAATTATCCGAGTTCTCCTCTGTGTCTTCAAGCTGAGGGCGAAGCTCGCTCCATTTAATGCGTCGAAAAAAAACAAATAAATAGGCTGGAATGCCTGTTACAGCACAGCCAAGGACAGGACCGATCCAAAGCGCCTCTACACCAAAATGACGTCTAAACATTAAATACAGTCCTAGAGGAGTTCCCACAAAAGTAAGAGCCACGAGCACAATGATAACACCAATTAGTTGCATTCCACATCCACGTAGAATGCCTAGAAAGTTACTCTGCACAGAATCTAGTACATGATACAGCATAAACAGCGGCACAACACGAGCGAAAATATCCACCACATTGCTGTCTGATGTAAAAATATATGCTATTTGATAACGGTATGAGAAAACTATCAGGTAATTTACCAATGATGTAACTAGAACTATAATGGAGGAAACCAACGCATAACGTCGACCCAGTTTTGGGTCACCCTCTCCAACACAATTACCCACAAGAACTGTACTCGCGATAAAAAAACCAGAAACTCCACTCCAACAAAGGTTTGCTACCTGACTGCTAATAGCATATGCGGCTAATTCCTCCGAGCTTAGAAAACCAGCACAAATAGAGTTCACCTCCATAGCTGTCCATTCACTAAACGACATGCCAAGCGAGGGAAGTGCCAGCTTCATAAGGGGTATCCAATTATTAAAAGCACTACGACTCCATCCATTCCATGTCTGACGGTAAATACCTGTTATTCGAAGATAACCAAGAAGGGCCACATCCATTGCAATGAGAAGTAAAACCCAACCCACAGCAATTCCATTATACCCCCAAATATGTACCAATACATACTGCAGCACAGGATTTAGCAAGGCCGCTGCTAGTACAACAACAAAAACTGGATTCGAACGATGTTGACTAGCGTAGTAGCGACGCAATAGTTCAAGAAGCATGATTGGAGGCATACCAAATACACATATACGGCAAAATCGTCCAACATATTGCACCACTTCGGGAGGTTCACCTATAGCCGCTAGGAGTGGTTCGACATTAGCTAACAAGAGGCAAAGTGGAATTGTAAAGAACATTAAAATAAGAAACATTCTCTGAGCATAAACGCCAAACATAGGACTGTTCGGATCTCGACCATAGGAGTGAGAGAGAACGGTTTCCAGCGCTCCACAGAGACCACTACCAAAAGCAAAACCCGTCGCATTAAGGATACCCAGTGCGATGGATGCACCACCAAGCTCATGTACGCCCAGACGTCCTGCGAAAAAAAGCATAATAAGCAACAAACTAAATTGTGACAGTTGTGAAGCTGACATGGGGAGACCAATCCGCATAACCTCTTTCACCAGGGCCTTTACTTGAACCTCTGACACGGACTCAAATGGGCGATTCATGGCCGTTTGCTGCTCCTTGTATTCCCCCATTTCGCGCAACTGTCAAAAAAACGAATATACCGTACGTAACAGAAACACACAAAAAGAGAAAAGAGCGAAAAAAAAAAAAACTCCACGGAAAAAATAAAAAAATATATAAAATAATATATATATATATATATATATATATATATATATATATGTATACCTTTTGGGGTGTCTTCTGATATACCTGTCTCTATCTAGTAGACTGTATATGAAGATGGAAAGGAGTTTCTTTTCCTTTTTCTTTATAAATGGGTCTAAATATTATTTTATATAGAGATGGAATATATATATATATATATATATATATATATATATATATATATATATATATAAATTAGGAAAAAGTATCAAAGAACAGAGAAAAATAAATGAAAAAAAAAAGAGTGTACCTGTACACGTGGAGCTTCGAGTAAGGTATATTTATTTATATACTAAAAAAAGAACAAAGAAAAAAGAAAAAAAACAGATTTTAGCATGTGCAAGCAGAGATTAATAATAAAACGGTAAGAAATTAGAAAAATAGGTAAAGCAAATTTAATCAAATTATCTAGAAAAATACACACACCACAAAAAAAAAACCGAAGAAAAGCACGACTTAGGGAAGCCTCCCCATTCAAAGTTATACATATACATAGATATATATATAACGTACACCAAAAGAGATTTCATAAACGAGGAAAAAAAAAAAGAAGTTATCGATTCAAGTATGAACACATTTCGTTACGTCTATTCAATAAACCGTATCACTATGTTCAAAAACAACTTTATGTGGTATAATTTGTTTTTATCTCCTTCTGCAATGTAAAGTTTGAGGGGGATGCCTTTTTATCTGCCGTGACAGAAGTAGATTGATCTGCTCCTTCGATAACAATATCTTCATCTTCTACCTCTTCCTCCGATATATGTTGGTCCTCTTCATGTGGTTTAAGATTAGGCCAATCAATATACCAATAAACCAGATAGATATAGGACGGAACACCAACAATAAGAATACCTAAAAAAGGTCCTATCCATAAAGATTCTACGCCGTGGCCAAAGTAAAAGAAGAGCACGAATCCACTTGGTAAACCAACCACACAAAGAGCGCCAGCAATAATGATAGAACCCAGTTTCTGTAATGCGCAACCTCGAAGAATACTCATAACAACACTTTGAAAAACATCAACAAGATGATACGGATAAACGAAGCGAACTATTCGGCGATAATTAGCCGCAACAGCTTCCTCGTTTGAAAAAAGTAATGGTATATAATCTTCAAGTATGTGACAGATAATTATGTTGCAAATAGAAGTACAAAGTGTCACGCCAATAGCCACATTCGCAATACGCTTGCCAAGCAAGGGTTTACCCTCACCAATAGCACTACCTATAAACACACAAGTAATTATCATAACCCCTGAACATAGTCCCCACAACACTCCGAGTACCTGCGCAGTGATCATAAAAGCTGCTAATTCCTCCGGTTTAGCAAATCCTGCAGCAATACAATTCACCTCCAAAGCAACCCATTCACTCATCATCATTGCCATGGAGGGTAGAGCCAATTTTAGCATTCCTCGTATGTTTTTTAAGGCATGCTCATCCCAGCCACCCCATGATTGCTTGTAAAAACCAGTAAAATACGCATGGCAAAGCAAACTACAGTCTATACAAGTAAACATCACGAGCCAAGCCACGGGTGATCCATCGAATCCAAGCCATTTGATAGCCAAAAGTTGCAAAATAGGATTACATACACAAGCAACCATCATCGTCGTTGATAGTGGGGTAGTAGAATGCTGACATGCATAGTAACGACAAAGAAGTTGAAAAATTTGAACACTAGGAATACCAAAAACAGCAATATGACAAAAACGGCCGGTAAATTTTACAACTTGTGGATTTTGACCGATAAGCTCCAAAAACTTATCAATATAAACAACAATAAATCCTAGAGGCACGCTCACAACAAGTAAAATGATTGCCATACGTTGTGTATATGTGCCATAGATGTACATCGTGTGTACTTTTCCATCCTCCGCTTTCGTCTTGCGTTGATGAAGTCCATACGCGTGGGAAAGAAGAGTCTCTAGCGCACCACATAATCCCGTTGCAAAGGCGAATGCAGTTGCATTAATAAGTCCAAGCGCGAGCGAGGCCCCTCCGAGTTCATGTACACCTAGTGTTCGCCCAATCACAGCAACAATAACACTGATGAAGGTCAACTGCGCCAAAGTGGCGATTGTTAAGGGAAAACCAGTAAAGAAGAATTTTTTGAGTATGTCCACAATGGTCATATCTTCCGATATAGGTTCCACATCAACTGCCCGTGTGCTCGTTGCTGAGCAAAATGATTCATTCCGGAATTCAGCTGAATGCATCATTATTCATTAGTCTTATTACGTCGTTCCTATGCGTGGGTCTTATTTTTTGTTTTTGTTTTTTTTGTCAAAGATTACTTTCTTTTGTTATTAAATATTTTCTAGGTTCTCTTTACTTATTTGTTTTTTCCTTAATCAATGGGATCAATTAGATCGCGCAGCTGTAGATAGTAAATATATATATATATATATATACGGTAACTAAATATAAATAGTAATTTTAAAAAAACTTCAAAACCTTACGCAAAATCCAAAAGAAAAATTAGCTGTACAATAAATATGAAAGTAAATCACCAGCTATTTTACACTCTCAACTAGAGTGAAGAAAGAGAAAAAAGTAAAGACATGTGTGCGCAAAACTAAAAGAAAGTCATCAGACAAATAACACTCTCCTCGTACAGCAAAAATTCTACCAACACATTCAGAAGAGACAAAAAAAAACAAAAAACCTAAACAGGTTGAAGAAACTGTTCATATATATACTTTTTTTTCTTTTTGTTGTTCCTGTTTAAAGATCAGATGAACATCGCAAACACTTTTTCTTTTCTCTCAATACAAAAAATGATCGGAAGACCACAAGTCAATAATAATAATAAACACGAACCGAAAAAAAAAAGATAAAAAACAAAAAAACAAGATGCTCTGCATACTACCAAATAACATGTTCATCTAAAAAAAAAAGAAAAAAAAGAGATACTTGTTATTCCTTTTCTTTTTCTTTTTTTGCGTTCATTGCATAGCATTATGAGCTTTTGTTTTACGTTATTCTTCATACTTTCATCTCTTATATAAATAAATAAATAAATATATATATATATATATATATATATATATATATATATATATACTCATTTCTAAAAAAAATTTACATCCTTCTTTTTTAGTTTCAATGAGATACACGTTTCAACAATGCTACTATTAGTAAAGTAATTCAAACAAAACAATGAAATAATACTAATAATAAAACATGAATGAGCATTGGTTTGGGTGTATTTGGTTCACAGGTTTACCAAAGAAAGAAACGACGCGTGGTGCCGCGTTTATGAGGATAAATCACCTTTCTCTGTTAGTGTCTGCGAAACGACAAAAAGAAGAAAAAGTTTGAAAAAAAAAAGAGGAAAACCTGAAAAAAAAAATTTAACTTCATCGTGGGTAAGTTTTCTAAAGGGGAAATAAAGGAATGGTATGCCGCCAAAAAAAAAAAGAGGGGATAAGAAAAAAAAGTAAAACAAACACACACAAAAAAAAAATCGAAGCGTAGAAATTTCCTTTTAAAAATGCATATAAATTAATTTATAGATATTCTCTGGTATAAATGTTGTGGGTGTTGTGAAACGGCTCTGATTTGATCTCTTGTATAATGTAAAACAACGAAGAGTAGAAAAAACAAAAAAAGAGAGAAAAGCAGAAAAGAAAAAAGAGCAGCACAAAAGAAAAAGATAAACATTATATTTACTTATTTATTTTGGTGATGCTGTAAAACAGTCAATTGAAAAAAACAGCAGTGATTTGCTTTACAAATTCCCATTTTGTATTAATTGAATTACCCCAACGTAACCATCAACTCTTACTTATTTTTCTTGTCTTTTTCAGATACCGTTTCTTTACATAAATATTTTTCATTGCTGTCGCTTTCTTCCATTCAATGAAAGTGATTGTCGTTGAGTCAAAGAACAACAATAAGATACAAGGGGTAAAAACAAAACAAAAAATATATCAATCCATTTTGATGTTTTTTTTTTCTTCTTTTACGAAATCCCTCGCCACGGTGAGTTGGGGCTGTTCATGCTTAGTCCCCGTAAATCACAAAAAAAAAAAAACACACACACAAAAAGAAAAAAAAAAAACTTTTTAAAAGAAGGTATAGCCTATAATCCTTTGAGTGGGGAATTCAACAGTAGTGCAATTTGTCACCTCACCTTTTCAGGAAAGACATTTCTTGAGAGTAAACAGCTTATTGCCCTTTTTTCTTTACCTTTTAGAGAAACATCTTTCTCTTTTTTTTTTTGTTTTGGTTCCTTTATTATTAATTTGAAAACGTCTCTTCGTACTTCAGGGAAAAAATTCACTGCATATATTTTTTCCCCACTTTTTTCCTTTCTTCATTCCCACCCCGCTCACAAAAAAAAAAAAATAATCAATAAATAACACTAAATTTCTTTTTTTTTAAGCATTCTTTTTGTTTGTTTGTTTTTATAGCTTTGATCTTTGGTGTTCAAGCATCTCTTCAAGAGACATCAGAAGGAGCTTCGATTCATCGGCAAACATTTGAAGGCTAAGAGTGAAAGAATGCAAACCCTCCGCATCTTCTCCTGAAATGGGCAACACGAAACTCTTGCTGAGTGAAACCGCATCGGGTAGCGTACTTTCATCTTCGAGAAGATTCAACTTTGTGCCCTTCCGTAGTGCCGGCAGAATAGAATCGCTTCCACCTGTCTTGGAACGACTGATGTTTGATCGTTTATTACGACGCGGTGCGGTTTCATTCATGTCCTCCCCTGTCATTGTGTCGCCACCCAAGTGATGCTCTGCCACATGATTCATCACAGCACTGTTAATGACAATGACCATAATTTGATTCTTTCGTAAATGAAGTTCGTCTGCGCTTTGTATAAACTCCAATACAATCTGAATCAAATCGGTCTCCAGTGTTGTTGAAGGGTTTCGCAAAAGATAGCAAACCATATCGACAAAGCGACTGAATGAGCGGGACGCATCCCATGCGATGGGTTGTAAGTTATGCAACACATTCCGCATATCAGGGGAATAAAATTTTTGGCTACGTAAAACATCCCAACTGCACCACATGGTTCGTAAGAGACATATCATACGATACAAGTGGAATGAAACTTTTTCACAGGACTTCACAGGGTAATCTGCATCCACCAATCCTCGCTCTTCTCTTGCGAAACCCATAAAAGGGTATGTGGCTTTCAGGCGATGTTCAATATCCGTCAAGAGTACGTCTAGATTCTTCATAGATACATCCGTACGAACGACAAGTCGTGTGCTCAAGTTTAACACACCCGTAGAAGGCTGCATACTCAATGACAAGGGCTCCATATTGGACATTTCATCCCCACCATTCGTGTTGGGGTTGAGTCTCCTCAGAATACTGGGTGAGTGAAGGTTACCAATAGGTAACGGTTCAGAAAAGAGGTTTGCCAATTGCGTCAAAGCCTCACTCACCTTGATTAAAATATTGATACGTCTCTTTCGTAAAATCAAAGACGGGCTAAGAGGAAATATCAACATACTAATAAATAAATAAATAAAGATACCAAAGGTAATTTGATTCATTCGTTGAAGGGTATCTTCTGTCGTTGTCTGCCCGACAGTGTCAAGTGGAATCAACACGAACATAGCGTACACTGCCATAATACCATAATCCTTATCATTTCGAAGGAATGTGCCAAAAAACATGAGTGTAGAAAGGGATGCAACCTTATCCACTTTCGTCTCAGAGTACGATCCAGCAAAGAATCCGAGTACAGTACCCAAAATACACGCTGTGAGACGCACGACGGAGGCCTGCACAGCTTCTACAGGGTTATTTCCAGAAACGAAGGCAATAATATTTGGTCCAGAAAGTGAAGCCTTATCAATTTCAATCAAGTAAGAAAAACCTACAGTCAAAATCATTGCCGCACTTACTTTTGCCGCCTCAATCACACGTTGAATCTCCCGACGTCGCCAGTTACGTAGTAGCTTTTTGAAAAAAATTACATTTTCGTACATTGGCTCAAAAACAGTAGTCCGTACAATATGATGTGCAGAAGTTCTCCATGAAATCTGGGCACTCCTCACGTCAAAATCAAATTGCATCAAGGTGTCACGAAAGTTAATCACAGAAAAAATAAAGAACGTCATCAAAGGGACAAACTCCTCTAATGTTTCAGGTTTTTGCTCATAGAAGAGTTTACGCCTCGCTCTGGAAAACTGTGCCTGAAGATTCGTTGCAGAATCATTCAAATCAAGAAACATTGGATGGAGATCTTTGAGTCGACTAAAAGATTTAGCCTCCGCAAGTGCATCAGTTAGCTTATCAAGGGAGGACGAAAAATTTTCAATATGAGGACGCATGGTATCCCCAAATGCTTTGGACCTTTCCGAATCATCCACCACCCATGGCTTGGATTCCAAAATATCAATAACTCGGGAGAGACCTCTCAGATTAGATCGAAGTCGTTCAAATAATTTGGCTTTTGCGGCACGAACTTCACGTGTCTCGTATTTTTCAAAGATGAACTCGTAAAAGGAAAAATCTTGTTTTACAGCGTATTTATGAAGTTGCTCATCAATACATTGTGTCATCATTCTTACCTTGGTCGCGGCCATATTTCGTCCAACATTAGATTCAGACCAGAAACATGATGTTAAACCTATAAACGATGCACCCATATTTCGTGCAATATTAGCGAGGGCAGCTTGGGCTTCATTTTTGCAGAAAATAGGATATGGAAGAAAGCATGCTAAAAGACAAAGACCTGTACCAATGCACCAATCAACCATTACACGCGACGGATAAATAGTCCCACGTGCAGGGTTAATTAAAATACCAATCATACAATTATTAAACAAGAGTAGGCAAACACGTCGAACCATATTCTCAGTCAAGGTAGCCATAATAAAGAGAAACGCTGTGTAGTATACACACCATCCTGCCATACTGTTCTCCAAGTGAATAGATGCTCCAATAGTGGCGATTGGTAGCCATACACATCCTGCACGAATCCATATACACAAATACGCCAAACCTTCCCCAACAGTTACCTTGGAGGCAAGCACAGCTGCAGAGAATGTAAACGTGGTGGAAATAAAGGGACTCCCAGGAAGGTCCGCTGCAATAAGGACAGACGGAATGAGAACAGCAAATATAGTAATACGTAAAGCAAACTCTATTTGCTGCCAAAACTGACGTGAGCGGAAAAAATCAAAGAACGTCCAATGCTTTCGAACGATAGGAATTCGATGATTCCATGGCACACTCAAGGCACTCTCGTAGTAGCGCTGCTCCAGTGGATACCGTGGACGGTATTCGGGGAGACCAAAAGGGTCTATTCGGTCCTCACCATCAGTAACGCCGTATGGCAATTTAAATGCCTCCTCGTCAGATGTGCTTGAAGAGTGAAGGACATCTGTTAAAATGGTGGGCTGTTCATTAACCTCCCGTCGGGGTTTGTTGGGTCCACCGAAGGGACCTACCATGGCTTTTCTTCTTGTTGCTTCTGTTGCTGCTTCTACCACTGCGCTATTATATCAGATTTTCTTCCTTTTTTTTTTCTTTTTTTTTTTTGACTATTATTACAATTAAATTTGGGTAAAGCTTATACTTCTTTTGAAGAAGAGGCTATATCCGTCAAACGGAAGTAAAAAGATAAGAATCAAAAAGTAAAGACAAGGAAAATAATAATGATAATGAAACACAAAAAATATTAAGTAAAGGCACAAAAACAAAAAAAAAAGAACACAAAATAAAACAAAGAAAGTGAAATGCGTAACATTTTAAGAACATATATTGTTCACTTCCGGTACGCTCCTTGACAATGACCTCAATAACAACATAGTAGTGCACACTCACACGCATATATACATATTCATAGATAAATATGTATATAAATGTATAAATAATAATATTAAAGGAAAAAATAAATAAAAACCTCCAAACGCTTTCGCTACTCCAACTGCTTCACAGAACGCAAAAGCGAAAGAATTGCCACCAATTTTGGCGGTTGCTTCTTGTAGACGTATCTTTCACCCGTTTTTGACTTCACACCAAAATCAGTTAGCCGTCGTTGAAGAGGGTCCTCAGTGCTCACCTTTTCTGCCGCCCGTGCCGCATACTCCCGCTGCGCGAGATCCAGACGTTGTCTGCATAGCGAAGTTCCCAATAACCCATGAACCGCTGCAAAGGTGCGCAGTCGTGTCCAGTCAGGCACTGCAGCTAAAAACGGTGAGGTATTTCTATCAATTTGTGTCTCAAAGAACGCCTCCGCCACGTGTGACTGCGGGAAATCTTCTGGAATGCGCAAATCGGCCCATTTCTCACGGCACGTCTGCGACAAGATAAACTGTGCCAGTGTTGTCCCATCCTCTTTCCATTGATCCAAACAAACATTGCCTATCCCATAAAGACAACCAGAGTCACTGTCACCCATAGCAAGTAAGGAACGCCAGCGACGCAGCATTTGCAGCACGCGTCGCACTCCATTCTCGTCCTCCAAGTGCCACACAGCGGCCACCACGTGCAACGCGTCGAGCAGTCTGATACCACCAACTCCCTCCGCATAGTCACACCCAAGGAGTAGCGCCATGGTGACTAAGACCTCCTTGTCAATACCACATGTCTTTAAATCACGCTGGCGGTACGCCACGACACTACGACCCTTTGAGAAGAAACCGCGCAGCACAACAGGGGCTCCATGCACAATCACATCACTATCCTCCGTAAAGACGGCATCGACGAGTCCTTCCTTGTTGAGAAACGCACACTGAGCGTCCGCCTCACTTGGGCTAAGTACATATGATACACCGCAACAATCCAGTAACTCCACGATGTCGAGAAGCTCAAATGGAATCACTTGACGAGTTGGCTGTTTCTCGAATGGGGAGATCGTCACTGTTGGCCTCCCCGATGCGGCCAGATGTGCAGTATGGATGTTAGCAGGCGGTGTTGTAATGGAAGTTTCCTCATTTTTCATGTTTGGCTCCAAAAACTTTGACCCCTCCTGCATCGCATTAAGCTGACGAGTGAGCTGCGTTCCAGGGTTCCACAAGAGTGCAGACTCTCGACTGCCAGAGGTGGTGTCCGCACTCTCCTCCGACGCGTCACCATCCTTATCCTGATCATTGTCACTGTCCTCCATGCTCTCATCATCCATGACAACTATTTCATCGCTCTCCTTGCACTCTCCTAGCGTCTCACCCTTCTCCCCCTCGTCACCTTCGTCCTCATCGCTGTCATAGTCATTAGTATCCTCCTTTGATATGGTACTACTATCCCATCCTCTATCCGTTTCCTCAAAAGCGCGCAGGCGGCCCACAAATGTATCCTCCAAATAGTCCACAACCTCCACGGAGTTTGAACTCTGAACATCCACAGAGCCATTGCTCTCAACCACAACAGATGAACTAGAGCGATCACAATCATCGACGTTCACCACACGTCCATGGTGTTTGGTTGCGGTGCACACCACCGATGGCACGGAAGAGGAAGAAGAGGAAGAAGCACTCCGGCAAACCGCGGCCCCATCCAACACATGCCGTGGTCCCAGAAAGAGGGATGTACTGCTCTGCAGCAACACATTAGCCTCGAGACAGCGCTCGCCGCGCTTCCGTTCCTCAATAAACCCTTTCGCCTCACTAAGAAAGGCGTGCGTTGCGGCCATGGAAACCGCCTCGGGGGCGACAAGAGCGCGACGCCGCTTTCGCTTCAGTCGTTGCAACGCACGGGAAGAGGGAATCAATGCCTTCCCTTTGACACCCGATCCACGCGAAGACGGTGCGGCGGGGGGATCCACACGTTGCGTTTCATGGCGCACCGGTTTGGCAGACCGTTCGGGATTGCGTGGTTGGAGTGTGTGCACATTCAACACCCCGGCAGCGACTTGCGCCGACACGATTTGACGCGCGCGGCGACAAATGGCGGCGTGATTCAATGCGTCGCGCCGTTCCGCACGTCGGCGGTGTTCCGCCCGCTTTGAGGACGTCGCGACCCCGTCAAAGACAAAAACAGGCTCAATGCCGTAGAAGAGGAGTTTGAGGATGCGTAGGAAGAAGCCCTCCAGGATGACCTGATCCAGGTTATCCCCAGCAGCGGATTTGGCACGAAATTGCGCCATCCAAATGCTCGCGTCAATAGCGACTCGTTTGCCACGCCACTGCTCAGGCTGTGTGACCTCACCAAAGGTGTCAAGAAGACGCCATAGGTTGTGCACTCCCATTGCTACAAGATGCGCCTTTCATCGAAATGTTAAAAAACAGAAAAAAAAAGTGAAAAGTGGAAAAAAAAAAAAAAACGTATATAAAAAAACATGTATCCACACACAAAAAAAAATTTATTAAAAACTTCTTATACCCTACTCAAAGCACAACCATCAAAACAACGAACGCGATCACAACAATCCGTACCAATTGAAAAAAAAGAGAGAACAATATTAATACAAATGTACAAATGTGCAGAAAAAAAAAAAGCTTATGCGCATTAGTTACTCCTTTTCTCGCTACCTGGGAATTCTTTTCACTTCACTCTCGGTCATAATATTAATTATTCTTTTTCTTTTTTTGTGTCTTCCTCCTTTGAAAATTCATTTTTCTTTGTTTTGATAAACCGTCCCTGTATGAATTTTCTGTGCAGATTTAGACCCTCCTTCCTATTCAGCACATCTCTTTCCACAACAGATAGCTCCAACACCTCCAAACCAACTTGAGAGAACAACTCTCGCACCTCATTTAACGCAAAAAAATGACTCAGTGTACCATTCGTTCGCATATATGTATTCTTCCCAACTCTACGGTCCTCAGCAAAGCGCGTTGCGGCGTAGTCCTCCACGCAGTACTCGCGAAAAAAAAAGACAGCCCCAGGTTTCATACACCGCACCACACGACGTAATACTGTTATATGTCGATCAACAGGAATCGAACACAACACAAAAATCATAGATACAAAATCCAAAGAGTCCTCCAACAAGAGAGGACGGTCCGATAACAACGACGGAGGTGGGGGTGGGGATGGCGCAACCACTATTTCCTCCTCCACAGGATCAAGAACCCAAACGCTGAGTTTCTCCCGTTGCACAGCTGGAAGTGCCGCCTGCTTTTCCCGCAATAATTCAATCGCCACGGAGGAGATGTCAAAACCAACAATACGCCACCCCGCCGTGTTGCCGAATTCCTCGAGAATCGGCAAAAGAGCATTACCGACACCACAACCAGCCTCCATCCAAACCACAGCATCTCCACTCTTACAAGCATTACCACAATGGTGTAACTGCTGCAACGCCTCACGCAGTTCGTGAAATTCGCGCAAGATGTAATGCCGGTCACGGTAACCATTGAAAGTGTTGTTACGATAGTACTGATCCCAATGCTTCTTGTGTGTCGCACGGCGCTCCTGCACCGCAATGAGTTGTCCTCCAGTGTAAGGCCTGTAATCGGCAACAAAAGGTTCGTCACGCTGACGCTTTCGGTGCGCTATCCATGTATTAGGCATTCCTGTACTATGTGTTTTGTTACGTCGCTCTTTTTATTTTTATTTTTTTGTTTAGATCGATTGTTGCTGTATCCTTTACTTTCTTTGCTGACCTAGTTTCCTCTTTTGGCCTCTCTTACTTTTTGCTCTCTAAACTCCCTTGCTCCTTCCTTGTCCTCCCTTCACACTTAAACACCGCCTCTCTTTTTTACTCTCTTTTCTTTTCTGATTTACCGGTGTTTCGACCGAAACGGTAGAACGAGTGAGAGAAGATGCACAATGCGTTATATGGACTAACATTTAGTTATCGCCACCGAAGGGGAAAAAAAAAAAAAAAGTGTTAGAAACTGCGCTTTCATAAATATAAAGAAAAAATTCTACATAATTATACTTTTCACCACTCCAAAGAAATCGCAGAAACAATAACAAGAAACAGTAAAAGTAACAATAATAGAACAATAATAACAAAACAAACACGAAAAGAGTCCCATTTCCGACTGTTCGGTGTTACACCTCCAATTTCATGTGGCCCTCCGCAAAAGGATTGTACAATACGGTGGCGTCCAAAATCTTTGCCTCCTTATCAAGAACATTGAACTTCTCGTCCACCGGCAACTCCTCCAACTGTTTGAGTGTCTTCTCACACTCCTGATGGTTCCACTCGAGATCCACGGCACCAAACGCCGTGTGCTTGGTATCCAGCGAATGACATGGTTCAAACAAAATAAAAAATTGTGAGGCATTTGTGTCCGCTTTATTGCCCTTGTGTGCCATGGAAACGACCCCGCGGCGGTCGTGGCAAACGGAGCCGAGGCCCTCATCTTCAAAGTATCGTTCAGTAAAAATAGACTCCCCACCCTTTCCCGTTCCTGAGGGGTCGCCAGTGAGCACAAACGCCTTTGACACACATCTATGAAACAGACAGCCGTCATAATACGATGAGGCGCAGAGGGCGAGGAAATTGAAACTCGCCTTTGGGCATTCGGTGTAATTGAGATGAATCAATAGACTTCCCTTTGTTGTCACTAACACAACGGACATGGTATCACAACGTCAAAGACAACGATGTAAATAAAGCAAAAAAAAAAGGTAAAAAAAAAAAAGAGACACACAACAAAAAAAAAAAGGTATGGCACCTCTCCCTAAGATAGCCCCCTCCCCTCTACCCAGATAATCAAAAAAAGAGAAGGAAAAAAAAAAAAGAAATATTTTACTAATATGCACAGATTCAATCACATGTAAATATAAATATATATGTATAAACATAAGCAATGTGTTACAATGCTTGTACCAAAAAAAGTAAAAAAAAAATACATAAAATAAAATAACATTTAAAAATATTTTTCAGAACGTCAGTCTTTTCTCTCAACATTTTTTTCTTTTTTTGGTTGCAGAGAAAAACGGAAAAAAAATCTTCAGAGTCCTTTCTGTATTTTGTTTCCTCTTTTTCTTTTTGTAATCTCGTGTTTCGCTGTTGTCTTTCTTTTTTGTTTGTTTTTTTTTTTTTTTTTCGTTTGGCATATACACACATTTCCCACCTCTTTCATTTTCGTTCATATGTCTGGCTGGACCAGGAAGGCCTCCAGTCAACATTTACTATTTATGTATGCGCTTCACAAGCACGCACATGTGTCGATCAACAAGTGAGGACACAATACCCAAGACCTACCCATCAAGCAGGAGAACCACCAGGTGAGAGAAAAAGGAAAGTGTGAATGCGTGCGATACAGAGATATATTATCATTTATTAGTATTTCATGCTTTTTTGTTTTGTTTTTGGTTTTCTTTTGTCACAATAAGAATATAAGTTCATCGAGGGGCATAAGTGGAAAAGGAAAAAGTCAACGCTATTTCACTTCACCTATCCCATGTTCGTCTCATTTCACTTTTCATTTCATTTTCACAGAAAAAAAAAAAATAACGTATCCAACATGTCCGTTTTTACTTTTAAAAAAAACGGAACAAAAAAACAACAACAACAAAAGAAAAAAAAAACGGCCGCAGGGTTGATTTCCGTAAGATAGGAATATCAAATTGGTATAATATCGTGAGCATAAAAAAGAAAAAAAAAAAGAGGAGCAAAAAAAAATTACATATATACATATAAATATATATATATATATATAAATAGAAATATTGTAAAAAAAAAAAAAAATGGAACACAAACAATAAAAGGGGGAAAAAAAAACAGAGAAATGTCGAATTTAGAGGTCGAGCCATGCAAGTTGTCAGATAGCGGCAAAATGTAATAAGACTTGTTTTCTCTTTTTTTTCTTGTCCCATTATTTTTCAGGTATTCTCTCCTTCACATAAAAGTGAAAAAAGAATAACGACAACCAAAAAAAAAAAGGAACAACAAAATAAAAAGAAAAAGAGAGAGACGTTAGACTGTTTTTCATACTAGAACTCATTACTATTCTCGGGAATTAACAACAACGAGAAAATTGAAGTTTATTCCACGTCTCCTTTTCTTTTTTTTTTTCAAATCTTTTTTTTTTCTTTTCTTTTTTTTTTAGTATTTTTCATATCCTCTCATTTTGCGTGCTCATGTACTTTGCCCGCTGTTTCTGACTTTTTCTTCGTCACTTTGGATTTCAAGGAAGGGTTTTTGGACAAATAATTCTCCACAGCCGCCTGAATGGTCTCCTCCGCGAGCATAGAGCAGTGTAGTTTGACAGGCGGGAGGGAGAGCTCCTGCGCTATTTTTTTATTTGTTAATTCCAGCGCCTCCGCCACAGTCTTTCCTCGAATCGCCTGAGACGCGTAGGAGGAGGCGGCGATGGCACTGCCACAACCAAACGCCTTAAACTTCACATCCTCAATAACCATGGTGTCGGGATTGACCTTCACCTGCATTTGTGTCATGTCACCGCACTCCGGCGCACCACGCAGTCCGGTTCCCACGTTAGGGTCCGCCTTGTCCAGTTTGCCCACATTGCGCGGATTGTTGTAGTGATCCTCCACTAAAGGACTGTAAAGGGTACGAATAGATGCTGTCATACATGCGGCAACGGGGCGAAATATGTCAAGGCTGATGCGACGCATTTTCAAAGGGTGGAGATAATTTGTGAATGGACGTATCTTTGTTTATACAAATATATTTTTATATCCTCCGTTTGATTGTTTGCCTGAATCTTACTTTTTCTCTTTCGATCTCAAAAGGAGCTTCCTCGTCGTTGTGTTCAATCGTCGCTAGTCCAGATTAAGCTACTTCAATAAAATAATACGAAAAAAAAAGAGGTTGATATAAGAATTTTTAGGGTTTGTTGTCGTTTCTTTTTGCTTTAAAAGAAATTAGACAAAACAGATTTTTTTTTAAATAATGTTTCTTGTTATGTATGAGCACTGACATGTTCCAACTGGAACAAAAAAAAAAAAAAGAGGAAATTATCGTCGTGACAAAAAGTAAAGCAGACTTAATTTTGATAACGCACTTAAACACACTCACAAACAAGCGCCGAAAGAAAACTGTGACACTATGTGTTATTACTCGTATTTCTTCTTCATTTTCGCATATATATATATATATATGTGTATAAATTGGTCTCCTTTCGTTATCACCTCTGAAAAGCAAGAGCAAGCTCGAACGATTAGTTCAATTCCACAATACCAGGCACTTTCCTCTGCCGCGGACTCCCCCCTTCGCTGTCGTCGCTACTCGTCTCACTGTCCAAATCCGATGCGTTCATCACAACAACGCCATCCGCGTCGTCTTCGCTGCTCTCCGTCTCGTCCTCCACCGCCGTGGACGGCCCATCGTGATTGGAAAGCGCGCCCAAGAGGTTTAACATGGCCTGTGCCTCTCGCGCCTTCTTCGCATCCAGTGTGGAGTGGTTGCCCTTGGTTGGGAGCAAGACGCCATCGAGAGTGGTGAGGTCCTCTTGGCTGCTGCGCGCCTCGAGCACACCGGCGACGACGTGGAGTTGAACCTCCACATCGTGTGTGTCCGCATTGGGTGCGGTTTCGAGCATCACCGGCGGGGCAACCGCCGCCTCGCTCATAAAGTGCTTCACACGTTCAGAAAGAAGTGCTAAGGAGCTTTCCTCCTCCCTCATGCCATCACGCTGCAAGAGGCTGGCTACGCGGTACGCGGAGGATGACATGTGGAAGAAAAAGGTTCACTTGTTACAATTTGAGGTGTGTAAAGTAAATCAAAATAAAAGCGAGAAAAAAGAAAACATTAGGACAAATGTATAAACAAGTACAACTTTAAACCTAAACTCAAACATATTATCTTGCTGTTTTTCTTCTTTGTTTTTGTGTTTTAGAACATTTGCGTTGTAAAAGGTGTCTTTATTTTCTTTTCATGAATTTATAATCATGAAAAACACACGGGTATGTAATCTCATCTCGCTAGTTGTCTGCACAAAAGATACATCATCTCATGGCTCAACTTTATTCCGTCGCGTTGCACACTTCTCGTAAATGAGATGATGTACAGAAAATACCAAGCACGTAGCTGTAGGTTGTGGATTAACGATATGTATAAAGAAGACAACAACAACTAGAACATATATAAATAAATAAATAAATAAATATATATATATATATATATATATACATGTATATTCTTTTTAAAAGGTACGGAACTCATGAGTAATGTATGTGAGTGAAGGGAGAACGAATACATACAAATATATATATATATATCGATAAAGTAAATAATGTGCTTATGGATTCATTCTGCTTCTTAGTATTTGCTTTTAAACTCTCTCGTCCATACAATCAAGCGATTCTAATCGCTCCACAGTCTTCGCACACAGAGTATACTTCCATCTCTTATTCAATAGCCTCTTCCCGTTATTTTTTTGTGTCTTTTGTTTCCTTTTTGATTGGGGTTTTTTTATACTCTTTTTCTGTTGTTGTTTTTACGTGTTGCATAGTCGTAATCAGGCATGAGGCACAGAAAAACGACAGTAACGACAACAACAACAAAAAAGAACTAACATTTAAAAAAGAAAAAGAAAAAAGGGAAGGAAAATGGAAAAACATTTAAATCTCACATCTTGATTCCGTTAAGAAATGTCTTCCAGACGTGCACAAAGTACAGCGCATCCTTGCCCGAGTCCGCCTCTAGCAAAAAGGCGTGTGTTTGAGACACCAAACACAAAATTCGTTCCGTCCCAAGTCGACGTAAACTCCATCCGCGAACAAAATCCTCCTCAGACCCAAGTGACACACGATGAAGGTTACTCAGTGCCATGGCGCGACAGTCCGCGCCGTAGCGTGACATGGCCTCATCCAACGACACGGGCGCCGGATGCAGGAAAGAGCCTTTCGCCTCAAAGTCTATTGCAGGAATGCACACCACACACGACATGTCTTGCGTCACACACACGTAGTGTTGTATCCCACCATACCCCTGCACCGCGTGCTTGGTAAAGAGGTGGGGCTGCAGCAACACTTCCCGACACGCGCCCCATTCCAACCCCTCTCGAGTTGCACTCGTGTGCCGTCGTTTTTTGGTGTGTGACCGTTTACGCGGAGAACGCGCGGCGCCCCAATCCCTCCGCGAATCCGTCGCTTGGTTGGGGTCGGACCGCCGGACAGAAGGACAGCGCGTGGGGGTGTCCCCCCACACACGCATTGGGGTGCGCTCCCGTCCCCCATCGAGGCTGCGGGATCGATAGCAAAACAGTCCGCCCACCGAACTGCTGCGCCGTGGCACCGCGGCAACGGCGGCCACGATGGGACGATACAAGACTTCCGTGTGACGCGTACGCCGCGGGGAGGTCTCTGCGTCAAAAGAGGGAACAAGAAGAGTCGCTGAGGACTCGGGGTTCGCGCTACGCGAGGGTGAGGCAACAAGACGGTCTATAACGGAATGCGCAGATACTCGGTGCGTTCCCACTTGTTCAACAGAAGTCCTTCTACTATAATTATGCATAAAACGATTATTATCACTCCTTTCATTGTAGCTATGCCTCGGAGAGGCACCTTCGTGTGGTGCGATAGGGTCCTCACTAGGTGAACACTGTTTGCGGCAGTTATTGAAAGAAGGGTTGAGGAACCGGCTGGGGGATGGGTGTGCAGGCAAGGCTCGTCCCATCAATTGATACCCTCGGCGTTGCTGTTGATGTCCCCTTTCTTTGTCGGTTTCATCATCTCCTCTGGAGGAATCAACACGCAAACCTTCAATACTCCCTCCATCCGGCAATGAACTCTGTGGTTCATCAATCGATAGGGCTGCAGGTGTCTGCTCACTCGCAGTACAACCCTCACCTCGACGCGCCTCCACGGAACGATCATAGCGCAATGGACGTGTCCACGTATCATTCCAAGTTGGCGAAGCCGCATCTGTCGTACCTGCCATCAGTGAATCAATATGTGGGGCGTTGATTGGATTGCGACGCCGTGAACTCGGCGCGGGAATAGGAGTTTGCCGATCAATGAAGGAAAGTGTTTCCGAGTTGCTTCTATGTGGGTCCGGACGCGGTTCCATCTGCACTTCACGCGATGAATTCTCTACTAAATCTGGAACGGAGGAACCGTTTCGATAATCACCCTTCTTTACTTCTCCAACATAACTGGTTGGGTTCGTAGGCGTCGACATAGAAAGTGCAGGTCGTGGTAACGGAGGCGGTGTCTCTACTACCCAATTCGTCAATTCATTCGGCAACAGTTGAGGTTGCGGATCAACATGACTTAAATGGGGCACATCATTGAGAAGCACTTTGGATGCTGCTAATGTATGCTCCGCAGGTTGCAGCAACAACCATGGCGACTCGCGTTGATTGCTAGGCGCCGTTCGGGATCGTTCGCGTGGTGCAGGAGCCCAGTCAAGAATGGGATCCCTTGGCGCATCGTTTGGCACATTTCTGGATGAAATGTAATCCTCGCTCACCTCACGAAATGTTGGATGGGGTGGTTTGTAGAGTGCTGCGCGTTCAATGGAGGGGCTCTTTGTGCGCAAGTCCTCATCGCTTCGTGGCGCACTGGGGATCCTAAAGGTGTCCGAGGAAAACGGCGGCGGTGGGGGCGAAGGCGGTGGTGGGGGAGGCGGTGGCCTTCCCTTAGAAGGCGTTGAAACGGATGGTTGGGCACCACTGCTGGCCCTAATCCTAGAGGAAAGCGCCTCCGTGTCCGTGTAAGGTTCACTGGGAAAGGTATTCGCGTCCATTTCACATGGTCCTGTCAGCAGTGCCGCTCCCTCAGATGTTGCTCTTCTTGCTGATGATGCTGCTGCTGCTGCTGGTGGTGTTGCCCCTTTCAATGCCGCTTGGCTTGGTTGCATAGTTGTGTCATTCGGAGGGGAAGGCAAAATTTCGGACACTATTTCTGAAGAGTTCATCATGTGAATCGGTGTGAAGCTCTCCAGCGGCAGTCGATAACTCGTAGAGGAGGTATGTGTTTGTGATGTTGTTGGAGTATTATTGGATACAGCAAATGTACCCACACGCGAAGTAGACGCCGCCTTTCCCGTAACACGCTCTGTTGTGGATCTATTGGGCGGCACAGCGATCGGCGAATTCGAAGAATCCATGTCAGGTTTGCCTCTTGGTGCAGCTACATGTGAAACCAATGGTGAAAAAGAAACAACAGGCGTGGCATTCGTCGCCTCCGTCCCAGGCAGTTCCGATAATGGGAGTGGTTGATATCTGGACATCACTAAATGGATGGTATTGAGCCACCGGCGAGCCTCCTCCGGCGTGGATGCGATGAGAGAGACCTTGGATGCATTTTTCTGCTCCAACGTCACAGTATTCGCCAAATCATGATGCACCGAGGCCACAGAAGAAAATCTCATACACTCCACAGGTGGCCCACCCTGCTCTGTGTGCCCCATAATTAGAGTAGGTGAGAGCTCCGAGAAAAGCACCATACTTGAGGAGCCTTTGTCCCACGTCAAAGTACCACGCATCGTGGCAAGTCTCCAATCTGCACTTACCATGTTTTAAATATTTGGCACACGCCAAGAATATCTAAGTCACTATTTTTTTCTTGTCTTTTTGTGTACGTGTAGTGGAACGATCCTACAGTAATTCCTTCAAATACGCGCACGTATTATTGTTCGCTAATTTTATGTAGTTTTGTTTTTACAATCCATTATAATGTTAAAAGATAAAAAACCACCGCCCCCAACAAGAAAAAAAAAAGAAGTTCAATAAGGGTAACAAAAAAAAAGCAAAAAAAAAATCACCATATCATAAAATATTCTATTTTCTTTTCGCTGTTCTTGTTGTTTGTTTGCTTCCGAAACAAGCAAAAACACTAAAAAAGTCAAAGTCACACACAAGCACACGGAAAACTATATTACTGCGTGCAATAAATAAAAAATATAATAAAAAAAAGTACATGCAGCAAAACGCTAAGATTGAAGGGATGTCACACGAAACCCTCCGTGTTCGTTTATTTGCGCTGTGAAGATGACCTTTTCCCCCTCCACCAGTTTGCGGCGTCGGAGCCATCGCTCGGCGACGTACACGCGTTGGTTTGGGTGGTCCGTGCCAGCCGGTTGAATAAAGGCGTAGCGACTCGTAACGAGGCAGATCACACCCTCTGACTCTTGTATTTTCTCAGGTAGTGTGTTTTGACACAATGGGCACCGCGTCTCGAGGTAGACAAGGCCACACGTGTCACACTTGGCGGGTAAAAACGGAAACACCTCCGCCGACCTGTCCATGATGCCCTCCATCGCGGCACGCTGGGAGTCACAGAAGATGCAGTACGTCTCAAAGACCATGTTGGCGCGTTGACAGCGTTGGCACTCCCACGTCTCGCTCGGCGCCGCATCCCGGACGGATGGGCGGAGCGCGAGGCAATCGCGACAAACATATCGACACACATCCGCGTTGTTACTCTCCGCGCCGCAACTCTCGCAGGTCCATGCCTCCGCCGCGTAGACGCACCACTCCTCACGATGGGTGCCGAGGCATTGGCGGCACTCCCCCTCCGCGAAGTGCGACACGCCCACCACACCACAGAAACGATCCATTTGCTCCAAAAACTGTCGCGCCAACGCCATCGTCCGGCGGACGGCGATGTCATCGACGATGCTGTGTATGAGGCGCGCCTGCAAACGCGCAATAGACACGGCCACACCTACACGACCCCCATCAAGGGCGGCAAAGGGTACCTCTTCCCGAGATACAGCAGCAAGAAGTAACTGCAGGAGTTCCGACACTGCGCGTAGGCCCAAATGATTGGCATCCAAAAGAGGAAGTAACGCATCAAAGGTGGAGCACACCACGGCCGCACTCCAACCTTCCCGTGGCACAGGCTCAATAAAGGCGGCGCAGTTCGTGCAAAGAGCGGCCACATGTAATGGGTGTACATCTATGCCACACTTTTCGCAATGACGTGAGGCGATGTGCATGAATTCAGCGTCCTGTAAAGACTGTCCACAATCCGCGCAGTCTTCCGAGGCACAATGGTGAGACACAGAACCACAGTTTACACAACGCAATGCCATATCTGCTCGGGGATGACTATGTTCCTCACTGTGCTCTTCATTCGCCCTAGTTAGGTGGACCTCATCACAACCATGCACCATGACCTTGGATTTTTCTTCCGTCTGGCCAGTAGCAAAACCAACAGCGGAAATGTTGTTATTCACGTCTGCAACCCACGCACCACCGCAAAATGTACAATTTGAAGCGAAGCGATTCGCTCCCTGTTTATGGCATCTGCTGCACATGGGCCACTCACCAGGTCGTAACACTTGCGCAGCGGGAAGGCAATCCACCTGCGGACACTCTGGACAAACACGGTCAAGCACACTGTGCAATGAACCACAGCCAGTGCAGCGCCAAACACCGAGATTTTCCTTTGCCCACACCTCTCGCACCCAACCGCATTGTCGGCAATAAGGCGATGTCGTATTGTCATCCTTGGAGTTGCAATTACACTTCATTCCGGGAATATTTTCCATATGCTTAGCAACTGCCTGAGCCACTGGTCCACACTGCGCAACACATCGAAAACAGCGGTGTGTTTGACGCGCCGAATTTGCCGCCCCGCACGCGTCGCAACGCCACGCCTTTCGAATAATAGCCGCTGTTATCGACTCCACATCCACGGACCCGCCGCAAGACTGACAACAACCCCATCGTTCGTCCTGCGCATAACCACAACGAGAGCAAAGCACAAATCCATTGCGCAGCGCTGAGCAAAGGCAGTAGTTAAATCGATCACTATTCAAGCGAGCGCAGGCACTACACTTCCACAATTTACACATGGGTGCTAGTTTAGCATGACGCCGTAAAACAATCTCTGCATCGCAATGCCAAACAGCAGCCAGATGTTCCACCACATCAAGTCGTCCACTGTCGCGCGCGTAACAAAGGGCGTAGTAGGACAAAAATGGCAACCCATTTGTTGTCGCGTTCACTCGAAGAAACAATTCCCGCATGGCGAGGCTAGTTGCACGTTGCAAGGTGCGCACCACGGCAGCTGTTAAGGGAACCGCAAAATGCGGCTCACACACTGCCGCCTCAATAACTGCCAGGACGGCATCCGTATTCACGTCATCCCCCAAGTGTGTGGCGGTGGCACGCAGAATAGGCAAAACATGCTCCACCATGGCCCTTGGTGGGGTGTCAACTGAAAAGTCCATCGCAATGCGCCGTATGCGCTCCGCAATGCCCGCCACTACGCACTCCACGCCCTGCGCGAGGATCATACCTGGATTATGAAAATCCACAAGTGCCGCGTAGACCGCCGCCACATCTCCCGGTGCACCGATCCGTCCAACCAATCCACACACGGCGTGCGCCGCGAAGAGTGTTATGGGCGGAATGTTCAGCCAACCCTCCGCGCGCGAGGTGGCGAGTCGCCGGAGCGCACGACAGGCGTCCGCAACGGCGCCACTTCGCACATGCGCCAACACCGCGTGCGGCGTCTCGCGCAGTGCGGGGAGCGCCGCGTAGGCTCCGCGCACCAAATCCGCCCGTTGCGCCGCGAGAAGAGCGGCACTGCCGTGCACGAGGCCCTCCTCGATGTGACGCACCTCACGTCCGCAGCGGGTGAGGGCACAGAAGGCGCGCACCACAACGGCCGCCATGTCCTCCGGAAGGGATGGACTCCCGGCGGCGGCGAGACCGCAGTTGGCGAGGAACTTACACTGCACCGACGGGGTGAGGAGGCCGCGGGCCTCAAAGAGGGTGTATACCTCACACAGGACAAAAAGCGGGGCGTGTTTGAGACATGACATGACTTGAATGCACATCTCCCCGTGTCGAGGTCCGCGGGCCGGGTCCGCGAGCAACCAACGCAATGCCATTATGGCACATTCATGAAATCCACCCATGACGGTTTCAATGGAGAGAGCCCCTGTGTGGCGGCCGCGCACCACCACAGCGACGTGATGGAGACATAACTTTACAACCTCCGCCCGCACCGCACGGGGTCGCAGGATGGTCCGCACTAAAGGAGCCACATGCACCGGAAGGGAGGCGCCGAGAACGGTGCGGAGACTGCTCTCGTACAGCGCCACATCACGTCCACAGCTGAGAGCAAGAAGATCTACAAGAACCGCAAGTATGGCCCCTTCCGTATCTTCTGCTTTTGTGGCGTATTGCAAAATCGAGGCGAGTGTTCGTACACTCCACGCGTCGCGCGGCACACGTAGCATATGCTCCACAATCAGACAGTAACCATGGGAGCCCTCCTTGGGACGGGCGTGAAGCTGGAGATAGGACACAAGGCTCTGCTCAGACACAGCGAGAAGTGCGTCGAGTCCTGTCGTCCCATCGTCCGAAGAGGTGAGAAATGATGCGGCGCGACGCGTGGCCATCCATGCCGTCCAACATTGGCACAAATACGTCAGAGCAAGAAAAGGAGGCAAACCGTTCGGTAAAACACTTTGCAAAGAAGTGATGAGAGATTCCGTGAGGGGGACATCTATGCCAAACGTTAGCGACCAATGCTGAGGAAAGGTTCGGTGAACGCAACTCCTCGAAGTCAGCAGAGATGTAGGTGGAGATGGGTAAGTGCGGCGACGGCGGCAATGATGTTGATAAGAATGAGAGCCAGCAAAAACGCGCGACGAAGGAGGACGCATAAAGTACAACAGCAATAAAAAGAAAACAAAAAAACACCGAACCACAATCCCTTGCCTTTGTAAGACACGAGAAAACCAAAACAACAAATAAGCACCAAAGCAAAATGATAATAAAAACTTTGTGTAAAGGGTTGGAGCACAAGTAAGGCAACCACAATAATAATAAATATTAATAATAAAAAAACGCTAGTAATCGAAAAGAGCACCAAAAACCCACGAAAAAACAACAAAAGTGAAACCAAGAAAAAAAAAAAAATTTCGCTTCTTCTCAAGGAGAAGAAAAGGTTTCAAACTTCTACAATTCGCCCACAAACACCGTAAGCGTGTCAGTGCAAAATAAATGTCTATATAATGTATACCTACCTTTCTCTGTGCGCATAGGGCAACTGCCTAAAGTAGGAAAACAAAAACAAAAAAAGGAAGTAAAAAATAATAATAATAAAACAAATAAAAAAAATTGGAAATATCAAAACATCAGCAACAAAAAAAAAAAAACATGACAAATCATAATAAAGTAAAGGTGCTTTTTCTTCCCTCTAAAAAAAAAAAAAAAGAGGCCACAAAAAAAAAAAAAAAATTGGCAAAATAATCAATGTAACAAACACTTTCATACGCAGCTCGAATACTACAGTAAAATCCTTTCAAAATAAACACAAATGAAAAGAAGCAATCATATTCTTTTTTACTCTCTTTTTCGTATTTTCACTTTTCTTCTCTTAAAAACTTTCTGAAAAAACACACTCCCTTCATACTACTCTCAACACACCAGAAAAGCAGTAAACTAATGTGCCCCATAAACCCGTTTCCTACATATTCTAATAATATAAAGACACCCTAAACACTATTGTTTCGCCATCCTTCGCTGTTATTTTTTACTTCTTCTTTTTTCCTCCTTCTTCTTACTTTTCTCATTTACTCTTTTCCTCACTTTACTTCACTTCTTTGGAATAAAAGCGTTATTAAGCCTCCGCCTGTGGTCGCTTGTCCTCCGGTAGTGGGAAACCAGGCAACATATCAAAGACAACCTCATCTGGAATAAGTTTATGTCCAATTGAATTCGTCATGATGCTCTTTTCCCAATTTGTTGGTGAAAACTCTGACCGCATTAACGCTCTGTTTGGCTCTCGCCACATCATTGGGTTCGCCGGATCCTTTTCATCCCACCCACTAAGACGTTGGGAGGCCGCCATGGTCCAATACAGCGAACTCATGTAAGTGGGAATACCCAAATAAAGTAAACTAGGAAAGAATTTTTTATCCTCCGCCGTGTAGTCTTTCGTTAATTCCATAAATTTGGACTTTAATAATTGATTACGGTACGTCTCATACGCACGGCACACCATCCATGCCTCTTCGAACTCGTGGCAGTTCGTTGTCGCCCATGTAACAGGTTTTAAGTTTTTCAAACAGCGTTGAAACGGTACCCATCGGTGCACACACTGATCACGAAATATGATAGGCACATTGTGAAGCTCCATAAAGTTACGTGAAACCGACATGGGTCGGCGTTGGTGTCCACGATCGGCGCCAAACGGGTCGAGAAGATTCCAAAGCAACGGATTGTCATACGGACCGAGATTAATGGGCGGCAACGGGTCACCGGGTTTGGTGCGAGAGAGATCCTTCAAATACTCCGTCATGGGGAAATAACAACGGGAGAAGTAAATACCTAAATAGTAATAGTAAATAAGGGGGGGGGGAAATAAAAATAAAAGTAAAGAGCAAAGGAGGACCTTTACGCTAAGCTGTAAAAACATAAAAAAAAAAGGAAAAAGAATACGTCAAAGTGTAACAAGAAATAAAATAATAACAATAATAACAAATTCAATCATTGGAGTATCGTCATCGTAATTATCGGCTTTTGTACAGTTTTATCACGTGTGTGAAATAACGACAAGAGAAATGATATCCTCTCATTTCGCGTGAAAAGTAAAAAAAAAAAAATCAGAAATAAAAAAATACTTTTGAACACGTCGTCACATTCAACAAAATAAAAATAAAAATAAAGTTTAGCCAAAAAAAAAAACCCAGAATCCAAGAATGGAGCTCTATATCTTTAGTGAATTCCGCTGATTCTTTGTATTCTGAAGATAATAAAAAATTAAAAAATTTCTCGCCCCCTCCCCTCGTTCATCAAAAAAATAACAATTTTTTTTGGTTTTGGCTCCGTTATTCCATTTGGTGTGTACTTTAGCTTTTTGCTTTGGTTGTCATTTTTTTTTTTTTTGCGCAGACGTTTTTAATCATTTTTTTTTTGGACACTTTTTTGTCGTCAATTGTTGTTAGTGTTGTTTTCTATCAATAAACGTTCAGCAATCCAAAAGAAAAAGTGAGGGAAAAGGAATAATGAAAAATAAAAAAAAAATTGTCCTTCACACTTTTGCTTTCCTCGGGGGAAACGGTGTGTGAAGGTTTCTCCCCTCGTGTGAAATCATTTGGAAACAATAAGAAAGCATTTCCACACACACAAACAAAAAAAAAAAGGAAGAAACTAAATATATAAAAAAAAGAGAGAAAAGTAATTTAAAAAAAAAAAGTGTGATTCCTCACAATTTTGCGTTCCCGCTTTGCGAAAGGGAGGCCACAAATGCGCCATCGCTGAGCTCGACCGGGTACGCCTCACACAAGACACCAAACTTTTGTTTAAAACTCTTCTGTACATTTCGCACCACACGCCCCACCGCCTCCTTCTTAAGAAGAAGAAGAATGCAACCGCCGAATCCGCCGCCCATTAAACGGCCACCCGCGACGCCCTTCTCGCGGTTGATGGCCTCTTGAATGAAGTTCAGCTCATCGGTGGAGATCTTGAGGAGATCGCGTTGGCCCTTGTGCGTCGCATTGAGAAGGTCTCCCGCTTTGCGGAAGCGATCCTCCTTGCTGAGTGGGCAATGCGGTTCGCAGAGCCCAATGAATTGCATGGTGCGGATCTGCTCCGCTATGTTGAAGATACCGCGATCATACTGACCAGAGGTAAAGTGGGGTTTACAGGATTCCACAAACGCCATGGGATCTCCTTGGGTGAACTTTCGTGGGTTTCGCGCCAAATCACAGAAACTGAAGGGGGCACCATTTAGTTTCACTTTGCCAACCACCTCCTGCGCACCTTCGGCGTCACTTCGGAGTGTGTTGTACCCACCCGCCGTCTCCCCCGTCAATTCGTGGCGAATCATGGAATTGATTAACAGAAAACACGCGGAATCCCCGAGGAGGTGCCGCATGGAGTGCGACGTAGACGTAAGTGTATCACAGTCCAAGACCATAAAGGCATTCGCCTTGGCGTGAATGGAGGCATACTGATCCATAATACCCACATTCACCCCACAGAACTCCGTCTCAATGCGGTGTGCTTGTTTGGTAATGACAATCCGTTCCTCCGGCGAAAACGGGGGGAGAACGGGACACCCCGTCACGGAAACACGGCGAGCCGACCGGAATCGATTGGTGGCGACGGACGTGATGGCGTAGAGGAGCGCCACGCTGTACGACGCGGACGCACTCATGCCGGAGCCCATCGACAGCGTCCCTTTGGAAATGGCGCAGAACCCCCGCAGCTCCGGCGCGTCGAGGGATTTGCCGAGGTGACCCAACGCGAGGGTCGCGGCCGCGCGCACAAATGTGGTCCACGACTTGTCGTGTTTGCCCTGGCCAAGGTGGTCGAGCTCAAAGGTGGTGCCGTCCTCCACCGCAAAGCGCATCACTCGGTCGCGGAACGTCCGCACACGGCCAACGAGGATGTGGCAGCCCTCACCAAGAGCGGCGGGGCAGACATACCCGCCCATGTAATCGACGTGCTCGCCAAAGAAGTTCACGCGACCGGGGGCAAAGGTGAAGAGGAGCCATTCCACATCCTTCACGGAGTCCACCTTGAAGGCTTTGATAAACTTCTGCTTGAGCTCTGTCACCATGGCACGCATGCGTTCACCCGAGTAACTGGTCATTGTCTTTTTCGTGTATGTGGGGTTAACTTTTTTGTTGTTGTTGGTTTTTGAAAAATTCTTCTTTTGTTTTTTTTTGCTCTATTATTTGCTTTTTTTGTCTTTGAAGAGGTAAAACCTTTCGGCTCCAAACGTTTATAAATAAGTGATGATTCTATTTTTCTTTGTTTTTCTCCATAAGCAAAATTTAAAAAAAAGAAAAAAAAGCAGTAACCAAAGTTAGTCAAGTAATTAAAAAAGAAGGAACTTTAAAAAAAAAAAGAACATATTACATACATACCATTTCTAACTGATTTTATAAAATGTATTCAGAGCAATCTACCAGTTGTGATTAGATTGAACTGTATGAATTTGTTCCAATATTGCTGTAGTTGATACTTTTTTGATAGACATAAGGGAAAAGAAAAAAATTTGCATGGAAGCATACGGCAAACACATAATCCAAAAAAAAAATTCAAACAAACAATAAAAAGGCCGTTCCGATGTCGATAAGAATTTTGCATTATCCACACAGAAAGAAAAGCTTCTCTTTTTTTGTTGTTTTGTTTTGACAGAATAAATAACAAAGTAACAAGTGAACAAATAGGGGGTTTATTAGTCATCTTTATGAAACTAAAGATGCGATTTCCTCAGGTGTTTCTCCACCACTCTACGCAATTGGTTGATACTTTCACATCGGTCCGCCGCCTTGAAAGCCGCTTGTCCAGGAACGAGACAGTTCGCCCCAGCCGCCGCCGCCGCTTCCACCGTGTTGAGGTTAATGGACCCATCGACTTGAATATTCAAATACGGATACCGATCGCGCAGTTGCCTCACCTTTCGCAACGGCCCCGGCATGAACGTCTGCCCAGCAAATCCAGGCTCCACGGTCATGACGAGTGCCATGTCCATAAAACCCCCTTCCATGAGCGGAGTGAGTTCGTCAATGGGAGTGTGTGGGCTGATGGCGACCCCCACCTGCATTCCCGCGGCGCGCACGTTTTTTGCCAAGGCGATGGCATTTGTTGTCGCTTCCACGTGAAAGGTGAACTGCGAGGCGCCCGCGTCGGCGAAGGGCCTCACCCACATCTCGGGACGCGTCACCATGAGATGGACATCGAGGAAGGCGTGGGGCAAGTGGCGCCGAAGGCCCGCCACGGTGTCGGGGCAAAAGGAGAGGTTTGGCGCAAAGTGTCCATCGATGACGTCGACGTGTAACCACTCCACGGCGCCGCCCTCCGGGGATAAGACGTGCAGGGAATCCAATAGGAGCTGCGCGGGATCGGCCACCATGAGAGAGGGAGAAATGATGGGACGAAGGGGCTTTCGACGCCGGATGGATAGAAAGGTGGACTTGTTTTGATGATCAAATGAGGTCATGATTAATTCGTTTTTGGTGTTGTTATCTATTTATTATTTTTTTTTGGGGGGGAGGGAGTGATAAATACCTTCACTTCTATTCCTATAAATAAATGAAAAAATAAGAATTATCAATTTTGATTTAAAGCGAAGAACGTGAGAAAAAAAAAAAAAAAAGGTGTGCGCAAACAATAATAATAAAATAGAAACAAAAATAAGGAGAGAAGTTATTTCTCTTCCGTCTTCTTTTTTTTTTTGTTGAAATGCGATTAAACGCAAAAAAGACAGATTAAAATAGTAAAAAAAAAAAACGCCAACATTATGATTTGTAGCAATTCATAGTGTTCTTCTTTTCACGTAATTCCGAATTCATTCTCATCGGTTTGTCACAAAAAGAAAAAAAAACACGAATATTGCATTGGTTTGTATGCTTGTCATAGCATTCTGTTTTTTTTCCCTCTTTTTTTGTTCTTTTGGTCTTCCTCATTCGCCTCCCCCCACTTAATTTTTTTTTGTCTTTTATTGCTTTCTTCTTCGTTTTTTTTTTTCTTTCTTTGTTGTTATTGACTTTTCGTGTGGCGTTGGGTGTCACATTTTTACAGTAAGAGACAACGAGAAAACCATTGCCATGTAATCAAGGCGACAAAATAAGCAAAGGGATGGTTGCAACGATTCCCATAATTCCCCGCGTTGTCGCGCTCACCTGAACGCCTTGTGGGCAGAGGGAGGCGAGCACGGCGTAGGTGCGGTCGAGCCAACCCACCTCACGAAGCGCGTAGTGCAGGCGGGGAGCATCTAGGGGTAGAATAGTCATGGAGTATATCATAAAAAAAAGTCCGTCTAGAAAAGATAAGAATAACTCCTTATACCTTCGTTTTCGTATAACACTCAATGTGTCGGTTGCCTCAAAAAATATTCGCCGCTCCGCCTGAAGAAGCGCGGCGTTTGTCACCACTTTCATGAGGTTGTAATAAAAGAAAAATATGGGAACTAGTCGAGATGCGTATGGACGTGCTGAGCCGGGAAGAACGCCCCCTCCAGCGAGTAGTGCGACCTCCTCACACACAAGAAAGAGTCCCATCACAGCGGATGTGGCCACCTGAGAGAGTGCCGTCAACATTCCCGGCGACAGATGTATCGTCCGTCGCACACCGCGAGGCGATAACTCAGAGAAAAGTGTCACCCAATTGCAAAAACGTGTAATACAACGATAATCTGATAATACCTTTGAAAGGGCCATCATTGAACGTTCTATAGAACGGCAACGTCCCGACTTTGCCAAACCGGAAAGGACACTACTTGAGTACTCACCCACCGCCGCCACTCGATCAATAGTAAAGGCCTTCCGCACATAGATGTCGGGTGAGAACACACTCATTCCCTCGGGACAATCTAAAAAGATAATAGAAGTAAAAAAATTTTAAAAAAGAGAAAAATTTGACGAAAAATCGTTACACAAATATATACAAATACATATATATATATATATATATATATATATATATATATCACAGCGAGCACAATAAAAAAAGATAAAAATGTCAATCATAAACAAAAAAAATAAATACTTTTTTCATCAAGGTTGTAAAAAAGGCAACCAGAAAAAAAAAAGATTGCTTTACTTTTTAACACCAAATCAAGAAAAAAAGCTATAAAAAATTTTCTTCGTTTCCACCTCACTATCTTTTTTTTAAAGAATATATAAAAAAAAAATATTTTCTAGTGTCGTACATGGATGTTGTGGGAAACATGCAACACAGAGGCTAGACTTCCTACAAATAACGAAATATGATGAAGTAATAGGTGACAAAGAAAAAAACAAAAAGGCACCAAAATATCATCAACTTTCTGCTTACATGGAAACCAAACAAAAACAAAAAAAATTCAATTTCTTTTCATTCGTGTACGACCGCCTCCGCTCAAGTAAAAAAGAAAACGGAAAAGAGATAAATCGCCACTAACAAAGTCCATCTTCGACACACACACCCCCAAAAAAAGAGGGAAATACAGTAAACGAAAAAAAAAAAAAAAACGTTTTCGGTTCAACAAAGCTTTTGATGAATTATAAAGAAAAAAAAAGATGAAAAATAAAGAAACCTTGAAGGGGGAAAATAAAAAACTAAACAAAAAAAAAATCAACAAAAAAGTTCCTAATAAAAGTCGCACATGGACGCGACGAAGGCGAGAAGTCCGCGTGTGCTGTTGGCAAGATGCAGCGGGCTCGGCGTAATCGTCTCAATCAGCTTGTGCAGCGGCACCAACGGGCCGCACACCTCGCGCAGAAGTTGCGGTTTGCCCTCGGGGAGGCACGTCATCGCAAAAACGGTGAAGCAGCTGATCTTTACAAGGTTCACCACCGCACGCTTTGCCTCCTCGCATGTATACGGCACGTTATCTCCGTCCCTCGGCTTTGTGGTGGAATCGCCCTCGGAGCACTTATTCGGGTTGTGCTTGATGAGGAGATACGTCTGGCGGAAGAGGCCGAGGAGGAGGGTGGAGAGCCAGCAGAAGACGGCGACCCCACCGAGGCGCGCGAGTTCGCTCTTGAAGACGCCGTGGTTGGCCAACACCGCTGTGTTCTCGTTCAGGCAGAAGCCGATGTGGAACGCGTGGCTCAGCTGGTCCACGCGCCACACAATGGCGTCGTCCTTCGGCTTCGACTGGTCCTTCAGCGTCGCCGGCGCGAGCGCGTTGAAGAGCAGCGAGAGACGCGTCACCGCACGGTACGCGTCCGCCATCTTGGAGAGATTCTCCAGGGACTTGGCAAGCGCATCGCAGCCGGCGTTCTGGACAGGGCCGGCAAGCGCCATTGGCAGAAACTGCACAATCGCCATCACCTTATCGCGGTTCCACGTATCGGACAGGTAGACGTGAGCACGAGCAGACATTGTAGTAGTTGATGAAAAAAAGTTTGTAGCTTTAAAAATTCTTTCCCCAAGAAAAAAAAAAAGAAAAAACAATCAAGAAGACGCAGAAAAAAAAATGCAAAGAGGAAATGTGAGCCAACATAAATCTCAACTTGGATTCGTACATAATGTTAAAATTAGATCCGTAAAAATCATAATGGTAACATCCAGTCGAAAAAAAGAAAAACAGAATTGGATAAGCGCAAGAGCTAAGAAAAAAGAACAAAAAAGTTTCAATTATTGTTTCTTCTGTGTTGTGAGCTGTACAAGTCCTCAGTAAGAAAGAAAAATTGTCTATGTTTTAACGCACTGTAGAGCACCTGTTTCGCTTTATCCGAGGAAGAATGAAAAGTGGACTCCCGTTTTCTTTTTGAACAAATTAAGTATGGTGAATAGGAAAAAATTCAGCATTAGTCTACACTAAAGCACTACTCCGTCTTTATAGGTTGCGCTCATGCTGATATTTTCATCATTTATTTTTTGATTTTGCTTTTGCTTGATTCTTCTTTTTGTTTCTTAATAGGAGAACTATTTGCCTCTTTTTTCTTTTTTTCGTAATTGTTTTTTTTTCTTTTTTTTTCCGGTTTATTCTTTAAATTATTTTTTAATTTGAGCGTGAATAGAAGTAATAACTTAAGAAAAAATCTCATGATATTGTTCCATGATAAGAGGGGTCAAATAGAATGAAAAAAAAGAGTGTTTAAAAAAAAAGGCGGAGAGTCTAGTAGAACTCGCAAGCGGATGCAATAAGACCCATAAGTCCACGCATGGTGTGGCTCAGATGAAGTGGATTCGGTGCCATGAACTGAATGAGTTTGTGCAGTGGCACAAACGGGCCGCTCACGTTGAGCAACAGCTGCGGTTTGCCCACCGGAAGGCACGTCAAGGCGAACACAACATACGAACTCAGTTTAATGATATGCACATACGCACGCTTCCGCTCCGCTTGCGTGTATGGCTGAACCGTCGCATCCTTCGTGCAGGAGCAATGCTTCACAAGTAGATAGGATTGCCGAACGATGCCCAAGACAAGTGTGTACAACCAACACAGGACAGCAATACGGCCAATGCGCATCAGTTCAATTCTGAACACGCCACGACCCGCGAGGACAGCTGTGCACTCATTCACGCAAAAGGCCATATGGAATCCATGAATGATTTGATCAAGACGCCACAAAAAGACATCTTCCTTCGGCTTCGCTTGTGCCTTTAATGTCTCCGGTGCGAAGGCGTTAACGATAAGTCCAAGACGGGTAACCGCGCGGTACGTATCCGCCATCTTTGAGAGATTGGCGAGAGAGGTGGCGAGCGCGTCACATCCGGCACTGCGCACAGAGGCCTCCAACGTCATGGGAAGAAATTGGAGAATAGCCATAACCTTACCACGGTTGTGGGTATCCGAAAGGTACGTGTGAAGGCGAGCAGACATTTCGACTGAGATGGGTTAACACTCTACAAAGGGGCAAACGAAAAAGACAAAAAAAAATAATAATAATTATCACTTCACGCATCAAAGGAACAGAAACCATCAAACAGAAAATGTATACCCAAAGAGAAGGGATATCGTTAAAAAAAATGTATATATATATATATATATGTATGTATATATACATTTTTACTAAACAGAGAAAAAAAAAAGAAATTTCTACCCATATTTTGTATGAAATTTTTTTTCGTTTTTGGTGGATATTCATTACGCTTAAGAATATGGAGAACGTAAAATAATGTCGTTCACCATAAACGCGGGGCCACGACGCGTAAAAGGACAACAAAAAAAGATTTGCAATGGTTCCATAACAAAAGACGCAACCAGCAGCTGTATTTTATGTCTGCGCCGCGTTATCTCCCGATGCTATAATTTATCCATAAATAATTCTTTTTCCTTTTTTTTTTATTAACAAAATCCTTTTTGCTGACTCCATGCTTCAGTTCATAATCATCTTTAAAGCCGAGGCTTTAAGTATTGCTTAAATAAATAAAATAAAATAAAATAAAAAGAAAGAAAGAGGGGAATGGGTAAAATAAAATAAAAAAGGAAGAAAATATTTCACTTTTTTCTTCTTCTCCTGTTGCTGAATGTATGAAATTTAAAAAAAAGAAGAAAGAAAACCAAAACAACCCTCCTTGGATGAACCATTCACGGAGATAACAATGCAATCAGTCAGCACATTGAAAACTATTCCTAATAAAAGTCGCACATGGACGCGATGAAGGCGAGAAGTCCGCGTGTGCTGTTGGCAAGATGCAGCGGGCTCGGCGTAATCGTCTCAATCAGCTTGTGCAGCGGCACCAACGGGCCGCACACCTCGCGCAGAAGTTGCGGTTTGCCCTCGGGGAGGCACGTCATCGCAAAAACGGTGAAGCAGCTGATCTTTACAAGGTTCACCACCGCACGCTTTGCCTCCTCGCATGTATACGGCAGAGCCTTCTTATCGGCAGACTTCTTATTCGGGTTGTGCTTGATGAGGAGATACGTCTGGCGGAAGAGGCCGAGGAGGAGGGTGGAGAGCCAGCAGAAGACGGCGACCCCACCGAGGCGCGCGAGTTCGCTCTTGAAGACGCCGTGGTTGGCCAACACCGCTGTGTTCTCGTTCAGGCAGAAGCCGATGTGGAACGCGTGGCTCAGCTGGTCCACGCGCCACACAATGGCGTCGTCCTTCGGCTTCGACTGGTCCTTCAGCGTCGCCGGCGCGAGCGCGTTGAAGAGCAGCGAGAGACGCGTCACCGCACGGTACGCGTCCGCCATCTTGGAGAGATTCTCCAGGGACTTGGCAAGCGCATCGCAGCCGGCGTTCTGGACAGGGCCGGCAAGCGCCATTGGCAGAAACTGCACAATCGCCATCACCTTATCGCGGTTCCACGTATCGGACAGGTAGACGTGAGCACGAGCAGACATTGTAGTACTTGATGAAAAAAAGCGGTAGTAGAAACCTTGTATTCTATTGCAAAAAATGAAGAAGAAGATAAAGAAAAAAATATTCAATAAAACTTTTTTTGTCAATTATAGAGAAAACGCAAGTTTACAATCAATGGTTGTTTTAACCTTTTTTTTTTTTGAAGCGGTGGAAGGTGTTGAAGAAGGGGTTACATATGTTGTTGTTGCCTTTTTGGTTTGTTTCGCACTACCTATGACTTTCATCGGTTGTCGATCTCTCTCTCTCTCTCACTCTCTCAAACACATACACACAACAACAGCAACAAAAAAAATAATAATAATAGGAATAATAGTAAAGGGATAACTCCCTTTTGTCCTTCATCTTTCTTGTGAATAAGTTACATGTACTTCCCTCGTACATATGTACCACCCGCTTGGTTGAGCTTTCGCTCCTGCCAAGGGCGCCAATAAGGATCATAAATGCGTTTTTCACGCTTTGCAGCATATGGTCGATAGACCTTGTAACCCAATCCAAGTCCTGCGAAGGAGCCAAGAGAGGTAAAACCGGCAACGATAGCCTTTACCCCCCATAGTGAAAGAGAGGAAGTATGCATCGCAGCAAATGCCGCCCCACTAAACAAACCGCCAGTTGTCCCACAAACCCAAACGTTATACCAAGAACGATCCGGCACAGAAACATCATCCGTTGCAAAAGAAACGGCAAGATTAGTGCCTGCCTCACCAGCAACAACACCCATCATTCCAGCAACAGATACAGCAGCACCCTTAACAATGGAAAGGCTTACCTCGTACAACGCAATTTGAAAAAAGCTCACACCGTGTAGTTTGGCATACATTTTGTCCATTGTGCGATACAAGTAGGCGGATCTCCCAAATCCGTAAAACATGCCCACCGTTGTTGTTACACGCGCGAGGTATTTAAGACACAGTGGTGGTTTGTCAATGACCATATCAATCCAATGAATCTGTAAACGCTCACGCACACGCTGCTGGTCAGCAAGCCATTGCTGATAACGTCGATCACCTTCATAATCGTAGAAATGAATGACACGACTATCCTGGTTTTGCTTCTTTTCTTTTATGATACGATCCGCCACGGTCATTTCGCTACTATACCGCTTTACAATACAATCAATAGACTCGGGGTCAATGTATTCGAAACGCGCATCCTTCGTTTTCGCCACAAGCTGACTTCGTCGTGTATTATCAAACAGCGACGGCGAGAGAGTGCCCTCTTCATGACCCTCCCCTTTGGTCTGCTTTAATTGAACTGTTTTGGAATCGGCGGTGTTGGGTAACGAGCCTATTATTTCCTCATCCGCAGAACGACCACTTTGACCAAACGGCCAAAATGAGAAGGGCATTGACGCGTCAAGTTTAGTATCCCTGCAGCAGTCTTACTATATTTTCACCCCTGTTCTTTTGTTTTTAAGAAAGATAAATCTCTCCAGATTCTGTAGATATACTTTTCCTTTACTTTGGGGGAGGATGGCTGAGAAAGAGTGGAAGGGTGTATTTTTGTTTTTTTTGTTGCGTGGTGTAGCTATTCTCTTCGCTTTTTGGTAATCCCCCTTTTATTTTTTCCGAATCCGTTTCTTCACTCAACGCACAAGAAACAACTTTCTGCGCACGTCCTTGTGCTCTTCACGGTCCCACTCCCTATAAGAGTCCAACTGCTAAGAGGAAGAATTAATAGTAATGAAGTTATTATTACTATTATTATTATTATTATTTAAAGAAGAAGAGAACGAAGAGTGATGTAAATGATAATAAAAACAAAAACAAAAATACACATAACACCAGAAACTCCAAGTATGGAGTTTTGCAGTAAGACAAAGCATCAGGAGATAAAAAAACAAAATCAAACCACTCTGACATTCTTGCGCTCAATAAAACACAAACGAAACGACGAAAAAGGGAAAAAAAAAGAAAGGGGAAAAGAAGTCATACAGAAAGATCGAAGCAAGGAATAAATAATACTATATAATAATGAAAGAAAAATGAAATCTGCCAGAGGTAAATCCATAGCCTTTGCTTTTTTGATTTTTTTTGCTCTTTTTCATTCTCTTTTTCTTTGTATTCCTTTTTCTTTTTTGCTCATTTTTTTTTTTTTTTGCTTTTACGTCAAAGGGTATAGTCAAAGTAGATCCTCATCGGTTCTTTTTCCGATGACTCTGACCACGGCACAACAACGTAAACATAAAAAACCTGAAAGAACAGCACAAACCCAAAAAAAAAAGTGCAAAGCATACATTGCAGTATCCTATATAACATGTTCAATAGCCCACGTAGTTATTAATGCCTTACATTTCAAAGAAGTAAATTGTATAAAGATATATATATTTTTTCTCCAATGGCATTCTCGTTGTTTATCCCTTGGTATAAATATATTTTTTTGTCCTTTCTTTTTTTTTTGTCTCGATTTGTGGCTTTAGCCTTTTCCTTTCAACAGTATCTGTATAATAGTGGCTTTTGTTTGTTTTGGTTTTCTTGTTGCTTGGTTTGGTTTGGTTTGGTGGATGTTTGATACTATTTACTTTCTTCTTGCTGTCTCATCTACAGACCACATTCGTTTGTGCACATCAGTTTGACTGCTGCGGTTCTTGTGGCACTTTTTATTTGCTTTTTTTTTAATTATTTTGCTCGAACGTTTTCTACCTTTTGGTGTTGTAGTCATAGCTCCCCACAGCTTTTCTTTTCTTTTTTCTTCATTTGGAGTATGACTATCGATTCTTAATGGCAGAGCGGGGCGGGGCATTGCGTTGAATCTTCCTCTTTAGTTGATTGTTCTCCTGCATAATCTGTTCAAGTTGACGAAGATAGCTCTGGTGTTGTTGTTGAAGTTCATCCATGAGCTCATCCATTTCCATTTCCTTGTTCCGTTTAAGGTCATCCTGTTGCTTGGATGTCATGTTGAGGGAATCTGTGTATTTTGAAAGGTTTGCTTCAAGGGCCTGAATCACACCCTCCTTCTCCAGCACCAACATATTCTTTCGTGCCACGTTGGTGCGCATCGCCTCATTGTTCTTGTAAATAAGGCGATATGTATGAATAGGGATAGATTCCTCCTCTGGAATAACCATAAGAGCATCTTCTGGTTCCTCGCGGGAGACGGAAGGGACAAGAGCTGACTTTGATACATTTCGTTCATACTCCTTAAACAGTTTCATCTCGCGCAAGGAACGCATAATGGTGTCCAGGCGTGCCTGAAGTTGGTGTTGACGAGTAAGCTGGGCCTTCACAACCTCATCCTGGTGTCGGCACCTACCCTTCATCTCCACCACAGCCTCCCTGAGGAAGTCCTTGTCGCTCTCCATGTACGACAACGAGAGAGAACCACTCTGTGACTCTAGCACCGTCAGAGCTCGATCATTCTTCTCGGATTCCTTTCGCATCTGCTCAAGACGCATTTCCAGCTCACGGCAGTCCCGCTGCTTTACACGGATGTCATTGTAAACATTATTCAACTTTGCATCATTCTCCACGCACTGCTCCTTTAATGCCTCGAGTTCCAAAATTTGCTTTTCCTTCTTCTTTTGTACAACCTGCGCGGCACGAAGCTCCTTTTGCGCCATGGTCTCAATAGTACGCATTTGATTTATATCCAAATTACGCTGCTCTTGACCCTCGAGATCAACAGAGATCTGCTCGTGCCAACCCGTCTTGTCAACAATCGTGTCGTGTTCATTCATGGCCTTGGTCAAAACTTTTGAGCGATCGCATAGGAGCTTCTCCTGTGTAGCATTCTCCCGGGCGAGAAGCTGGTTGCGACGCCTCACAATTTTCAGCGTGTTCTGCAAGCGTGTGATGGTGTCGAGCGCATCCTCGGCTGGAATGCTCGCAGGGTCCTTGGTGCACTTCTCCTGATACTCCTCGATCTGCCGGGAGACGTCATCGTTTTCATTCTGGGCATTGATCGCCTCAAGAGATTGGTTGAGAGCGTCTAGCTGGTCATTGTAAGCATCAATCATAGCGCTGACACGCTCCAGCTCCATCTGAGATTCACGATCAGCATTAAGATGATCAGCCATTACTTCTTGTTTCGTTTATTTATCAATGTATTTATATATATATATATATATAATATTTTCTTTTTGCTTACAAATGTTCAATTGAAATTCTTTGAAAGTTGATATAATTGGGGGTTGTTTTGATGGAGCCTTTTTTTTTTTCTTTTCAAATAGCTACAAACCAAAAAAAAAAAAGGCACTGAGGTATTAGTTCTTCAATGCATACAAAAAATATGTATCGAACGCGAGAATGCGATTTTTGGGACACACAAAAAAAAACGAAAAAAAAAGCCAAGCAAATCATAAATCAAAGAAGTCAATAATCAAAAATACAAGAGAAAACAGTCACAAGCGCAATGAAAAATACACGAATGCCCAACAATAAGAAGGAAAACAAAAGGAGAAGGGAACCAAAATGAGATTGAAAAGAGAGAGGAAGCAACGCATGGATACTTGCTTCGCATCCATTCATGATCTCTGTCAACGCTTTTTTGCCTTGTAGTTCGTCCAAAATGTGCGCCGCCTCCAATGCTCAAACAAGCGTGCCCGCATCTTCTCGCGCTGCAGCTCCGCCAACACGTGTGCCGCGAGCCGTGCGCGCCGCACCTGTTCCAACCGCGCACGCCAACGCCGAAATCCGGCGACGAGTAACACCAACTCCCGCAACGTTCCCGCAACGCACTCCATCGCCCGCCGATGCCGCCGTGCCGCCGCGATGGTGCGCCATTGCCGCAACACACACCGCATCGAATGACGCGCCATAAACCGCCGCCGCCACTTCACCCACCCGCGCTGCAACACGCCCAACCGCCCGCCTCGGCACTGTTTGGTGCGCACACGCCAATGGCGCAGCGCGGCGCGGCACTGCGCGTGTCGATGCCACGCGGCCGCAATGTGTGCGTTCCACGCGGCGCGAAGGGCGCGGCGCCAACGGCCCCAACACGCGCCGAGCACCACGCGCCCCACCCGGCGCCGCCGCAGCGCGCGCATCCACCGCTCCATCACCGCCAGCCGACAGCAAAACACAAAGAAACGATCGGATTGGCGGCGGTGAAAGGCCCCGCGCCAGGCGAGGAACGCGGCGCGGCGACACGCATCCTCCGCGAGGCGTCGGGCGCAGTCCACCCAATGCGCCCAAAGCCCGTCGGGGGGCGGCGCCACCGCCACCACACGCCGCGCAGCAACGGGTTGGGGAAAAACGAGTAAAGCCGGCGGGCGGGTTTGGCAGCGCGCGCGGAGGCGACGAAAGGCGTGGCGAAGCAGAGCACGACGACTGCTCCACACCGCGAGACGCGCATCGAGGCGGCACTCCGTCCGCCGCTTCCAACGCGCAAAGGCGGCGGGAAGCGAAAGTGTCCTCCGACGGGGGATTTGGTCCGCGAGTCGGAGGAGCTGACATCGCGCGAGGCGGCGGCGCCACGCGAGAAGCCATCGACGAAGGCGGACGCCTCGCATAGACTGAAAGGCACCGCACCGCTCGCGCAGTCCGACACGGAAGTGATGCATGCACTCACGCACACAACGCCGCACGTCCACGTAGTGCACCCAATGCGCCACGACGTCCTCTAAGAGCGCTCTTTGGCGGGCCGCACCATTGGCGGCCCATTGGTGTCGCTGCCGCACAGCAACGCGCAGTCGCAACACAAACACCGCGGCCAACGCTCTATCCCGCGCCGCGCGAAGGAGTAAGAGGGATACAGACGGAACATCTCCACCCACATCATCATCATTACTGTTCTTCTTGTTGTTGGGGTGGCTGCTATTTCCTGTTGTGCAACGCGTGACAGCTGTGGCCAAGGCTGCGCGGTACAATCCGCGGCTAAGCACAGCCTGTGAGGCACGCGTATGCGATGGAAGCGCGATGGAAGGTTTTGGCGCCGGTAAAGGATGAACTGGTGGCTGACGGTGTTGCGTGACGTATTGCCAAACGGCACGGAGCATCAAACAGGAGGAGCGTCGCACACGGGATTCCGCTTCCGCTAGTCGTGCAAGCAATTCCTCCAGCGACGCATCCATCAGCTCACGCGACGCGCCAACACTTCGCTCGTGTCATATCATGTTTGTGCATGCGTCAAAAGGGGGAACGATAAAAATAATAATAATAATAATAAGAACAAACCAAATAAGTAAACAAACACCAAAGAGGGGACACAATGTAAAACAAAAGTTAAAATAAGATAAAGTGAGCTAAGCCATTAGTAAGAGTGCATGCTTCAACCTGCTGCTAATACGACAATGAATAACAATAATAATTAGTTAAAAGTAAATGTGCAATCACCTAGATTGTCGAGAAAAGAGAAAATTCAAAAAAAAAAAACATCTCCTTCTCACCTTTAGCAAAAGGTATATATATATATATATTTTCAACAAAAGTGTAAACAATAATAATAATAATAATAAAACTCTAAACAACAACAGCAACGAGGAGATGGGGTGAATACAACTATATGTATATGTTGGGTTATGCTCTGTGATGTCAAGCTTGACTTTTGCCTTCCTCAGCCACCTGTGTCGTGTCATAAAACGGCGGAAAAACAATAGGTGAGGCAAAACTAATTTCACGCGGCAAGGAGCGCCACGCTCGCACCCACGAGGGAGCTCCTAAAAACGGTAATGCGTCCTCCGCGACGAGGTCTAGTCTGTACACAAGCGACGGTTCATGGGAGGCGTTTAAACCCATTCCAATCATCAAATGCGGATCCACCACCACCACCGTCCCCGGGCCGATCGTGTCGCCTCCATCCGCCGGCCCACCCACCACACTGCGGTCGAATTCAAATCGCTTGAGTTGCTCCGGTATGTGAGAGAGCATGGGCAGAAACGGCAGCGCGAGGTCGTCTGGCGCCACGCGGTGAATGTATTGCCTCCGCACAAAGTGATGGGAGCCGTGGAGAGCGTACAGCGGCATCGCCAACCCCGCCGGATGGTGCGTGTAGAGCAGCAAAGACACGGCGGAGGCGCCCCCAACGCCCTCCGCCCCTCTCCGCGCGCGGTTTGTGCGCACACCAATGGACGGCGCGGCGCAATGGTACCCAATCGCACTGCCGAGCGCGTCGCGGTAGAGCGGGGCGTCGGCGAACAGCACCGGACGCTCCACGCCGCCAATGTGAAGCGCCAAATCGCCAAGCGGCGCCCACAACGCCCGCTCGCGCAGCATCCCACGCAGCGCCTCGTGCGTCATCCATATATTGCATCGGTGCGCGTTAATGGCGCGCAGCATCTGCGGGTCATCGCGCACCGTCCGCGTGCAGCCGCGCCCCGACAGCGTCGCCGCCGCCGCCGCCAGCGCCTCACTCAGCGCCCACATCTCCGCTCCGCTCAGCGCGTGCGCGGGACGGCCGCGGAGAATGCGGGCGGCGGCGGCGGCCATACTCCGACGGCGACGACGGGACGCGCGGTACAAACGGAGGAGCTCCTGTCGCCGCCGCAGCCGCGTCAGCAGCCGCGCGTACACCGGGTCCGACAACGCCCCGGAGGAGTGGAGGACGGATTCGACATCGCACAGGTGCGTGAGGTGAGGCGCGCGGGATAATGTGGCGGCGAAGAGGGCGGGACGCAACCGCTCCAAAAAGAGGGCGGAGACAACCGACGGGAGAATCGCATAGCCCTTCTCGAGAAAGGACTGTCGCGCCGCGGGGGGAAGGCACAGCGAGGATGCCATTCTCCTAAAGGAACGAAAGCAAAAAAAAAAAAAACAGAATAACAATATTGAAAAACAAAACGTAAGACTACAAAAGAAAAAAAATAATAATAATAATAATTATTACAATAAGAACAATAAGAAAAAGGAGAAGAATAGTACCACTCCTTCATTTTTTTTTTCACTTCAAAAATTTCTTCAGTTTCGAGCATCGCCTCAAGAAAAACAACAACAACAAAATAAAAAGAGAACTAAACTTCTTTTTAAAAGGAAATAAACACCAAAAGAGCAAAAAGAAAAAAGAAAAATAAGAGAAAAAAGGTAATGCACAAACAGATAAATTGCTCTTCTTTTTTCTTTTCCCTTTACAACTCCAGGTTTGACTGACCTCACTCATACTCATTTTTCGATGTTCCGTTCATTGCCGTGGTTTTATACTCTTTTCGCTGTTTTTTTTTTTTTTCTGTGTGTGTGTGTGTTTATTCTTCCTCTCTACGGGAGTGCGTACATGTGCCTTCTTCTTCTTCTCCTTTAGTAATTCTCTTTTTTGCTCTTTGCGTCAAAATACTGCACATGAAGTCAAAGAGAGAGAGAGAGAGAGAGAGAAGACGAAAAAGAAAACAAAAAACAATTCATGACAATAGAAAAGCGTATCCCGCAAAGTGAAACAGGTTTTTATTCTATGGCAATGTGTACAGCTTCGTATCATTCAAAACCAACTTACCTTGCGCCAAAAACATCTGCAGCAACTTTTTCATATCATCGAGGGTACCCTGAAATTGAGCAAACATTTTCATATTATTGTGAATATCATTCGGCCCACACGCCCCGCGCGCCTTGAGCATGGCCGTTATCATCGACAGGAGCATCTTCACCTGTTCCGGCAAGAGACCGGCCGGCTGCTCCTCCGCATCATCCGCCTCGTCAAAGGTGAGGGTGGACGTCGACACGTAACTCGTCTGCACGGAGAGGCGCGTGTGGTCCTCCGATGCGGTCAGCACCGATGGGAGGAGCTGCGGGAGGCGTTGGGCGATGGTCTCTCGCGTGACGCCAATCCGTTCGGCGACGAGAGGCACCGCCGCCGCCGCGCCCGTCTCGCGCTCCACGTCCCGCACGGTGAGCACCAGAGAGGCGGCGAAGAGGGAGAGTTCGTATGTCGCCGCCACGATTTCCCCCGTGGACGCGTTCCGTTGCTTCAGCTCGAGGCTCACTGTGCCATGGGAGGGGATCCACTCGAGGCGTTGGTTCGCTTTGAGCCGCTTGTACGCCTCCGTGGCGCTGTCCATCGCGGCGCGAAGAAGCGGATGCGGGTGGTGCCGCTCGGGCGCCGCGATGGACTCGCCCGGCGGCAAACACGCGCTCAGCTTTGGCCACGACGTGGTGGACAGCACGTTGAGACTGAGAGGCCACGCGCGCCGCCCATCGCGCCGCTGGGCCTCACGTATTTGGGCGGTGTAGCGCCGCGAGGCCTGAAAGTCGCGTATCATCACCATGCACGGCGCGAGCACGTCCTCGCCAAAGGCACACTTGAGCCGCTCCAACACCTCCTCCTCCACCGTGGTGTCAAAGTCGTGCATCGGTTTGCTTAGCAGTTGGGAGGCGAGGACCTGGTGGTACTCCTCCACGAGTGAGGTGACGCTTATGGCGGAGAGGAGTACACGCAACACATCCGGCTTCGCGCGGACACCAAGTGGCGAGAAAGAAACCGATATCATTCCACTATGATTCACGTTGTTGTTTACCGTGGGGGCGTTGTGGACATCGCCACCATCCTCTCCATCCCCATCATCATCATCATCATCATCGTCATTGTCGTTGTGACCGAGTTCAGGGCCGCTGTAGGTTTGAAGATCGGCATAGAAAATAGAATCCGCACTCGGCTGCGTGATGGCTTGAACAACAGCTGAGACGCAATCTTTTCGTTTTTTTAAGTGCTCTAATGTATCCCCCACAATGCTAAAGATAACAGAACCTTGATCATTTTTTGAAAACAACACACAAAGTGAGTGAATGGTGCCGATAAGAATGGCAAGAATATCCTCCGTGCGGGTTCCAGCACGGTGTAATCGAGAGGCTAGCATACGCTTTGCCGTCTGTATGAGCTCTCCACGCAACGTGTCATCGACACAGCGGAGGAGACAAAAGCGCAGGTCTTGTAATGTAGGAACAGAGTCTGGAAACTCCACAACCACATCCCAAAAACTGGCGATGCGTTTGCGGCCGTAACTAACGAGGAGGAGCTGTTCCAACTCCTCGCACCAGCGATCTACTTCGGCCCGAACATCGGCCCCGACACTCGGCTCTGGCGAGAGGGCCAAACGCACAAAGGTGTCGACCACTTCATCCTTCCAACACACAAAGGCATGAATACGGCCCACAGTAAAGTCATCATCCAGCGCATCCACGCGTTCACTGACGCGCTCGACAAGAAGCGCCTTCCACAGTGTCTTGAGCGCTGGTGTGGTCGACAAGGTGAGACCGTGCAGTCGGTGCAGCACCTCATCCTGATAACCTAAAACACCCGTTACGAGTGTTGAACGACTGTCGGGGCTCCTGTTATTGCCCGTCTCGTCATCGTTGCCGCCAATCTCAGCGAGGACCTTACGGCCATGATTGCGTAAAAAGGCGAGCAACTCTTCTTTCCCTGCTGGGCTTTCGCCGGTAAGAAGATCGGGCTGTAGCAAATGACAACGGAGAGCAATAGTAAAACTATTCACCGCGCCTGCAGTGCGTAGTCGCTTGCACCACTCAGTCAGAAAATGAAGAGTGCGTCTATAATCCTCGTGAAGGCGGCGCAATGCCGGCAACTCCAGTCCATTGCACATGTTGTGCTGGTACTCACACACCGCGTCCTTGGCGAAAATCTCAAAAACCTTCCGCACGAGTAGTTCACCCGCAGCCGCGCCAAACGGGGAGGAGGAGAGTGCGACGAGTGTATCATAGCAACGGCAAATGTCAGCTTTTCTATTCTCTAAAAAACGTATCACACCCTCCGCACAAATCGTGTCAACTATACGAACAAAATCCACAAAGGCATCTTCATCCTTTTTCATCTCTTCTCAATTTATTATCACTTGACAAAAAAACAAAAAAGGAAGAAAAAACAAAAAGCGTAACAAACAAACAAAAAAGTATATATTCTAGAAACCCAAAGATAAAATGATTCACCACTCAAAATTAAAAAAATAAAAAAATTCTTAGTCCAGAACATCTAAAAAAAAAAAAGTGAATATTTAAAATGATCATAACAAAAAAACGAAAATAAAAGAAATTTGTCTGCAACCACGCACTTACGCCTGCAGCACGACAGCGCCGCCGGCCTTGCGGATCTTCTTGTCGGCCACCTTGCTCACCCAGCGCGCCTTCACGATGCAGGGGACCTGCACGTGGCCGTTGCCGAGCAGCTTGGAGTAGCCGTTTGCCAGCAGATCCACCACGGGCAGAGCCTGGCCCTTCTTCGCCTTCGCAGCCTCGTCCTTCGCGATGAGCTTCGTCAGGTTGTTCAGGTTGATCGTCGGCTTCCACAGCGGGTTCCTCTTGCGGTGGTAGTGGTCCATGCCGCACTTGCCAAAGTAGCCGGGGTGGTACTTGTCAAAGTTGATGCGGTGGTGGTGCTCGCCACCGGCGTTACCGCGACCGGACGGGTGCTTGCGGTGCTTGCCGACGCGGCCATAGCCGCAGAACGTGGAGCCGCGCTGGTGGCGGGTCTTCTTAAAGCGGGTCGGCATGACTAAGTTGCTATACGAATAAATTTTTTTAAAAATGAGATTGGATGCAGAAAAGGGTATATACAATAATAATAATAATAACAAAAACCGGCATTATTTTCCCAATGCATCAATTTATTCATTACCAAGAAAAAAAAAAAAAACAGACAAGCACCGATGTGGAGCAAACATGTAGAGAGATTAAAGAGTTTATTTCAGGCTTTTCTTCTCTTCTTCTGGTGAAGAGTATAAACTAGTTTATATATTTTTGAAAAGGAAGTGAAAGGCATAAGAAAAAAAAAATAAGAATAAGAATAAGAATAACAGAAACTCCTTCTTTACTAAAAAAAGAAAAAAATCTTTTTTGCGTTTGTTTACTTCGATGCGGTTAGTCGGAGTTTTATTTCCTTAACGTCAGTATATAAAAAAAAAAGTGTTAAATATCGCATATATATATATATATATATATATACAAATGGCACGTATGCTTTATGCCCCTGTTTGTACTCGCAGTACCAAATCAAGAGGAGCCTCGTTCATCACTCTTGGAAGGTCCTTTTTGTTGTTGTTGTTGTTGTTGTTGTTCTCGTTGAATTTTTTTCTTCTTCTATTTTTTTTTTTTAGTTTCTGCTTGTCTCTTTTGACACACCCCAGAAGTTAAGATGAAGCAACATACTCGTGGGCTCTATCCTCCCGTGCCTCGGCTACCAAATGGGTTATTTCCTTCTGTAGACGACGCAGCATCGGGGCAAAACGGCACCAAACACAGCAACCGCCAGCAACAGCAGCCAAAACAGCCAAAATAACAGCAAATATAGTAAGGACCGCTGTACTGCTGGAAGAAACGACACAGCTCATAGATGGAATAACGTGGAGAGAGACAGCTTCGTTTGCACAAGATGTTGATTGAATACTGAACTCTTTGGGGTTAATGGCCACAAATGACGTGATTTCATATACATGTCTATAGGGCTCCACAAAATGTGCGCACGAAGGATCTGAAGGATTCAGTAAAAAGCAAGCAAGCCGACGATCTACACTAGGAAAAACATGACCTTGAGGAAAAAATGGGTGTTGAACAAAAAACGGGGAGGCACCTAATCCCTCAACAACGATACGCATTAACATTTGCCCATATCCAGCCACAGTGGAATTATCTCTCACAAACTCTACAGCGCTTCTGTTCGCCCAAAACCACCTGATTCGAGCTCCAGACACCGTGGAAGACCACACCATACAAGATACATTACGTACTTTTTGGATGCCAACATAGACCGGAGGAACGTCAACTGCATACAACATGAGAGCTCCAACCGTTCCGGAAATAACATTATATCCCATTTGCGCCCGTACACATGTGTCGCTCTCCGGAAAAAAGAATCGTCTTAATTTTTCATCTTTGTCTGAGAATGGGTTTATAGTTACCCTTCCATACTTCACTTGGGTGCGATGATAAGATGCTTGAATATTCCCGTAAACATACCAGTCTTCCCTCCGCACACGACCCACAGAGTCAGGGATAACATCAGAAATTGAAGAATGGGAATACGCATCTATTGCAGAAAACTCTTCATGCATAGAAACCGTCATTTTTTCTTGGATCATCGTAGCCTGAATATCTGCAATAAAGACATCAGGAAATGTTGGCATAGCCCTTAAAATGTCAGGAGTTTCGCTAGATGCGTTAGAGGTTCCATTACTATTATTGCTTGCACTGTCAATAGGATTTTTAACCCTATTCGCGTTCTTATCGTCATCATCATCATCATCGTTTTTCTTTACATCTTTAATGGCAGAAGATTTTCCTTCACATATTGCGGGAAATTCAAACTCGGCCTCAACATGGGTGTATGCCGTGAACTCAAAAAACGTCAAGCTTATAGACTTTGCTTTCTCAGAGCTCTGAAGTGTGACTCTTGTCGGTGCGTTTACAATCTCCTTCTGGTTATCGATCCAACTATCCATAAGATAATATGTCACGTAATAAAAAATCTCATAGTCTTCACCCCCATACATCACAGGAATGGTAAGATTCAAAGTATTCCTTACAACCTTTGTTGGAATGCCACGGTCATTATACATCGATGAGGGCTGAGTACGATTACTTTCTCTAAGAACAGCTCGTATAGCACCAAGAAAAACCACATCATCATTTGCTTGTTTAGTAGCCTCAACAGTGCAATATTGATTTGTTCCATCATTCACTATGATGGCTGTTCGTGCCTCTTGATATATGTACTGAATGGTCTTGTTCATCTCTCCCTTATTCACTATCAAGGGAAAGGGTGTAGAAGGACGTAGATCACCCATGCTGAGGGAAAAAATAGTCACATTAGTACCCTGTGTCAGAAGCACCTCTACCGAAAGTGACATGGAATTATGTAAACTCCAAAGGTAAAATTGATTCTCATCAGAACTTCGTCCTCCCACATGCCTACCACCAACCAAAAGAAATAAAAAAACAGATATTACAAGCCACACTCTCATTATATTTTACCTTGTTCTTTCTTTTCTTTTCTCGTGTGTATATGCGTTCTTTTCTTTTTTTTTTTGGAAAATAAGAGGGTTTGAACAAGACTATATGTACGAACAAAAAAAAAAATTCCTGCTACAACAAAAAAAAAGAGAAAAAATGATGCACATTTACATGTATAATTAGAAAAAAAAAACCTCAGCAAATGCATACATACCAAAAAAAAAAAAAATGTATTTAGATGTCATACAAATAGGAAAAGTCTCGCGCAAAAAAAAAAAAGAAAAAACACTTCAAGAAAAAATAGAAAACAAAAAGTATTTTCAAACACACTCACGAAAATAAAAGAAATTTGTCTGCAACCACGCACTTACGCCTGCAGCACGACAGCGCCGCCGGCCTTGCGGATCTTCTTGTCGGCCACCTTGCTCACCCAGCGCGCCTTCACGATGCAGGGGACCTGCACGTGGCCGTTGCCGAGCAGCTTGGAGTAGCCGTTTGCCAGCAGATCCACCACGGGCAGAGCCTGGCCCTTCTTCGCCTTCGCAGCCTCGTCCTTCGCGATGAGCTTCGTCAGGTTGTTCAGGTTGATCGTCGGCTTCCACAGCGGGTTCCTCTTGCGGTGGTAGTGGTCCATGCCGCACTTGCCAAAGTAGCCGGGGTGGTACTTGTCAAAGTTGATGCGGTGGTGGTGCTCGCCACCGGCGTTACCGCGACCGGACGGGTGCTTGCGGTGCTTGCCGACGCGGCCATAGCCGCAGAACGTGGAGCCGCGCTGGTGGCGGGTCTTCTTAAAGCGGGTCGGCATGACTAAAAAGAAAAAAATATATATGTAAACAAAAAAGTATGTAAAGAAAAAAAAAATGGTAAAAGAAAAAAGGAGAAAAGGAAAAAAGGAAGGTTTAAAGAAAACAATTTAAAAAATTGAGTTATCTCAATTTTTTAAACAAAAAAAACTCTTCATCCTTCGTCTTTTCGCTCAATATCAAAGTTATTCATTAAATGAATTATTCTTCAAATAATCATTTCTTTTAGCTTTTCTTGTTTATGTTCACAAGGATTGAAATCAAAACAACGAAATGGGGTGTATGTCCTACACTATCGCAGGGGCGTGAGTGGAGATTTTGGGCCACAGGTCAGCGGCCTCCTTCGCGACGGGGCCTGCAATGCCAGAGCCCTTCATCTCACCCTTAGGGTTCACAATCACGCCCGCATTGTCCTCAAAGTAGATGACCGTACCGTCCTTGCGGCGCCAGCTCTTGCGCTGGCGGATGATGACAGCATTCAACACCTTGCGGCGCAGCTCCGGCTTGCCCTTCTTCACCGATGCCATTACCATATCGCCGAGCGCAGCGGCCGGCAGACGGTTCAGACGACCGTGGTAACCCTTTACAGAGATAATGTAAAGGTTCTTTGCGCCCGTGTTATCGGCACAGTTAACCACGGCGCCGACAGGGAGGGCAAGGGACACGCGGAAGCGGCAACCCTTGACGTTGGCCTGATCCTTTCCCATAAGTGCTTACGGACCCCTTTGGTGAGCGAAAACGGAAAAAATTATTTCAAAACAAAGACAAATAATAAAAAAACAAAAGATGCAAGGAACAAATAAATGCATTACAAGTGATAAGAAAGGTGCAGAAAAAAAACAAAAGAAAAAATGCCAATTTCATTAAAGATTGAATTTAGAACAAATATTTTAAATGAAGTACACAAATGAAAAAAGAAAAATTCGAAAAAAACAAAAAAAGACAAGGAAAAAAAAAAACGCACATTGCATTGTCAAACTTTAAACAATCGCAGGGGCGTGAGTGGAGATTTTGGGCCACAGGTCAGCGGCCTCCTTCGCGACGGGGCCTGCAATGCCAGAGCCCTTCATCTCACCCTTAGGGTTCACAATCACGCCCGCATTGTCCTCAAAGTAGATGACCGTACCGTCCTTGCGGCGCCAGCTCTTGCGCTGGCGGATGATGACAGCATTCAACACCTTGCGGCGCAGCTCCGGCTTGCCCTTCTTCACCGATGCCATTACCATATCGCCGAGCGCAGCGGCCGGCAGACGGTTCAGACGACCGTGGTAACCCTTTACAGAGATAATGTAAAGGTTCTTTGCGCCCGTGTTATCGGCACAGTTAACCACGGCGCCGACAGGGAGGGCAAGGGACACGCGGAAGCGGCAACCCTTGACGTTGGCCTGATCCTTTCCCATTTTGTGCGATTTTCTTTGTTTGATGTAAAAAAGAAAAAAAAAAGTAGATGCGAGGAAGAAAAAAAAAGTTTCTCTTGACAAGAAAGAATAATATGCACACATTAATACTTATACATCGCAAAAAAAAAAAAAAGGAGGGGGATGCATGTATCAGATGCACGCATTTGTAAGCAACAATTGCTTTTAAAAAGAAAAAACATACACATACACAACGAACATCAAAACAAAACAAAAAATAACTCAGACGAACATCAACGATATACCACTTCAGTCAATTTCTTGAAGTATAAGCAGAAAAGGGCGCGCTACCGTGAAGAGGAGAGACGCTGTCTTTCCATATTTATTGCCGCAAACTCTCGCAGCTCCCTTTCGGACGGCATGTCTATCCCGGTAAAGCGCCACTTGCGATCATTAGCCTTCCACTCCACGGAGCGTCGCTCATCCTCAAAGGCGGGATTAAGCGCCTTTACAGTGTCATGGCGAAACAAGCCGTGATCCGCCATCCAGAGATGAAGCGAGGTGAAGACGTGCTCGTGTGGGACGTCGCGAGACTCCAGAATAGCACCGAAAAACACAACAGGAACCAAAACAATGGGAAAGTAGCGGAACCAACGAAACGTGCCATAAGATAGCATGCCTACACGTGATCGGCGCTCCTCAAATGGCATCGGAAAGACACGGTTGATCGTTTCGAGAAGACGAGAATGGCGAGACACCTCCGCCTTGGCACGCTTTACCCATAACTGGGACATACCTATGCAAAGTGGAGAAAAACTGCAACAATTACTTCATAATAAAACATCAACGTAAAAAAAAAAAAAAAGTTTTCAACATTCCATGAAGCAATTCGAAGAATGCAATAATAATAATAAAGCGTTTAATTATCTTACCACGATGAGTTCCAAACACAAACAGGTGCAGAAGCTCCACCACCCCTCACTTCCTTCTTCACACACAGCAAAAAAAAAAAAGAGAACAATACAGACGTAAAAAGATTACGCAACCATGAAATCTTCAAAAATAAAGAAAGGTATTTATGTGGGCAAACCAAGAAGGCAAAACAAAGATTTTGATATAAAGAAATAATATTCAAATATGAGTCGCCTCTTCCTCCATTTCCTTCCCTCTCTCCTCCTCGTTGTCCGGTCGAGAGTGACCCGCAAGTGGCGAGGACATGAATGTCTTCGCCTGTACAAATATCTCCAGCTGCCGTCGGAGTCGATCACACTCTCCTGTCATGCTTTGAAGCTGTCCGCGCGCCATCGCCTCGGCGCGTTCAAGCTCCGCCGTGCGTTCGAGGAGTGACTGATTCTGCTCACGCAACGCATTCCAGCGGGTCCTAAGTAACGCACACTCGCCCTCCGCCAGGCGAAGCTGTTGCCGCAACGCATCCGCCCCGCCCTCCGCCTTTCGGTTTCCCTCGGAGGAAGAGACAGTCGGCTCGTCCTCTTCCTCTCGCGCAGGGCTACTCAGTCGGCGTCCGCGTGACTGTGAGCGGCGCCACATTTTTTTCTCCGCGTAGAGTGCGTCTATCGTTTCGCGCAGAGCCTCACTGCGCGCCTGCTCCTCCTGGAGGCATTCCCGCGCGCGCCGCAAGTCATCCGACGCGGGTGACGCTGTTTGGTTGTTTGTTTCTATGCTCGTTGCGGGGCTTGTCGCGGGCTGCGCGGCGATGAGGCCCCGCATGTACTCCTCTAGTCGCCGCTTCTCCTCAAAGGAGGCACTCCACTTGTCACGGTAGTACTCCGCCTCTTCACAGGAGAGAACAGCTCGCTTTTTGTACTCGTCCCGCTCCGTCGCGAGGAGGCGAAGCTGCTCCCCAAGCGCCAGAGAATCCTCTAGAAGACGTTTGTGCTCCACTTCTTGACGGGCGGTCTCGGCTAGGGTCGGGTTTTCGCTAAGCCGCACAAAGGTACGAAGGACGTTCACCTCATCCGCGAGTTTTGACTCTCTCCCACGTGTTTCGGCGAGCTGGCACTCAAGTTCCTCACAATTTTTAAGTGATGCATCAAGGCGCTGCTGAAGCAGTGGGAGGCGACGCGCATCTTTCATTTGAGACTCACGGACAGAAAGGCGACTGATTTCATTTTCGCAGTGTCGTAATTTGCGACGTAGTGCCCCATTCAGCTCCTCTAGCCTAGCAAACTTGTATTCTATAGTTCGCATCAATGCAAGTATACCTCCACACCTTTCCCGCTATTACCAAAGGTAGTAGAGAAGCACATTATGTCATAGAGTGAAGAAAAACAAAAAAAACGGATAAGAAAAGTATCAAAAATATAAATAAATATGTATATATATATATATATATTGAACAACAACAACAACAAAAAGCTCATTGTGGTAATCACAAAAAAAAAAAAAACGTATACTCTTTTCTCCTTTTATTTTCGTTCTTGTCGTTATTTCTTCTTCTTCTTCTGTAAGACTTATACACATATGCATACCCCAAACTACTACTCGCTCCTTCTATATTTCTCTCTGTGAATCGACAACACGCTTCTCAGATCCATCTTCTGTCTTGAGTTGTGGCGCATTCGGGAAGCCAAACCACGCCTTGAATGTTGCATCATCAAAGTTAAAGTATGCATTCTTGTTGACTGTAATCACTTCATTCTCCTTAATGTCGCGCAAAGCCTGCATTACGAAGTAACCCTTATCCTGTTGAATACCCGCCTTCTTTTCCTGAGCAAGCCATTGCATCATTTCTGCATCTGGATAGCCAATAGATGCGTTTGGTTCTGGCGAATGTAAAGCAAGATCAAGCACAGGAACCATGCCTACTATATCACCATCTCCGGTTTCGGCAAAAGGAGAATGCATAAAGTCCGGGTGACCTCCGCTGGCAGCCTCTGTGTTGCTCCAAAACGGAATGGCGTGTCGCCTAAAAAGGCAATAAGCATGTCGAAAAGTAAGATCAAAGTCCGCATCTTGCGATTTACACGCCTTCTTAAGAGGCTTAATTAAATCCTTGTAGCCGTTTGTTTTCTGCGCAATGTCTGCCACACGTCCAATAGGCATTCCTTGATCGAAGGGGAGCACATCAAGGTAACTTTGTACCCCACGTGGGTAACCCATGCGCAGAGCCTTGGCCAAATACCCAACAAAGACGAATGATCCCCATGTGAGGTCTGGCCAAAAGGGAAGTTCCTCACCGTGATTTTCTGGTGATACCTTCATGGGGAAAGATGAATCCTCCGCCACGGTTAAGACACTCAACGTGGCTGACGTAGGAACTACAGCAACAAAATCGTAGGCAGGAATCGTGCTCGTTGCAACGAGTCCCAAAGGAGTGATGTGAACTCGTTGAAAAAGTCGGCATCCTTTGAGGACGGCCCAAGTTACAAAATCGAGTAAGCGGGGATCACATCGGGCGAGTCGAGTGCTCATACTAATGCAGTCAAGGTTCGCACGTGTTCTGCAGGAATCTCCCGCAAATTGGCAAACACGCAAAAAAAAAAAAAAAATAACAATAATAATAATGGAAACCTCAATATATATTCCAAATTTAACTTGGAAAGTCACTAACTACGTTAGTGCGTTGCGACTCAAGCGAAGGTATACAAAAAAAAAAGAAAAGAATCAATATCCGAAATAAAGAAAAAAATGTAAATTTGCATAAAACAAAAAAAAAAGAATAGCGCATATCATTAACATCATTTTTTTTTTTTAGAAATACAAATAAAAAAATATATAAAAAGATATATAATACACGTGCATGTATATATATATATATATATGATCAGAGATAAATGCAAAAAAAGTAAAAAAGTAACAAGTAAAGTGCGAGACACCATAAAGGTTCACCCGATAATTCAAAAACAAGTCCTAGAACTCAACTAATCACAAAAAATACCAAAGAAAAAAAAATCACGAGGCATACATTTTTATCTGTATCCTGACAAAATGTAACGGAGGGAAGCAATATCACCTGTTAAGTCAAGCAACTTCCGTAGAAGAGTCACATCAATTAATGCGCTCTTAGCTTCACTTTCAAGCATATATTGTAAAGACATTATTATAGTGTACCGACTCTCAGGATTTGGATCCATAAGAACAATCTCCTCCAACGATTTCGCCGATAGAACTGCAGAACGTTGAGAAGCGTAAATTTTTTTCCATAGCCAGCTTATATATGTTGAAGTATTCATAAAATCATGATATATATTAAACATGTCCTGACGTTGTTTAAACATGTGTAAAGGCAAATCATTCGACGCACAGTTCTGTAGAGCTGCAAAAATGACTCCATTTGAAGGAGGATCAATGTAACAATATAGAAGTGGAGAATTTTTCTCAAATTCATGCTCTAGAACTCGCTCTAGTGGGCGTAAAAACTGTTTTGTTATGCCAAAAAAGGTTTGACGTATGGAATCCGAGATGTTCAAATTTTCCAGTGTTGTATTTGTCACTCCATCGATGTGAAAGATGTCTCGTAACCTTGTGGGAGAAAAATCTGATTTGTTATTATCCCATGCATTTTTTTCAGACTTGATCAAAAAATGTTTGGAGGTAAACATGTTGCTTTTTAGCTCAAATTGCAATTTGGGACGTTTGGAACTTGAGTCTGGTAATACTTTGTGGGTTTGTAATTCCTCACAATCTTTGTCTCCCAGAGAAAGAAAATGTGGAACATTCATCCAATGGCGCACAAAAAATGGATTTGTGGCTCCAGATAGAATAGGTATGCGTCGATTTCCATTTGGTTGCAAACAGTCAACTTCCGAGTTATTAATTGTAACGTATGGACGTACAACGCCGTTTAACGATAGGGGTGCTAAAAGTGAATACAGACAAAGACAACAGGCTGTGACACGTTTTACGCTACCGCCCACTATACAAAGGGATTCTCCTGTTATTAAAAGTTCCCAAAGTTTCCAAAGACGATTTAAATGAGGGAATAATATAACATGCATATCATAGTCTGCAAAAAGTTCATTCGAACCATCTTCATCCACTTCCGTTGTCATCCACTTTACATTTTGAAGAAATTGTCGTGCAAAATTTCTCCAACGGTTAAGCTCTGAGTTTTGAATACAGGCTACATCAGCGGAGAGGTAATTTATATGACGAAAATGAGCTGCAACAGAGTATGCTGTTGCAGAGTACTCATTTATTTTTTCCTTTTCGCCATCATTTTTTCCGTCATCGTGTTCCTCGATGTAGTGAGAGTTAATATTAAAGAATTCTGCACCCACACGAAGTAAGCGAATAACAGCAAGAATATCATCAGAGCGCCATGTTTGAACAGATAATGGAAGATGTAGCGCACTTTGCAAAGCATCAGAAAACCCACATAGGGCGTTGGGTCCACTAATCGAAGCATCTAATCGACTTTGCATGAAATGTACATCTGGAGATGGACTTTCAAGTGCCTCCAAAAGTCTTGCCCGAAGATACAACTGTCTCTGATCGCGGCTGCGTCCGGTTTCGGACCAACGTGGACCGAAACGCTCTGATGTATAGTGTGGCGTTCGAAACTCGGGAAGTATTTTTCCATGAAGAGTGAGTCCATCATACTGGCGTGTTGGAAGTGGAGGTGGCCAACGAGAAATGTCATCAAATAGGATACAAAGCATCTTTTCAGTATCTTTGCAATCCAAAAGATCCTCACAAAATGATTGTAAAACTCCCTCAAACACTTTAGGAAAGGAATAGACAGAAAGTAAAACTACTGCCTTTTGCTGAGCGCCTCGCTCAATCGTAGGGTCACGTTTCTGCCTGTAAAAAGAGGAGCAAAAGTATTCCTCGTTGTATGTTGCCCATGCCTTCATAGAATCACGGCTTTTCTTCTTCTGTCCCGCCACATTTTCTCCAAGATTGGTTGGTGGTGACCGCACCACGGAGGATCTCGTAGAATCAAAACTTCCCCTATCCATTGGATAAATAAAGTGATGTAGGTGCTGGCCGTAATCGGTATTGTTGGCGTCAGGAAAGCACAAGAAGGCCAAATCTGTTTCCTGTTGAAACGAAAAGGGAAGTGGTGGGTACAGGTGCGTCAGCGTTTGACCCAGCTCCAGATCAAAGGAAACTATTCCAATAGCCTCTACCCACTTTGGCGTTCTTGGGGAAGCAGCATAAACCACTGGAGGGAGAATATTTGGGGTAAACTGAACACAATTCATACACCTATAAACATTTGAACCACATTTTTGCCCCTTGTTAATTTTCACAAGGGTACCACAAATTTCACATATGACTGCATCAAAAATAGGCATCAAACCTCCCCAGGCAAACACTCCACAACAATAAAATATGTATATATATATATATATATTCTCGTTAAAAGATATTTAACCCAGCTCACCAAGCTTACTGCTCTCTCCTTTCTTTCTTCTTTTTTTTTTTTATACAGCTATCTTTTATCACTACATTACGGAAAAAAAGAAAAGAAAAAAAAAAGAAGGCGAGCATCAGTACGTCAGACGTTAAAAAATGTCCTTGAATAAAATCCAAGAAAAAAAAAAAAACATGCAAAAAAGAAAAATAGTAATAACAATTTCATATAAAAATATTTATAAATATAATGCATGCCAAGAAATAAGCTGAATACAACTGAATTGTTTCGCTCTTAGGACATGAAAAAATGCTCCAAATCGCGAAAGTCAAACAGATTTTTCTAGTGAAAAAAAGAAGAAAGGACACAGAATAATGCGTTGACTTTTCGTGCTTTTGCTGTTTCTCTTTTTTACTTAACAGCATCCCTCGTAACACCACCTTTTTTTTTTTTTTGCATACATTCTTTCTTTCCCTTTTGTTCCTATTTCACTTCATTCGGGTTTGGGTTGATTTTTTTTTTCTTTCTTTCGTCTTTTTGTTTGTTTTTGTTTGTTTTTTCGGGGATATTTTCTCTCCATCATTTTCTCGCTCTCTCTCTCTCTCTTTTTGTCTTTTTTTTTTTCGAGTAGGGGTTATGTATCACAGGCATCATTCCACCTCCGTGATTGTAACAAGGTTTCGTATCTCTTCCTTCAACACTGGTGTTGTTCCCGGTGGCAAATGGATATTCTGCTTGGGGTATTTCCGTTCATTAGGTTGATCATAGCCAATGAGCATCTCCGTCTTGGACTTTGTAATCACACAGAGATCCACCTGTGTTCCACTGTAGGGATCATTAAAAATACCCTTTCGAATAGCCGAGGCAACGAGCTCTTTAGCCTCTTCCAGAGAGAGATTCTCCTTAAATCCTGACTCCAGCGCCGCCATAGCGGCGATACTACCACTTCCCATTGTCACAAACGGGAGTCGATCCGTGCTGCCGTGCGGCGCAACGGTGGCCAAATACGGCCCTTCTACATCCACACCACCCAACACCAGCGCCGCACTCACGTAGCCTTGGTACTGGTAAAGGTGACGCTTTAACAGTGTGAGTGCCTCATGCACCCGCGATTGTTTACCCGTCTCGAGGCGGTGAAGGGCGAGGTTGGCGGCGACCATATTCGTAACGGCCTCTGTGTCCGCCGCTGTTCCCGCCCCGCAACACATCATGTTTGGCGCCATGTAGTGAATCTTCTTGCAGCGCTTATCAGCCACAATACTGCCCTCCGTGGCACGGGTATCAGCACCAAGAACTATACCATCCTTAAAGGTGACGCCAACAATTGTTGTGCCCGTCTTGAGAGCTTTGGGCGGTTGCAAGCCCTGCTTTTGCAATTCAAGGTTGCGTTGCACGTTTTCAAATGAAAATCCAGTCATTGCGCACAATTTTTTTTTAACACGTATTTTTTTTTGTCGTTTTCTGTACTATTGCTCTTTGTTTGTTTGTTTTTGTAATTTGGGTATGTGTGTATGTCCTTATCTGTTGACTTATATCTCCTATTATTCCATTACAAGACAAAAAGAAGGGAAAAAAATATAAATATATGTATTCATATAGCAACCGCCATGAGAATAGCAAATATATATATATATATATATATAACACTAACAGTTCGCTAAAATAGTTTTCTTTTGTTTAGGATCAAGGGATGTGAGATAACAACAACAAAAGAAAAAGCACCACTATCCAAGTTCGTCGTTATCACTACCATGCAAAGGGCATGTGTTACTACACAGAAAGAATTTTGAGGCACCTCTACGGAGATTTTTTGAACCCTTTAAAGTCGTATTTTTCCTTTGGTTGAAGATTCATCCAATATTCATCTCCTTTCTTTTGCCTTGTATCTTGCTCCATCTCTGTGTACTCTTCCTTTCCATCCAACAATGATGGTGCCTCCTCACCTGATCCTTCAAGTGCCTCCGTGACAGGGGCATTTGGTGCAATCATATTATTTGCATCATCAAATGTAGTGGAATCTGTTACTCGGTTGCGTGGTTGATCTGGTGTTGGGCCAGCGTACCTGTATGCATCTTGCACATGCTCCTGAATAACAGCGGCAAGTTTTTCCTTTGTTCCTTCCGCGTTTGTTAAATTCAACTTGACAATGCGACGAGAAACAGGATAACCAAACAGTGGAGGAGGAACCGCTTTCAATCCAAGTTTTAAACGTTCCCGTCCCTCAATATTCGGCTCGAGAATGCTGAAAACGTAGAAGTGTTTATACTTTGATATTTTTCTACACTGTTTTATGTGAACAAGATCGCCTTCCACGCAGGCTAAATCCTCATCGTGGGCAAAGAAACGGCTTGTGCGGGCCACACGTTGATTAAATTTTGGATAATATACCATGTGATTTGTAGCCACTACTGCTGTTTTTAGCATGTTTGTCCCTACCACATATCCTATCTTGTCCGACCCTTGCCTAGGTTGATTGAAAATCATAGATGTTAGATCATATGGCCATGGCATGCGTCGAGGACGCTGTCCTAGTACTCCAGTCATGGATACAGCCCAGTGGTGACGGGTTCGATTAGGAAATGCATTACGCTTGTATTTTTTGATAAAAACGCGATGATTGGAGTTATGGGTGTTCTTGGTCCGCGCGCCACCATACATCATAACACATCGCTGACGATGTTCCGTCTGGAAGTTCCACCACGGAAAATTTATCGGAGTGCGGCGTAGCATGTTCCTCTCCGCAAGAAGGTACCAATTACTTTTGCCCCTCCTTTCAAAATTTATTTTCTTGTTCTTGAGTTCGAATCTAGGGATTTAATTTACTGTCCTAAATCAGCAAAAAAAATATTTAAAAATTCCAATGTTTGTGTTTGTTTGTGTTTGTTTGTGTGCGTGTGTGTGTGTGTTTGTTGTCCACTGAACAACAGGCTAGTGGACACCTGCAACGATAATTCAAGCTGTGTGTTTGAATTCGCATAAAAAAAAATGCAGCAGCCAAATAAGCATATACATGTTTGTAGTATATTCATAAAAAAATAAAATTAAAATATTTTTTTTAAAAAAAGAAGGAGACAATAAAGACAGAAAGTATTAGATATTCAAAAAAGAAACAAAAAAGAACGGGAATCGATTTTAAATTACTTGCACACAAATCAAGTAGTAATAACAGTCACGGCACTCTAAATCAACGAAAAATTCAAGAAGCACAAAGACACTTTGCCGAACAAAAAAAAAAAAGAGAGAGACAGAAAGAGCCTGTAAAAATATATGCATTTGACCTCATTAAGAATAGAATTTGTTGTTGTTGTTGTTTTTTTTTTTGCTTCATTATGTTATTACTCTAGAGGCGGCTATACGCCGCAAGGAGACACTCGTTCTTCTCTTTTTGTTTGTGTGGTTTGTTTGTTTGTTTTTTTCCCCTTCTCTTCCTTTTTCCCCTTTTCTTGTTCTATTACCGCCCAGCGCGACCCTTCATTCGTGTCACACCAGGAGCCCCCTTAAACATGCCTCCCATACCCGCTCGGCTGACAGGCATGGCACCGCCACCACCGCCGCGCGCAGCCGCCGCCTGTTTCTTTCCAGCATCGGACTCCGGATTTGTCACCGTCTCATCAATGGAGAGAATGAGACAGGCCGCCTCTGTAGCACTTTGAATGGCGTTCCGCTTAACTAGAGTGGGCTCCCAAACAAAACGTTCAAAGGTGTCACACACACCACCGTTTACAATATCCACACCATACCATTTACCATTTTCTCCATCGTTGTAATGCATTTGACGGAGTTTGTTTAAGGTACCTGTGCTGTCATGACCAGCATTCTCGGCCAGTTGACGTGGAATAATTTCAAGGGCACGTGCAAAACCACTGATAACCATTTGTTCTTTTCCACGGATTGTGCGGGAGTATTCTCGAAGAGTTTTACTGAGCTCCATCTCCACAGCACCTCCACCCCCCACAACAGATCCGGTTTTAAATGCACGTTTTACAATGCAAATAGCATCATGAAGAGAGCGATCTGCCTCATCAATAAATTGTTGTGCGCCACCACGGAGAATAATAGTGGCCGTCTTTGAGTTTTTGCATCCTGTGAAAAAGTTATAGCGCTCTGTTCCAACTTGTCGCTCCTCAAACAAAGCACAGAGCCCCATAGCATTTTCGGGGATGTTGTTCACAGTAGACTGCACAACACCACCCGTTGCCAATGCTACGCGGGCCATGTCATCTGAACTTACGCGGCCGGCACAAAAGATATCATTGTCAGCAAAGTACTGTGTCGCCAAGTCACCAATAGGAAGTCGAGAGAGAACTATCTTAGCTCCAGTTTTAGTACACTTGTCAAGTTTCTCAAAAATGATCTTCCACTCGGCATCCACAATGGATTGATACTGTTTTGGATCCTTCACACGCACCTCCGCGTTATCTTTTTCTGCCTTAAGCTCAAGCTCCACGTTGAGAAGCAGAACCTTGGGATTTTCAAACTTTTTCCGTTGCTGTTCAAAACCAGCATACGAAAAGGTTTTTTTGAAGGCCACACCATCCACAAGGATACTGTCACGCATGCTACCACCTGGAACCTTCTTTATGCCGATCATATCAAGATTCATATCACTGTCCAAAGTAAGAACAGCATCGGTTGCCATTTTGGCAAAGAAGAGACGTTCTGTATTGATCAACTTGGAGTTCAATGCGGTCTCAGCGCAACGAACAAGATTCTTTCGACCTTCCTCAGAGGTGGCATCAAAAGGCACGCAGAGTTCTTGCAAAGTTTTCATAGTTGTAGCCAAAGCAACACGGTATGCTTTAATAATAACCTGGGGTGCAATACCGTCCTCCACGCACGTTTTTGCCTCTTTAAGAAGTTCACCAGCCAAAATAACAACAGAAGTTGTTCCATCGCCGACTTCGTGATCCTGGGACATGGCAATATCCACCAGGCTCTTTGCAGCAGGATGAACAATCTCGAGCAAGTTCATGATTGTGGCTCCGTCATTAGAAATTTGAACATCACGGCCATTGTGAATAAGCTTATCCATACCACATGGACCAAGCGTCGTTTTCACAGTATCCACAATGCTCATGCAAGCATTAATGTTGCTGATTAGCTGCGGTTTGCCTTGAGATGTATCAGTTCCCTCTCGGAGAAGAATAAGTTGAGGCTGAATCATTATGTGGTATGTACGCTTTTTTCTTTTTTTATTCAAGAAATAATAATAATAATAATAAAATTCCTTGTTGTTGCGTATGTGGAGTTGCTTATGCTTACTTTTTATTGTTCCTTTCTTACCAGAAGTCATAAGACAATTTTTATTTCAGAAAAAAAAAAAGTTAACAGATTGCAGAACAAAAAAAAAATATATATATATATATCTATATATATATATATATATACGCATCAGAAGATACATAAAATATATATGAGTAAACAAATATATGGAATGGTTTGTCTTGCTGTACACAGCAAGTATTTTCACACACAAAAAATAAGAACATGTATGTAGTTGAGATTTCTTCTTTTTTTTTTTTTCCATGTGCACTCAGACGTGTTGCGGCAGGGATCATGGAGATACTACATACATAGATTTCTCATATTACATACACCGTAATGATAGTAGTAATAATAAAAAAGAGAAAGAAAAAGGAGAGAAAGAAACCCATTTTCAAGTTACCATCACCATCACTCTTCAAAGAAAAAAAAAAAAAAAACAAGCTTCACATAAAGGTAATTCAGAAAAAATCTACGATGACATTTCACCGTCTATAGTGTCACCATAAAATCACCGATTTTGAACGAGTGAGAAGAAAAATTCCGACTCAAGCGGTGCGTCTTCTTCTAAATCGGTGCAATGCACCGCATTTCTGGTACGGTCAACACCATACATTGAACGAATAGTATGAGGAAAAAGCGCATGACATACCTCTGGGTCATGTGGTCCACATATGGCTCGAAGGGAGGACACCGCATTCTCAGCACACACCTCTATCACCCAACACGGTCCACTTGACATTTGATCTACAAGTCGTTCGTATTCAGGGACTACACCATTGTATACCTCAAGAAAATCTTCAGCATCTGCCACAGTTAAATTATACATTCCCAAAGCACTAATATGCAAACCCTCATCAATCAACCGTTGTAATATAGAACCTTGATAACCACTCGTAATGGCATGTGGCTTTATAACACAAATAGAACAATTTTTCATCAATGCAGTAGTTTTACCTGCGCTGAAAGCTTGTTCAGAAATTGCACTGACATCCGATTGATCTGTAACCACAACACACATTTTAGGAAACGCACCACTTAAAAAAGAAACCTTGTCAGCAGCATCAGAACCTTTAACAAGTATGGCAATGCTTCGCCTTGAAACCGCAAAATTGGAACTCACATCATTTGATAAATCCACAAGACGAATATCTGTTACTCTTAGCTCTTTTGCTGTCATTTTTTCAATAATAGAACCAACATGTGCAAGACCCTGATCCGTAACCAACACAAGAAGTTCACCCATGGCAGAAGAAAAATGGTTCCTAGTAACTTCGTCTCCATAATCTACTACCTTGAGAGAACGGGAAAACACACCTATTGTCGCTCCAATAAACAGCTCTCGGGGAGAAAGTGAGGGATAGGCACAACGTTTAAGAAAAACTCGTTTACTTTTTAAGTCATGCATCTCAATTGTGCTATCAGTTGTAAAGTAAAGTAAAAGATATTGCCGAGTCATGTTAGCCTGGGGATCGAAGTAATCCACCTTGAATGCATATCGTGATAGAGACGACATTTCCTTGTTCTCTTTCTGCGTTGTTTCTTTTTTCTTTTACTGCTCTTTTTTTTCTCTTTATCAAAGAAAAAAAAAAAATACTCTAAAATCACAAAATTAGGAGGAAAAAAAAAAGGAATAAAAAAGGAATAAAAAAATACTGAATCAAAGCAATAACAAAAGCAATAGTACTACAATATATTACATAACATAAACATGTAAATACCAAAAAAAGACGATTAAAATAACAATAATAAAAATAATAATATCGCTGAATTTTTAGACGACTTAGAGAACTTTTTTTTCCTTTTTTCCGATTGTCTTTATTTTCATTTTTTCTTTACTTTTTAACAAAGAGATAGACGTAACAAAAAAAAAAAAAACACCTAGACGGAAGAACAATTTTCCTATTTGAGAGATTGATAAACCTTTCGCTTTGCGAGGGGCTTAATATCATCATTCTTCTTTCTGGACATTTCTTTAACAAGCTCCCTCTTTTCAGCTTTCTTTACTCTCTTTTGTGTTCTACTAATAGCTTTAGGAGTATTACGCTGATTCACAATCCTTCGGACCTCAACAAAGCCAGAATATTTGTCTTTTAAAGAGCGCATATAATTAAAACTGTTTCGCTCAGGTCCTCGAAATGGGCGAATAGGCTTGCTAGCGTCAGCCTTCCAGACTCGAAGAATTGCATCCTCACTTCCGCTATATATATAACTACTATCAGGCGACCATTTAACAGAATATACCCTTGCCATTCGCTTCGTGTGATACATTTCTGCAGAATTTGACTTTGTAGTTTGATTAATATTCCATATACGTAAAGTGTAATCAAGAGAACCCGCTGCAAATTTATCTCCTGTCGGCGAAAAATCTACCGAAGTAACACCATTTATATGTCCTTGATAAACACTTCTAGGTCTTCCAGGGACACGCATATCAAATAAATAGCAGTTTTTATCATCACTTCCTGTAACGAACATATTCGGATCCATAGGATTCCACGAAAGACTTGTGCAACACATCTCCATAATTATTTTTGAATGTGAAGCTTGTGTTCTACTATCGTAAATAAACACTCCACGATCAGACATGCAGCAGGCGACTAAGTTCGTTTCCACTTTATTAAATTGACAAGAAGAAACCGTATCATCACCCCACGAAAATTGTTGAATTGGTTGTGTTCTGTTGACATCCCAAATATGAACCACGTCAGAAGATGTCACAAATAATGGCTTCTGAAAATGATGATCAATAGAAGAAAAAGGAAATTCTCCCAAATACTCTGACAATGGTTCAATTTTTGTTTCCGTGCCAGTTGAGATATCCAAATCCCACATCTTCACAACCTTGTCCCGAGAAGCGCTAAAGCACGCAACACCATCAGGAGAAACAACAAGTCCGTCAACGGAGTGTCGATGGGCATCGATAAAAACTTTTGGTTTCTTATGAAAAATATCCCACACCGCTATTCCTCCATCTACAGCTCCACTCACAACAGTCGACAAAGTGGTATAATCCACAGCAATGGACTGAATAGTATCTTGATGGCCAGAAAGGGCAGCAACAAAAGGCTTTGCAAACATGCGATCAAGCTTTGCTGCTCTAATGGCACGCGTAAACTCCACTTGCTTAGCCATTGGATTATACTTTGTGTCGAAATTACGATTGACACGTGGAACCTCCCCCACACGGTCTTTTGTCCATTCCAATTCAGAGCGACTAATAGCATTAACCTTGACCATTTTCTATTAAGTACATTTCAAAAAAAAAATTAAAAAGAATAAGTGAAATGTAATAAGCATAAAAATACTTTAAGCGACAAATATGATTAGGACACAAAACAACACAAAAAAGCCTAAAACTAAAGTTAATGTAACAAGGGAACCTCATTCAAAAAAGAAAAAAAAAACATGTATGTTTGCTTTTTTTTTGTCGATGTTGGTGAGGAGACCTTTTTCTTTAAAAAAAAAAGAAATACAATAACATCGGCTAAATACATAATCTAAACCATATCTTCTGGATTTCCGTGTTCGGTAAAAGGTGCAAGCATCTTGGCAACAAACTTTTCATAATGTATAACACCATTGTCATCAAAACCTTGAATAAGGTCACGAAACTCTTCTTCTGTATACTTCTCGCCCATTGTCGTCATGATATGACGAAACTCTGCGACCGAGACGGTGCCATCAAGATCTTTATCAAATACTCGAAAAGCCTCCTTTACTGCTTCGGGAGTATCGGTTTTGTCATCATGTTTGGCTACGAGTGCTTCGTACCCTGCCATATCAACATCTGTTGCTGTAGTCATAATTTCTTTTATCCGCTCTTCACTAGGGTTTAATCCAGCAGCTCTTAAGGCTGTTGGCACAGAAGCTTTGGGTATCTTGCCGTCCTTTTGAAGAAGCTCAAAGGCTTCCTTCATAACAGCAGCTCGTGTCATAACCTCTCTTCAAAGTCTGAAAATAATAAAAAAGAGTATATATCTGTATAACTTTTGCTTTCCTATTTAGTAATAAAAAGAGAAACCAACCAATTACTTTACAAAAAAAAAGGTAACGTTAATCCTCAGATAACCACTTAAGAAAGAAAAGGCACAAACAATACATCGCTACATCATAAAAATAAAACATACAAATAGAAACACATAAATACAAATAAAAGCTAAAGCAAGAGAGAAATCTTTTTTTTTTTGTTCCTGAGGAAAGGAATAAGAAAAAATTAATTATTAATAGATCCATGTGAAACACTCCCCATTTTCTCGCCTCAAGATACCTACATCACTCAAAAAATTTCCACATCTCCAACAATAACCATAGCAAGCGAGAACCACACCCACCATAGTGATCGAAGAGTGTTCAAAAAAGCCTCGATTTTCTCAAAACGTGTGTGTGCGACAACCCAACTATACTCTTCAAAATTCACAGGTATTTGTATTTCCTTTTTGTCCACATCCACAAAGTAAGGTCGTCCTCGAGGAACTATACGCAACCCTTGACCTTTTAGAAACCAGCGATACAGAAATGCTGACTTTACTATACTTTCAAGAAAGCGTTGCACATCATCTGGGTTAATATAGTCTGGATTGGTCTTTCTCTTAGGATCATCCCAAAAACTTGCGTCGTGATCATTAAATTTAACCAATGCTCCAACACGAATACGAATATTTTCTACGTTCTCTGTTAGTTTTGTTTGTTGCTCTTCCATTCGCATTTGAAGAGCCTGAAGTCGTGGGGCCACAGTTACGAGAAAGGTTAGAATCTCTTGTGCAGATGCGGTATCTATTACTTTTACCTCCCCAGCCGTCCAATCCACTGAAAAAGCACCTTGACAGTTTTTCAACTTGATTGGTTGATATTTCCCCACTTCAATAGGATCGCGTTCTTGAAGTACCCAATTTGTTAAAGTACCCATGTCTATTTTACTTTCATGAGGGGGAAAATTAACCAGATTTGTCGCTGCTGGATCTTTGGAGACATGAATTGAAAGAAAAGAAAACGCAGACACGTTCTTAAACATAGAATCATTATCCAGAACGCGGCGCGAAAAAGTTTTATAGTCCGCCTCTTCATCCCACGTAACACGCTTCCATTTCATGCGCTTTGCCAATTCTTCAGATTCGTAAAACTGATTCAACGAACGAGACTCCGTATTCACGTCTTTTTTCGTACTAATTTCCTCGATTTGCTTAGATTCCTGTCCCTTCGTGTCCTTCATGAAATCACGAAAATCCTTGAAGTACCCTACAAAACCCTTTTCTAAGGCATAACGCTCTTTTTTTAATACACGCAACGGCCCTTTATTAGCTAAAAGCCACTCCAATATATCAGCTTGAAATGCCGCTGTTCTGGACGACATGAAATCACGTACACTCTGTAATATATTTACCTCTAAGTACAATAATTTTTGATATTTTTTTCTACTGAAAAAAGGATGAAACAAGAAGGAATTACTTTATCAACAAGATAACGTGCCAATAAATATAAAAATAAAAAGCAAATTTAAACAGTACAAATACAAAAAGAAAAAAACTACAAAAATGAGAAAAGTAAAATAATCAATGTAGCTGTTTACAAAAAAAAAACTTATATATATATGTGAAGATATCCATAAAGGAGGGTTGTAAAGTGCTCCATACAATAAATGCAAACAAAAAAAATATATTATCGCTATGTTCAAAAATTTCCTAAAATGAATAAGAAAAAAACTCGCACACAAATAATCTTACATGCACTCGTAGAATAAGACGCTGCAAAAGACCAGTATAACACTTTGCATGAACAGAGAGCTGAAATGCAGTACATAATAAAGAAAACACATATATATTGCCGGCAAAACAATTTATCAAGCAATCATTATGCCAATAACGGTGCGCCATGGCGCACCTCAACCTTCTCCCCTCGTCAGCAGCGAATAGAAGCTGGGAAAAATGGGATGGACACAGAGCCTTATTCACTATTTATGAAGAAAAGCTCTGACACGACACGGATGATGCGCCAAAACGGCATACGGCGCAAGTGAGACGTTTAGAATCAGCTAGACGCCAAAAGAAGTATTTCTTTCCTTTCAGCTAAGAGAACAAAGCGCACGTACCACAAGAAAGGTGCCGTCCTCTGCGTGTGGCACTTGTCTGGTATTATCTCTGACGTTCGAATTGTTTTTCGCTCTGTGTGTGGGATATGGTTGCGGTCGGAAACGATGTTGGCATTTTTTTTTTAGAAGCTTATGAAGAGAATGTCTACTGAGATAGGCTACCTATACCTTTACCCGGTCGTCATCTTTTTTGTTCCTCCTTTATCCCTTCCCTTACTACTCAATTTATTAGGAGCGCGCAGGCTTATCTAAAAGGGGATCTTCCAGATTATTTTCTTTTTCCACCCCACCCACCCCCTAATACCCTCCTCGCGGGGGGTGCTTCAGGGCAGGAAGACCCCTTGGAATTGCCACTTCGTAAGATGTTGATTAAACTCTTCCCACTGTGTCTTACTATAGAAGTTACTGTTGTGTGTTGGTTCATACATATGGGTTTTATAGATGTGGATGATCCACGATTGAATACAAGATGTATTATTGGGTTTCTTCCCCCTTTTTTGTCTTTTTGATATTCTAGGATTTAGGGAAGGGTAGGCACCGGCCGAGTCGATAAGTGGATATTCTTTTCGGATATTACTGGTGGCTGCCCATGGATAATCGATTGGTCTCGCTTATGGATGTTTTGGATGCATTAATTTTTCTTCTTGTCATTATGCATTTGCTGTTTGTGAAAGTTGTGAGACTGCCTAACAGTGAGGTTTTTAAAGTCTCATTTTCTTCTTTGCACATCTTTTAAATGTTGACAATATTGACAATAGTGATTTCTGTTATTTTATTTGGTTTTGTTATTTCTTTCCAATTTTTTTCCTTTTTTTACATTTTCGTTTGGTTGTTTTATATATTTTTACGCTGTCTTTTTTTCTTGACATCATTTTGACTTTCTTTTTCTCTTTCTTTTCGTTTTTTTTTTTCTTCTAACAAGCAACAGAATGGGAGTAGAAAAACAAATTGAGTCTTTAGAAAATTTTTTTCGTCGCGTGGATTTCCCATTGCAACCATTGCATTATGATACTAAGGTTGTTTTAGAGACTTTTTTTGACAAAGGTGGATTTTTAAATATTTGCGATTTAATATTTGGCGAATATGGAAGTGGCTATCGAGTACACAAGCCAGACGAGATGTCTTGGATGGATATTGGCAACTATCAACCTAATGGAAAAGTCGCATCTGCGCTTTTTCGTCTTTTGGCACCCGGAAGTAGCTTTTGCAATCTACTTGAGGCAGTTTCTCTACCTCCAACCAATTTCTTTGCCCGATTAAAAAAGTCCTGGAAACAAGATACAGACATGGAATCAGATACTGCTTTATCTGGTTGCTTCTTTGATATTCCATTGTCTTTTCTTTATCAATCTTCATATGAACTTTTGACAGAACCGGTAGAGACAAATTTGTGTGCTTTGCCTAGATCACGTTGCCCACCTCTGTTACTTATTCCTTTTTGGAATCCGCCTTTAGTAACACGATATGAAGTGGATCATTCACAGGTATTAACATCACTTCCTTGCACTCCGATTTCCTTTTTTATTTTGAGAATGCTCCTTTATGTTACGCGTCGTGCCGAACGTCGAGGTGCAAGGATGGTTCGTTTGCACAGAACTGACACTTTGCGAAAAAAAATGCATTCTTACGCTCAATACGTGCTTAATTTTTTTCGTACATCGCCGTCGTTGGAGTTTCCACTTTATCATAGGTTGTTGACGGCATACATTCAATACTTTGTGTCTCCCGCTTTTGTTGAACGAATATCTTTAAAGCGCTCTCTTGAAGAAGTTCAATGGTCCACTGCTAATGTTACTGCTGCTCTACTACTATCTGCACCTAGTCTAATTTGGATGAGAGGAAATCGTCAACCAGATCTTGAAATGCATCGATTGCCGTCCAGGGATATAGTTTCAGCTGCCTTGGTTTTAAGATTGATTCCATTTTTGACAGAGTGTTTTCTTGCTCTCAATCGAAAAGGGGAGGGTAATATATCAAATACGCCGCAGTCCAGATTCGCACTATTGATGAAAAAAGATTTTTATTCAGATATTTCCTCCGTTTCGTCATGGGATATTTTGAATTTGGATTTATCTTTTTACCGCAATTCTCTTATAGCACTTCGTCAGTCTTTGATATCTTTTGAGGGCTTTCAAGACTGTAGGAGAGAGCATTTTAATAATGTATTTGAGCTTTGGCTTGCAATGATTAAGCCGGTTCATCTAGTTGAAGAATATCGTGAAACATACGTTATTCAGCATTACGAGGCGTACAGCTTTATCCTTGTAGATGTTTTTACAATGTTATTACGGAGCAGTTTTTTAACCTATATTGACTCTACAGGTGCTTCAATGTGGAAACAATGCATTGAAGTATTTACAATGTCATCTCCTCAAAATGTTTTTCGTGAAATAAATAGTGGAAATCAATCCACTGTGGAGGCAGTTAGCCAATATTTTACGCTAAACTGGACTGGTAGTGATGGTGCTGTGCATGCTCCTAATTTATTTGGTGATGAAACACTTGATTTGGCGGCGCGCGTTTATGTAGCTTTCGAAACACGACTACAAGTTGGTGACTTAGAGGAGCTAACAGTCACTTTATTAAGGACATCTCGTGATCTTCTTAGTGGAATTTTTGATCGTTTGCCTTTTTTTATAGAAAAACATCAGTCGAAAAGGCGATGCTCTGTTTCATCCGCAAAGGATGATACGGGTATAGCATCATCTCAGGTACGAGAGATGGATACAAGCATTTTTGAAAATAGAGATCTTTTTTTTAAGGGAATTCGTCGTTCATGTGAATTTGAAGAGTTTATCAAGCTCAAATTTCCTACAGATGGAAATAGTGTACCAGGTGGATATAATCCAGCTCTTGAAGCAAGTTTTCGAAATGAATTTCCATGTTTAATTTCATCAACACGAAGTCTGGATTTTTTTTTTGAAAAAATTATTGCATGGTATTATTCATCATGGATTCCTAGGTGTAGCAGAGGTCATAGTATGTGGCTCTTGTATTCTGATCAGGCTACATGCATGAATCATTTGGATCAACCGGCTATATGGGAGTGTGCTTTATGCGAAGAAGTTTATGGATCTTGTTGTCGTTTTAATCCATATGGACGTAACGGTCAACCATTGCACAGAGTTGTGAACTCAAATAATGATCTTACTATATATTGCTGGGAATGCTGTTCGTTTTTTCAATTACACTCCGTTTTTTACATGTCAACAGAAACGAAGCAAAATTTTTGTCCTGATTGTGCTTCTCGTCCGTTTAAAAAAAGAAGTTCTCGTTTTTTAGCCTCATACAAAATGGGAACTTTTACTCTTTTTGCAATCATTCTTTTTTTTGTTACGTATTTATTTAATTAATAAAAAAAAAAAGCTAACAGAAGAAGAACAAAGAAATTCTGTTGTTACTTTTATGATTATTTTAACTTTTTTTCGCTGTGGAAAAAATAAAAAAGGAGCAATACTGATAACCAAATGTAAACATTTTTTCGTTTTCGGAGATTTTTTTTTTTTTTTCAAATGGGTAGATTTTTTTTTGTTTTTTTTGTAATTCATATACTTTTTTTTTCTCTTTTTGTTTTTTATTTTATTTGTTCGAATGAATAGAATTTTCTTTTGCTTGTTTATTATATATATATATACATAAATATTTATTTATCTTACCTCATTAAGATAGAGTTAAGAATTATGCTTTCAGAAGAACTTCCACTTTTTCGCACAAAACTTCCTGGTCTTTATGCCGGCCAAAGTACTGGTCCTGGTGTAGGTCCGGGATCTTATGATATTTCTTTCGATTACCCGCAACCTACTCATGGCATTGCTCCTTTTGGTTCAACCAGCGATAGATTTGCTCTACTTGCTTTATCGCGTTTGACGCCTGGTGCAGGAACTTATGATCCAAGAAAGGATATTTATCCTACAGGAGATGTGTCAATAGTTCCATTTGTGTCCAATTCGGATCGTTTTTACTATGGGAAGGTGGACGAGGTTCCTGGCCCTGGTCAATATTCTTCTGATGGTAACAATTGGAGGAAGACGGGAAAGTGTCACAAATTTTCTAACAACGATCCAAGGTTTACTGCAGATTCTATTGGAAATGGTCCTGGCACTTATTCTCCGAACTTTGCAGCGGCTCATCGTTCGTATCCGAAGGCAGCTCATTTTGGAAAATATAGTGGACGTGGTGATCCTCGAATCGAAATTTCTCCAGGGCCAGGACAGTATGATGTAAAAAATGGGAGGTCTATTTATGCTGGTAAGCCAACTTCTATGTTTGTGTCGAAGACATTGCGCTCTTCTGTCGGTGATAAGTCAAAAGCACCTGGTCCTGGAACATACAACATACCTTCAAGTTTTCAGAGTCTAGAAAATCATCAGCAATTTAATCCTGAAAGTTTTTCCGCGTTTGGTTCCTCAGCGCCGCGTTACAAAGATTTTTTAAGCAAAACACCTGGTCCTGGTACATATGCGGGTAATATTGCACCGCGTAGACCGAAGGTCTGGAGCACTAAAGGAACAGCACCGTTTCTTTCTGAATTATCCAGATTTGACGATACAAAAGGTACTAGTGTGGGTCCCGGGGTTTACGCTGATGGAAGTATACCTAAGCTGAATAGATATAAGTTGGCTTCTGTTCCTTTTCGCTCAACGGTTTCTCGCTTTCCGGAAACGAAACCTGATGACGTGGAATTATCATATGAGACACGACATCCTGTTGTTCGAGTGCCGAAGCGTATACATCCTGCACGCTTTCAGAGTCCATTTTTTGACCGCTCTAAAGGACCCAAGTCTCCTCTTCATGGTGCAACCGATCGCGTGTATGATGTAAAGCGTGACTGGCCGAAGCCTGAGTGCACGAGCGGTGCACACTTTGGTCTTTCTCCACGCTTTCGTAGAGAGGATCCCAACAAATCGACTCTTGGACCTGGCTATTATGATGTTTCTAACCCTCTAAGTTCAACAAAAGGCTCCTGGGGTACGGATGGAAGGTTTATACGGGGGCATAATGAAGGAACTCCGGGCCCGGCGCAGTACTGGTATGACAGCACTTTTAATAAGAGGACTTTTAATCGTACTATTGGGAATTGGGCAGAAATATAGTTATATTTTGATGTATATTTTTATGTGGATGTTTATGGTTTCATCAATTCTACCGAAATGAGAGTAAAACTTAGTGCTACAAATGTATAGTTTTTAAGCGGTTTTCTTTCCATTTCTTCCTTTATTTTTACTTTTTAAAATTGAGTTTACTCGTTTGTTTATGATTTTTTTTTTTTACTTTACTTGGTTTAACTTTTTTTTTTTCCTATTATTGGTAACTTATTTGCATTTTTTTTGTTGTTTTTATTACTTCTTGACTTTTATTTGTTTGTTTGTTCTCTGTTTTCCTCATACACGTACGCACATATATTTATATCTATGTATTTTTACGTGTAAATACAAAAGATTCCAATAAGAAGAAATCCGCGAGAAAGAAAGAAGGAAGAAAAAAGTATACGATTTTGCAAAAAATAGAATAAAAATATGATACCGGGAAGACTATCCTCATCGTCTCGCTGGATTTCACGACTGCCGGAATTTGCGCGCCGTGCGCTTCAGGTAGATCAGATGGAGTTGGATTCAGCACTATCTCAGATGTATTCACTCTGTTTAAAGCCCTCTCTGGTAAGTAAGATGAGTCGGGCAAGAAAAATGACTAAAAATCACTATCATCGAGATGACCCTGCGTTTATTGTTTTACAAGTATTAGCGTTGGTAATAACTGTGGTTGCATACGGTTTGGCTTTGAAAGGAGGATTTTTTCAAATTTTTTTTAATGTTTTGTTTGATGTGGCGCTGAATTATTTCTTAACAGGGATTATTCTTGCGTCGGCAACGTGGATTTTTGTTAACCGTTCCCTATTGAATTCTAGTGGTTTACACGAAACTCGCCGAGAAATAGATTGGCAGTATTCATTTGATATTCATTGCAACGGATTTTTTCCATATTTTATCTGGACTAGAGTTATACAGTTTATCATGTTGCCATTTTTACTTCAAACAACATTTATGGCTCAAATTTTGAGCAACTCGTTGCACATGATTGGTTGCATTTTGTATGTTTACGTTGTTTTCTTAGGCTACCTAGATCTCCCTTCAGTTACACAACAGCAGAGGCTAGCTTACCCAATTCCCGCCATTGTTTTCTTCATCGTAGTCATCACATTGTTCACTAATTGGAATTTGACTATCTGGAACCTTTCACTGACGTGGCATAACTAGTTCATTCAGGGTTTTATCTGTAGCTATGAAAACGGAAATGGTTTTTTTGTTTTTGTTTTTCAATTATTGGGATCTCTGAGCGTGTTTTGTTGCTTATCCGATGTGTGTAGAGAATAACTGAAGTTGTTGATTTTTTTTTTTTTAATACCTCTTTTTATTGTTACTATTGTAAAAAAAAAAGTCTTCTACCTCTTTTTTTTGCTTTTAGTGTTTTTACTATTCTTTTTTTTTTTTTGGGGGGGGGAATTTTATGTAGCTGTTACTATCACATGTATATATATATATTTTGCTTTCATCATTTTTTTTTGTTTTTTGTTTGTAAAACAATGGATATGTATACATATATATATATATATATATATATATATATATATATATATATATATATATATTTATTTATGTATGTATAATAGGTGAATTGTAAATTTATTGTTTTGTTTATTTTATAGGAAACAAACAACGGATAAAAGTCGAAAAACAAAGCAATAATACTTACTTAGTGTGGTGATGCTTCGTCGCTGTCTTGTGCTTCGCCGTTATCCGTTTAACAAGCGTGGCCCACGAGAACACAAGGCGTGGAAGCATCATGTTCTCACAGAGCCTCCAAAGCCTATTCAGTGGCGTGACCCTAAGGTCTGGACGAAGGACTTGAGCAGCATGAAATCTTTTGATGCTCCGCAGTGGGACTTGTGGCTTAACCGTGCTCGCTCCGAAGACATGGATGAGGCTTTGCAACCCTTTATGGACATGCCACAATCTCTAAAGGACAGACGGTATGACATACCATGGTGGGCTAATCCGTTTGGGGCGTGGTACCTGCAAAATATTCTGTCTGTAGAGCTTTTAAAACTTCCGAGTAGGACTAATGCGGAGAAGATAGCTATTTTTAGGAATCGTCACAGAATTTCAGCGTCTGACAAGAAAAATGAAGCCTTACAAGATGATGAAGTTCTTATTAAACACATTATCAAGGAGCGGTGGAGAACGTTAGAATTTGGTGATCGGGATGCTGGTTTCCCTTGTACTTTTAGTGATTACATTCAATTCTTGAATGAGTGGTTCAAGTCACTCGATGAGGAGGGAATGCAGCGCTTGAGAGAGCATTTTGACCGACGAATACGACCACTTTTGGCAGTGATGACGCCAGTGGATATTCTTTGGTTGGAAGCATTAACACAAAATTCACCCCATAATAAGGAACAGTTGCAACGAAAAATTGCATTCCAGACGTCTTTGGGCACACCAGAATTTTTTGACATGTCAAAACGACTGCGTTATGAAATAAATGAGGATTACAAGGTTCGTGATGAGTTGGGTCCTGAGCTTTTTGCACTTTGGAGCAAAGCACCGGAGCGTTGGCCTCCGGAGCGACTTTCGAAGATGTATGGTCTGGACTTTACTTTGGTACGAAAAATTCTTGTTTGGCATCATTTTAAGGCTTGTTATGATGCTTGTGTAGAACCTGATTGGTCTCTTCCTAAACGTTTGTTTGCGTTGGAGTGGATTCGTGATGTTCGGGCGCGAAAACATGGACTCTTTTACGGAAAAATGCGTTTCGCAGAACAAAAGATATCTTTTTACAGTGATCGTTTTCTTTTTCGTGATTTGGTAAATCGTCGTGAGGCGAGTTATGCAAATGTTTGGGAAATGGATGATCCGTACCGTTTTCTACAAACGGAGCAAGATTATGAAGACTATTGGGGAGATAACTATGATGTGTATCGTCGCATGTTTCCTGAAATGATTGGGCGTACTGGTGAGCCCCTACAACAATACAGTCAGATGCCAGTTTGGGCTGGACCACATCGGGATCACGCCAACAAATCTGAACACAATTGGATGTTTGCAGAAATTGGTGTAAATGTTGGACACGACGCATTAAAGAAAATTGAGCTTGATCCAACAAATGAAAAGAGACGACGCTTTGTTATTCGTCACCCTGATGGCACACTGCGCTCAGCCAAGATGTCAGAAATGCGTGCGTGGTATTGGAAAGAGGAATGGGCAGATTTTCGTTTTTGGGCTCCAAACATGGAGTGGGGAATTGAAAACACCCCATCTCAAGAACAATACCAGGAGCATGTTCCCGATACACCGGATGCCGATTTTCGTAAACAACGTCGAATTCAATCACGACCTGTAAAATGGTTCTACGAAAGTCATTATACAAGGACAGGAAATTTTGCTGGTTTTCAACCTCTGCGATTTATGCAGCGTCGCACGGAACGAGAGGTTCGTTGGCCTGATGTTATCAATGCTGCTGTACAAATACAGAAGAGAAAACCAAATGCATACAACTTTAAGGCTATTCCTGAACAATAATATAATTGTTGTTATGTAGTAATTTGCGTTTTGTTATTGTTTTTTGTTATTATTATTATTATATTTTTTTTTTTGACGGTGTTGTTATTTATGTTGTCGTTGTTGTTGCTCGGTTTGTTTGACTTGACAAAAAAAATATATATATATACATATATATCTTTTTACATTTCATTTTCTTTTTTTCACTTTTCTTTTTTTCACTTTTCTTTTTTTTCTTTGCATTGCTTTTAGCCATGATTCTTTCCCATGTTTTTTTTTTTCCTCGTTGTTTACTTCTTTGCTTGAGATAAATCTAAGCCAAACATATACATTTACTGTTTTTCCCCCCCCTTTTTTTTTTGTTTTTGTGCTCTTAGGCTGCGGTTTCCATACGTTGCTCCATCTTGCTTCCAATAAAAGTAAAGGAAGTGGAGGAAGCTTTGCCTTGTGCTCATGGCTGATAGAGCCCCACTTGATGTTGACGGGGAAGGTACCCTTTTTCCAGAAAAAGTTAATGTATACTCTGTGCCTCCATGCTCGTATTACGTTGTACCGGACGAACGAAACCGAGTCGATGAAGAACTTCTTCATCTTTCAACTGATTTAATCCAGCAGCACTTTGATAAAATGAATAGTAAAGAGAAGAAGAAGACCGGAGCTGATGCTGCGTATGTTCCACGTGGTGAAGTACAGGATCGCCCACGCGAGTATTTGGGTCGTCGGCTTGAGCAGCAGCGATACATTCCAATGCCCAACACACCTTATCGCATTCCGTTATGGGATCAGGCTTGCTTGAAGTATATTTTTGCAGATATGTTTGACGGGACTATTGACTGTGGGGAGTTTTATTCGTTGGCGAAAATGGTTTTGATGGTAGCGATCAACTGTGTAACTGTGGCAATCAACGTTTTTTTTAGTGATGATAAGAATTCTCTAGCGTGGGTAAAAGTTACATCCAAAGTGGTTTTTATTATTGAACTCGTAGTGGTTTATTCCTTATTCATTTTTCTCCTCATCGTTATTGCAGAGGCTGTTATTTACAACAACATTAGCACGAATTTGGCCTCTGATGTTGCTGCACTGACAAACAGAATTTCTACCTTTTCCGCGTTTCGTGTTGTTGCTATTGTATCACCAGCTTTTGCAATTGATAATATTCTTTCCATGATTCCAAGAGCACTTAATCTATGGGATTATGTTAAGGCTTCTTTATTACTGATTTTATGGCTATGTGCATGTGTTCTTGGGGGGGCTGCTGTGATACTTAAGGTAACTCAAATTTCTTTTACGAGTACTAAAAGTATTACAGAATGGTCAATTGAAGAATTTGTGCAACTTATTGGTTTGACACTGAACTTAGCGCGTGTAAATGATTCATATGTGACAGAAACGGGTGTACTGCTTGATGCTATCCATAGACATTTTTCTACTCCTGGTATCCCAAAAGATGGTTTGGGACGGAGAGAATGTCTTTACACTCGATTAATGAACGCTTTGAAAATTCCACACAACATTAAGCTTGAATACTTTGATGTGATCTTTGATTATCACTTTAACCTGAGTCTTCAAAATGAAAAATTATCCACAACTGCAAAGATTCGTAAAGCATTAAATTATATGGCATTTATCCTTCGAATGGACAATGCGGTATTACGATGCTATCTTCAGATGACGCAGTCACCATTACCTTTTTACCAAATGGGACGAACAACTTTTATGACTTCATTTCGAGAAGGTGATAACCTTGGTATGGATATAGCTCTTTGGCACAGTGACCCTTTGTCCTCATCCACACAAAGGTATGCGTTGATGCACAAGGACCAATTTAATATTACATTTGAGTGTGAAGAATGTCGTGAAATCTGGGATTCGGCAAATCTCGGCGAGATTAATGAAAATGCGGCACCGGAAATGAATTTTCGAAAAGCTTTGGCTGCTACGTGCACCACTCCAGCTAGTTCTTGATTTTCTTGTAGTGTGATGTCATTGTATTTCTTCTAGTTTCGATTTTTATTTAATGTTGTTGGACGAATTCACCATTCTCAGAGTTTGATAATGAGACGTAGTTGGCAATTTGACCTTCTCTTCCCTCCTCCCTCCCCCTTCCCCCCCCCCCCAAAAAAAAAAAAAAAAAAAAGAACATTTTTTTCTTTTTGCTCAATTCTCGATGATGAAGAGTTAAGACAACATGATGTTTCAGTTGTAATCTGACATTACAATCTTATGACTTGTCTTTCGCTTTTATCTAATTATATATATATATTGTTTTGTTAGCCTTTTGCTCTTTAACTTCCGAATAGTACTCGAGTTTAAATATCGTTTAGATTCCTTTATACTTCAACTTTAGGCAGTGTACGGCGTTGTCTTCATTTTCATTTTTTTTTTTTTTGCGTTGTTGTGCTTTGTTATTCTTTTTGCAATTGTCACGTACTTATTTTCTCTTCTTCTTTTTATTGTTTGTAATACTTCTTTTTTTAATTTTACATACATAAATAAATATATTTAAATTTCATTTTCAAAAAACCACACACCAAGCAACAAGAAAACACACACACAAAAAGGATTCACATAGAGATTCCTATCTTCTAAAACGGTGTATTTAGTCAATAGGAATGTCGTGGGATGGTGATGAGGAACTTTTGCACAGTGGTGTATATGACTTTGAGGGTGACACCAAGGCGAGTCACCAGCGCATTGCCGAGTGGCGAAAGATTAACACACGTAAATTTGGTTATCGTACCGCGTATCATGAGGCCGTGGAAGCCGATGATGAGGCTCCACCGGAATTTCTTCGTAAAATTGTAAAGGACAATGGTGATTTGAGTGGAAAACGCTTCAAGTCTGAGCGAAAGCTTTGTGTGGCTCTTCTTAAGTATATTCCATTGGCACTCTACAAACTTCTAGAAAACATGCCTATGCCATGGGAGGAAGCCCGTTACGTAAATGTGGTTTACCACATTGGTGGTGTTCTCACTCTTGTGGATGATTCACCAACGGTTTCTGAACCACTTTATCTTGCCCAATGGGGGTCTACATGGACTCGGATGCGTGCACATAAGGTGGAACTGCAGCAGGAAGGCGGTTCTTTTCGTCGCATGGTACACAAGGGTAATGAGAATGAGCCTCCTATTGATTATGGTGACTACATCATGGATCGTGAACCCCCACCACCTGTGCAAGATGAGTTTGACGAGGAAGATGCTGGAGCTGTGATGGAGTGGTTCTATGATCCATTCCCGCGACTTATTCTCCCTAATCAAATCCGTGGACCTCGTCGACCGAACGGTTATTTTTTCTCTATAAGTGTTCTCGAGACACTTTTTCGTAACGCTACGCCAATTTTACCTACCCTGGATGACCGCAATTATTACTACCTGTGGGATCTCCGTTCTTTTTATGCGGCCAAGGCAATGCACCTTGCAATCCCACGAGCTCCTAAATTTGAGGCCCCTCCTCTAGCCTCAGAGAGAGAAGAAGAGGACTGGACGGAGTTCAACGACCTCCGTCGCATTATTCATCGCGATGACCCTCGTAAACCCCGTTTTACAATGCTGACGGAACGACAAATTGCTTTTCCGTTTCTCTATGGTAGTGTCGTTGAAGGGGTGACACTCGCACCGTACCACTACCCTGCTGAAGTCCGTGTGGAAAATGACGACCCGTCCATTCCCTGTTTTGCATGGAATCCTTCACTAAACCCTATTAAGGCACTCTCGCGTAATCATGGGGATCCTGATATGACGCCAGGTGCACTACGTTCGGCGACACAGCAGCTAAGATTGAGAGGGGGGAACGCAGAAGAGGTGGAGGTGCCAGTTGATTTTGGCCCTTTTTTGACGGATCTACCTTTGGAGGATATTGACACCAAACAAGCCATGACATTAGCCTTTGCACCTCCCCCTTTCAACCATTTTGAGGGTGGAATGAAACGACGCATCGATGTTCGCGTTGCAGAGCACTGGTCTGAGGAACCTCCACAGCTCCTCGCAGCCGATACACGGGATAAGGTTTTGCGTAGTTATACACAATTGTTAAAGCATCACGTTGCCAAAAATCTTCGTCGAGAGAAGTTAAGGTCACGCAAGCTTCGAAACAAGGAGGAGGGCGAGGAAGACGCAGTCCCACAATTCCCTCAACGACGTCTAGATGAACTTAGCAAGTTAAAGTTCTTTCAAAAAACCAAAATTGATTGGATGGAGGCCGGTTTGCAAGTTATGCGACAGGGTCATAATATGTTGGTACAACTCATCAATGTGAAGTGTTTACCATACGTTCATATTGACTACAACTTTGAGGCGAAACCAACCCGAACGTTGACTACAAAAGAAATCAAGAAGAGTCGCCTTGGTCCTGCTTTTCATCTTATTCGTGAACTTTTGGGTTTTATGAAACAACTTGTGGATATGCATGCCATGTATCGCCTAGGTAAGACAGACGCTTTGCAGTTGGCTGATGCCACACACTACCTTTTTACGCATATGGGACGTTTGACGGGTGTATACCGCTACAAACTCCGTGCAATGCGACAAATCAAGCGTACACGTGATCTTAAACATGTTCTTTACAGTAAATTTAATGTAGGTGAGGTTATACCTGGACCTGGATGTGGTTTTTGGGCCCCTGCTTGGCGTGTGTGGGTATTCTTTATGCGTGGCATGACCCCACTTTTACAGCGGTACTTGGGAAATCTCACTGATCGAGTTCTCCGTGGACGTGAATCCAAGGGAAAATATGAAGGCAAACGTATTACAAGGCAGCGTGTGGAAACGGATAAGGATGTGAACATTAAAGAAGCATTTCGACGTGAGCTTCGGGAAATGCTACCAGAGGATGTACGAATGGATGTGGTTCGCACAATGGATCAACATATGAATGAGGCATTTCGTCATTGGCGTGCGGGTTTGCAGTGGAGTGTTCCAGGGATGGCAAAACCACTGGCAGATTTAGTACACAAGTATGTGAAACTTCGAGCGGAGGAGTACATTCGTGTAACACAGTATCAACGTAAGGCTATCAATGAAGGTGACACCGTGGATAAACAGGCTTTTATGAAAAATTTGGGTCGACTCACACGACTTAAACTTATGGATGAACAGAATCGCCAAAGAGCATATCTAGAGGGGAGAGATCCTTTTATGATCAATCCCGAGGAGGCTACAGAGGTTTATCGTATGATGGCAAATTGGCTGAGTGATCGTGGTTTTAAGAAAATTTCGTTTCCTAAAATTTCTCGACCTGCTGAGTTACGTTTGTTAGAATTGGCATTGAATAGATTACGTGATCAGCATAACATTGCCAATCGACTTACACAAGCACAGCGGGAGGAACAAACTCGCATTGAGGAGGCATTTAATTCCCCTCATGATACTCTCTCTCGCATTGTCGATTGTCTTGCCCGGGTACGGCGTTTCAAGAATGCGGAAGTGGAATACATGGATACCTTCTCTACTCTTTACCCGATCTACAACATTGTACCATCGGAGAAGTTGGTGGACTCATTTCTTGATCAATACCTATGGTATGAGGCGATGGATCAACAACGTCTCTTTCCAAACTGGGCCAAACCCTCAGACGTGGAGCCGATTCCACTCCTTGTATATAAGTGGTGTCAAGGCATTAACGACAGTCCTGGTATATGGGATGTATCTCGGGATGAGTCTACTGTTCTTCTGCATTCTAACCTCCAGGATAGTTTTTACGATAATGTAGATTGGAACCTCTTTCGACCATTATTAGAACTCATTATGGATAAATCTCTTGTGGAATATATAGTGAGTCGTCATGATATAGTGTTGGAATTTAAAGATATGAATTATCATCACCGTAAAGGAGTTCTACGTGGATTTATGTTTTCGTCCTTTCTTGCGCAGTACTGGGGACTTATTATAGATGTTCTACTACTGGGTACTCAACGCAGTCAAGAGATTGCTGGACCTGCACGGAAACCGAATCCATTTATGAATTTTTTGCGAGATCCACTTCTCGCCACATCTCATCCTATTCGAGGTTATTGCAGATACAAGAGTGAAATTTATGTGCTGCTGCGGTATACTAAAGTTGAAGCTGATGATGTGCGTCGACGTTATCTTGAGGAGACTAAAAATGATCCAGAACGACGTGCATTGAATGCATCCGTGTATGGATTTAAAAATGCAAAACAGTGGCCCCGAGATGCTCGCATGCGTCTCTTTTTAAATGATGTGAATCTTGCACGTGCTGTGCTTTGGGAATTTCGCGGACGCTTACCTCCTAGTATTGCGGAAATTAATGAATCCAATAGTTTTGTTAGTGTATACTCCAAGGATAATCCAAACCTTCTCTTTGACATGGGCGGTTTCTCTTTGCGCATTCTCCCTGTATCTCGCACGGAGGAGGAGGTTCTTGAAAATGAGTCAACCTGGAGTCTGCAACACGCCATTACAAGGGATGTTACAGCGCGTGTATTCCTTCAAGTCACACCAGAACATGTAAACATTATTCGAAACAAATCTCGCCGTGCTATCATGATGGTTGGTAGTTCAACCTTTCAAAGCATTGCAGCCAAGTGGAATGCCCTCGTTACAGAGATTGTGCCATACTATAGGGAAGCTATCCTTGGAACTGATGAACTTCAACAAGTTCTTGCTCGGGCAGAACATCGTATGCAATCACGCGTGATGATGGCATTAAATTCGCGCTCCAAGGCACGATTTCCACCTGCAATGTTTTACGCTCCTACAGATCTTGGTGGTCTTGGTATGCTTTCCGTAGGGCACTCCCTCATCCCAGCTCGGGATCTCATTTATTCCAAAACTACAAGTACAGGTGTGCAATTCTTCTACTCTGGTTTGACAAATGCAGATAATGTTCCTATTCCAAATATCCTGCAATACTACACCCCATGGGAGACGGAGATTCGTGAGAGTGTAAAGGCATGGAGTGAATTTAGTGTGCGGGATCGTGAAGCTAAAGCTGCTGGTACACGACTTTCCATTGATGATATTGAACACATTATTAATAAAGGTGTTCCCCGTATTCGTGTTCTTTTTTCACGTCATGCAAAACTTTTTCAATTTGATAAGGGTTTTAGATCTCGCATGGAATATCAACGCTATCTTGCAGGTAAATATCTTAAAAATTGGTGGTTTCATCCAGAGCATGATGGAAATATATGTGGAGGTGTCCTTGAACGGTATCGTGTAGATATGAATATTGCCCTCGGAGGTGTGGAGGCGATTCTCGAACACAGTCTTTTTAAAGGAACCGGTTTTCCATCATGGGAGGGTATAGAGTTTAATCGTTCTGGTGGATTTGAAAACTCCAAGAAGGATAGTAAACTTGCTAAACAACAACGTGCAGGTCTCACAAATGTTCCGAATCGTCGTTTTGCACTATGGTGGAGCCCTACGATTAATCGCACAGATATACAAGCTGGTTTTGAATCAAAGATAGACACAACAGGTGTATTTATGTGTGGTAAACTGGAAACTATTAAAAAATCTCTTATTAAAATATTCAGTGGCTCTCTCTGGGAAAAATGTCATGGTGCCGTGGTGAATGATATTGCAAGCAAGTTAAAAGATAGTATGGTAGATTTAGACGCTGCCTCTGTCACCTTACAGCAACAACATCCACAAAAGTCGTATACATACACTAGTTCATCTCCTGATATTGTCATGGTTTGCACATCTCGTTGGCCGGTGTCGGCGAAACCTACTTCTCTTATAGATGAAACTGGGGATGATTTCCGTTCTCATACCACAGCAAAATTCTGGATTGATGTTCAATTACGATGGGGTAATTACGATAGCCACAATATTGCGGAGTACACACGCAAAAAGTTTTTTGAATACTCTACCGCAAAGATGTACCCATTTCCAGCTGGTATTGTACTAGGTGTTGATTTGGCATATAATTGTCATTCTGCATTTGGATATTGGATTCCAGGTATAAAGTCACTCATGCTTAAACTCATGTCTGCTATTATGAAACACAATATTGCCCTTAACACGCTTCGAGATCGAATGAAAAAGGATTTGCAACTCTTCAGTTCGGCCCCAACAGAGGCTGGTTTATCGGTGACAAACATTGCAGAATTATTTTCAGAGGGTATGCGTACATGGATTGTCGATGATAGTGCAACGTATGTGACCAGTGAACAACCAACCGCCGAGGGTGGTAGAAAATTCCGTTCAGAAAATGGTGCGGTACTCCTCTTTGAGCCTACAACGGGTCAAGTAAAGATAAGTATAGTTCACAAGAGTGTTTTTGCGGGACAAAAACGTCGCACAAAGCTGGCCCGTGAAAAAGCTGCAGAGGAAATAGCCTCATGGTTGCGAAGTACTCCAGCTAGTCAGCGACCCGGAAAAATCATTGTAACGCGAAGTCGTTTTCGACAGACATTACATAACATGTTAGTGCTTGACTACCCAAATATCATTATTGGCCAAAGTGATCTTAACCTGGCCCTTCCCATGGTGTTACGTCACAGTCGCCTGGTTGATTTGCGTATCTCGGCAACGGAGAGTAAGGGATGGGAATTTTGTTTGTACGATGATTGGCTTCAGCAGTTTCAACCAGCTACCTGTTTCAATCTGCTTAACCTGATTTTGCGCGGATACCACGTGAATCTAAACCGCACTCGCGAAACTCTTGAGCCAGATCTTCATGTGGAAATCCACCACGCTCACTTTTGGCCTACTTACACCCGTGAGGAATGGGAACGTGTGTCGATTCGACTTCAAGAGATGATCATTGCCGACGCGGCGCGGCGCATGAATGTGAGTCCAAACCAATTTACTGAAATGGAAAAAAAAGATATTCTTCTCGGGAAGAAAATGACCACTGTTGAGATTCAAGAAGAAGAAATGAAGGAACTGGAGGAACTTCGCCGAACGAAATTGGTACAGGAACAGACAACAACTGTCACTACCAAAACGGGTGAAACAATAAAAAAAAAGGTTAAGGCAGCTTTTGACTTTGGTAATGCTACGGCAGCAAGTAACTGGCGCATGCGGTCCCTTGCCGATGCGACCGCTTTTGATGATTCCACACCAATTGAGATTGATGCGACAGGCACTATGGTAAGCAGTGATCAACTTATTATTCCTGCAGAGCTTATGAAACTCTTCACACTTTGCTGTGATGTGCAATCGCAGTGCTGTGCCTACCTCTTTGGTCAGGCACTTCCAGATTCACCAAATATTAAAGAGGTTCTTTGTTTCATGATTCCACCCCAGAAGTGTTCCGCCGTGGAGTGTAATACACCGGAGCGTATTCCCCACACGCATTCCGCACTCATTGATAACCATCTCTCTCTTCTTGGTGTGTTGCGTTGCTGTGGTGGTGATCCGGCGATACACTCGCGCGATCTCGCCATACACGGCCGCCTTCTTGCAGCGAATGAGGGACTGCAAACAGAGGGACTCGTAACAGCTGTTTTGGGTATCTCACAGGATGGTATCCGCATGCGTTGTTACACAACAACACGTGAAGGCATCTCGTCCGCCATGGAGACTCACGTTGTTGCAATGAAACGCGAACCGACAGAGGTCGACCCGACGCACATTGTTCCATGCCGTGCCACACTCTCTACGGATCTACAAGGATTTTTTTTGGTTCCAACAGATAATTGCTGGAATTATGCATTTAGGGGAGCTGTTTGGCGTGACACTACTGAATTTGATGTATCACCAGATATTCCTTCTTCTTTCTTTACTGCACAACACCGACCAGATCACTTTCTTAACTTTGTGCGGCTTTCAGAAGATGATACCGCAGTTGACATCGCAGATATGGATGACGTGATGTCATGAGAGTAATACATATACAGAGATGAACACAAACAAACGAAAAAATGAAAAAAAAATGATAACGACGTTGTCTACAAAAAGTGCTTGGATGATAGTAACAATAACCAAAAGAAAAAAAAAAGAATTTCTGCTCTACTGATCACACTACAGTGTACCGTGTAAAATAATTTTACATAATAGCAGCGAAACAAAAAACTGATAAGAGGAAAAAATAGATCGAAGGGGAAAAAAGGTGAATATCAGCAAAAGCACAATCACAAATTGAACAAGCATATTTAAAATAGAAAAAAAAACCTAAATTAATAACAAGAAGCAACACCCAAAGAAAAAAAAGGGGTTTACTTTTCTTTTCTCCCTGATCTTTTAAAGAAAAAGATAACACCCTTTTTTTTTTTTTTCTGTTTACTTCATGCATAGATCAGCACTAAAAATTTCTGTAAATATATTTCTCCGTACCTTTTTCAAAAACTCTCCATATCTTTTGTTCTTTTTTTTTGCTTTTTTTTTAATGTCTCAAAATAGAATCTCGCACCACCATAGTGAATTAATACTTTTTTCTTTTTCTCGTTTTTTAGAAAACAAAAGACACACATAACAATTTAAAAACAAATCATAATGTCTGATGGATACAATTTCCAGAAGCCTGACACATCCAAATGGAAACTGAGCGACCTGGAGATGGGTGATACTCTTGGGACGGGGTCCTTTGGTCGTGTGCGTATTGCAAAGCTGAAGGGTACGAGTGACTTTTATGCAGTCAAGTGCCTAAAGAAGCGTGAGATTATCAAGATGAAACAGGTACAACATATCAACCAGGAGAAGCAACTTCTGATGGAGTTATCCCATCCGTTTATTGTAAATATGATGTGCTCCTTTCAGGATGATCGACGCGTGTACTTTGTGCTTGAGTTTGTGGTAGGTGGCGAGATGTTCACACACCTCCGCTCAGCTGGTCGCTTCCCGAATGATGTAGCGAAGTTTTACCACGCAGAGCTCGTACTTGCGTTTGAGTACATGCACTCAAAGGACATCATCTACCGTGATCTGAAACCAGAGAACTTGCTCTTGGACGGCAAGGGTCACGTGAAGGTGACAGACTTTGGTTTTGCCAAGAAGGTACCGGAACGTACCTTTACACTATGCGGAACACCCGATTATTTGGCTCCTGAAGTTATTCAGAGCAAAGGTCACGGTAAGGCAGTGGATTGGTGGACAATGGGCATCCTTCTGTATGAATTTATTTCTGGCTATCCACCATTCTATGATGACACACCATTCCGTACATACGAAAAGATTCTTTCTGGACGCTTTAAATTTCCAAACTGGTTTGATGCCCGTGCGCGTGATCTTGTGAAGGGACTATTGCAGACGGACCACACAAAGCGCCTAGGCACCCTTAAAGGAGGCGTGGCGGATGTAAAGAACCACCCCTACTTTCATGGAGCAAATTGGGAAAAGCTGTACAACCGCCATTATCCGGCGCCAATTCCTGTCAAGGTTAAGAATGCAGGAGATACAAGCAACTTTGAGCGATACCCTGAAAGCCAAGAGGATCGGGTAGTTTCACTGTCTGCTGCGCAACAGGCGGAGTTTCGTGGTTTTTGACGCAGTTTATATATATGTTTATATATATATATATATATAGATGTGTGTGTGTATACGTATGTATATATTGTTTTTGTTCGTGTCACTACTTTGGAAAAAAAGCAAAGGACAACGATGAATTAGTAAGGGAGAATGCTTAAGCTTGAGGATGGTGTGAATTGTTGCTTTTACCTTTTTTTTTTTTTCTGTTGATACTTTTTTGTGATTTCCTTTTTTTTCTTCTTTCTGTTGAGCAGTTATTGTTCTTATATTCTATTTCTGTTTTTTGGTTTCTTTCCATTTCTTAGGTTTTTGATGATTTGCATTCTTTTTTACTGATTTTTTTTCTTTTTTTTGCTTAAGCCCTGCGGCTTGTTTTTCATTTTTTGAATAATAATTTTTCTTAGTATATGTCATGATTTTCTTTTTGTTTGTGTGAATTTAAATTCGTGTGTTTATTTGGGCATCAAGCATTTTTGCGTTATCGTTATTCTAGACGGGCATTTGAAAAAAATTAACGGAATTTATGGATTCTTTTTTTTTTTTGTTTACGTTGTTTACTGAAAAATAGTTTTTATACCTTTTTTTTTAGAGCCCTTTAAATAATGAGCAGACAGAGAAGCACATAATAACAATGAAACAAACAAACTGAGGAGAAACTATTTTATTCATTATAATAAAAATAAAAAAAAAGAGTGTTACATTGGGTTTTTTTTTTTTTGTGTGTGTATCACTGAATTTTTTTTTTTTTTTACTTTTTCGGTTAGGAGGAATTAGACAAGAAGAATGTTTTATGGACTACTTGCCCAAATGGAATTTTAAGAAGACATTTGAACGTGACACGTAGTGTATTCTAAGGAATGGGAAGATTTTTTGATTTGAGTGCCTTTTTCCGTTTATGTCGTTTTTTTTTTTTTCTTTGTTTGTTCTGAAAAGAAAAAAAAAAAAGAATAAGCTTCTAAGATGGCTTGAATGATTTTTTGTAGCTTCGACTGAATTACTACAAAAAGAAAAAAAAAGGGTGAAAAAAAAAAACAAGAAATTCGATGTATTTATATACCAGATTTACTTTTTAAACCCCTCAAAATCCCTTTAAAATTTTTTTTTCTCAGTTTCTCATTTTCGCTATTATTATTGTTTTTTGTTTGTTTGTTCGTTTGAAGTATGTAAAGTCTTATTTGCGAGTGTACGTATCGCGATTTATAGTGAAGTAAATTTTTTCCATGTTTGGGAATATAGAAAACAAAAAAAATAATCCGAAAGTATTTTTATTGGTATTGAAATACTTCCAAATTATTGTGAAAGTGATGGGTTTTCTATACAACAAGAAAAAGAAGAAGAAATGACACTCTTGGAGAAGACTGTTGCTATCGTTTCTTTTTTTTTTTTTCCGTTTTTCCCACTTTTTTTTTTTGTTTTCTTTTACTTTGAACGTTGCGGTGCAACCAAATATTTTGTTATGCTTTTATTAATACAAAGGAAAAGAAGAAATAAAATTCAAATGCATTTCTTTCTTTTTTATTTTGTTTTGGCTGTTTGAAATGTCTATGGCTAGTGAGGCTGTGTGGGTTTCACATCATACCAAGTAGCCTGACTAGTTCTTTTCTAATCTTTTTCTAATCATTTTTTTTTTATCTTTTTCCTGTTGTTTATGTTTTTTGCTTCTTAAAAGTTTTCTTTTTTAATTGTTGTTTTTGTCTGTTTTTTTTTTTTTTTTTAGAGGCAATCACACAATCATTTTCTCTTCTTCTTACCTCCAACGCGTCTCTTTTTTTTTTTTTCTTTCTCTCTTTCCCACTTCTTTTCTCTTTCCATGAACGTGTACTATACTCTCTTGTAGCTTTTTATGCTGGCTAGCTTTTTCAAGTCCCTTATTTAAGCATACCAACGTAGTAGGAAAATAGAAGCAAACCTTTTTACAAGCCCTCCAGAAAGACGTGTCTTTTGTGTTGCCTGCTGTGAGGCGGTGCTGTGTGTGGGTGTTTGTTTGGTGTCACGTGTTTGCTGCTATTTGAAGTCTATACATTTAGATTTATATTTATATATTTATTTATATATTTATATATTCCTAACTTTTTTTTTCTTTTTTTTTTGTTGTTTCTTGAATGACCATTCGCCCCGATCCTAGTCGCGCACGCAGTCCCGAAGCGGGCGGCCCGCCGCTTTTGCGACGCCGACTGAGTTTGGATTCCCCTTTGCGTTCGTCCGGCGAGGCGATTGGCCCCGCGCGTGGCGGCCTCACCGCGCAGGACTGGCAACAGCTGCACGACCGCGTCTTACCGAACCCGCTCGGCATGGTGGAGTTTCAGCGCGTGGTGTTGGAGGGCCGCCTGCACGATCACTTCCTCGCGAAGGACCTCCACAAGCTGGTGGCGGAGCTGCGCGTCCTCCTCGAGCGGCACGGGGAGCTCCGCATGGCCTCCGGTTTGGCCGTGAAGGGAACAAAGACGGAGCTCTCCCACGCCGCCGCCGCCGCGCTCAAACTCCTCGCGTCCGACCGCCCGCGCCACACCCCCAACATACCACCGAGCCCACCAAGCCCACAAATGCAACAACACGTACAACACATACAAGAAGAACCCGAAGTACCCGAATTACCGGAATTACCGGAATTACCGGACGTACCCGAATTACCCGAATTACCCGAATTGTCGGACCTGCCTGGGGAGGATGTGCGTGCGGTGGCGGCCGTCTCTTCGCCCTTTTCCCGTCCGCTGCACATCGCCCGCCGCGCGCCGCTCCGCTTTGGGCGCACGGAGATGCGCTTTGATGTGTCCCCTTCGCACGCGGCGGCGGTGGCGGCGCGGCGTCTGCGCGTGCAGCTGCTCCCGCTGCGCCCCCCGAGCACCCCCGCGCGCTGGCCGGCCGGGCGCGACGTGGCCGTGTACGTGAACGGGCAGTGCGTGCGTTGTGCGTGGAAGCGCGTGTGGCCGGCGCGGCGCGTGGCGGTGGCGGCGGCGCCGCTCCCCCTCGACATCACCGCCTTCCTCCGCCGCGGCGCCGCGCAGTGCGTGCGGGTGGACGTCTTTGCGCGGGACTTCGTCGGCGCCGTCGCGCTGTGCCTCGTGCGGCCGCGCGCGCCGGCGGAGGTGTTGGCGGAGTTGGCGCCGCCGCCGGTCGACCCCCACGACGCGCGCGACGCGGACGCGGTGGCGCTTTACCGCCGCGTGTTGGAGGAGGACGCGGCCGCCGGCGAGCTCGAGGTGGCGGACGCGGTGGTGGCGGTGAAGTGCCCGCTGCTGCAGAGCCGCATGGCGGTGCCGATGCGGGGGGCGGGCTGCGCGCATCTGCAGTGCGTCGACTGCCTCTCCTTTCTCCTCGGCTGCCACCGCGGGTGCTACTGGAACTGCCCCATCTGCGACGCGGAGCTGCGGCCGGCGGATGTCCGCGTGGACACACTTCTCTGGCGGTTTCTCCGCCGCGCCGGCGACGCGTGCCCCGCGCTCCTCCGACTGCAGCGCGCGGACGGCGGATTCGCGTGGACGGCCCACACAGCGCGCGGAGAGGACGGCCACAGGGACGACAGACCCGAGACGGACGGCGCCGCGCAAAGGGACGCCACCAACGCGGACCAAACGCCCCCGTCAGGGACGGCGGAGTGCCCCATCGAACTGTAAGAAGGGGCGGGGTCGCCAACACACGTACACACAGTAAAGGCAAAACACAAACGAGATGAGGGAGGACATGACGTGCATACTCGATTGGGTTTTCTTCTTCCTTTTGTTTGTTCTATGCATTTGTGAAGTTTTATCTCTGTTTTTGCTTTATACATGTCTATATATCTATATATCTATATATCTATATATCTATATATCTATATATCTATATCTATATCTTTTTTTTTTTGTGTGTGTTTGTTTGTTTGTTTGTTTTTGCACTTTTTGAAAGTATAGGTAAAAGTTATTTATTGCTTTCTTTTTTTTCTTATTTCTAGCAGCACATATAATAAGCTAATTAAACAACAACCACAAAAGAGAAGGTGTTGTAAAACAAAGGCATATATATATATATATATATACACACACGAAAAAAGAACAAAGTGAAAATAAAAACAGAAAATATAAAGGAGGTTTCAAAAAAAAAAAAAGTTAACACAATAAAAACTAGTGAGCAAAAATAAAGGTCGAAAGAGGGAAGAAAAAAAAAAAAGGAACACACCAAAGAAATCATCAAAGAAATAGGTGAAAGGTAGTTCAATTGTGTTTATTTTCACTTCTCATAATTTTCTTTTTGTTTTGTTTCGTATCGGGCAAAGCGTGAACACTCGACATCACCGCACTTCCCCCTCAAAAAAAAAAAAAAAAAAAAGAGAGAAGAAAAAGAGTACTAAAACAAACAGATAGCGTCTCATTATTTAGGTTTTTTTTTTTTGGTTTTGTACTTTCCTTTAAGAAAGGAATTTGGTTTTTTTTTCTTTTCTTCTTCTTCTTTCATCCGTTTTCTTTTTTTGGTGTGTTTGATTACGTTGCTTCAACAGTTCTGTCAACAACAAGTGCAACAAAAAAGAGCGAAAAGAGGACAAAAAAAGAGAAAAGCAAAAGTGACAGAAGAAAATATAACACACACACAACAACAGCAAAAAAGGAGAGAACGATAAAACAGTTACTGTTTTATAGCGAAAAGAATTTCCTTTTTTCTTTGTACATATCTCTTAACTTGCATCGCTTGACAGATAAAACACACAAAAAAAAAGTCAACAGAGGCACAAAAGGAAAAAAGAAAGAAGTAATAAGATAAACAGAGAGGGAAACAGAAAAGAGAAACATAAAGTGCGTAGGAAGACGTTTGGGTACGCTTAAGCGACGGAAAAATCAAATCGATACAAAAACAACAAGGAAAATTAAAGAACAGAGAAGGAGAGAAGAAAACGAGAAATAGCTCACTAAGACCGACAGAAAACAATTGAAAGAAAGGAAATCCGTAGACATATATTTTTATATATTGTGTATTTGTATATATATATATATATACAAACAGAAGGAGTAAAATTTACATTTGTAAACGAGCAAAGAAAAAGAAAAAGAGAGACAAAAATAAAAGACAGATTCAAAGCAAAAAAAAAAAAACTAACAGACTAAAAAACAGGAGGAGAAAGTTTCAGCGAAAATAATCGAACAAAGAAGCCACAAAGCAGAAAGGAAGAGATAGAAGAACCGATTGCATATATATATATATATATATACATACACACATAAAGCAAAGAAAAAACACACAAAAAAACAAAACAATACCAAAAGCGGGAGGAGTATAGTTTCCTCTCCTTTTTGTTCTTCATTTTTGTTCTTGTTTTTGTTACACTTTCTTTACGTCATTCCTATTTATTCTTACCAAATGAGCAACCGCGTGCGTTACACCCGCGCGGAGCTCCTTTCATTGAGCCCGCGGCCCAATGAGTACACCCTCAGTGCCGGTGCGCTGCAGAAATTCAGTGTGATTGAGGCCGAAGCCGCCGCCGACGCGTCTCACCCCGACGCCACGCATGTGGACCCCAACGCGGGACGCAAATCCAACCCCAAACACACTCACCCCCCCCCTATGCCCAACACGAACACCAATACGAACACCAATACGAATACGAATACGAATGCCGGTGGGCGTCGGGGCGGCGGGGCGTCCGCTTCGAGCGATCGCTTCGCCCCCCCGACGCGCGGCTGGCGCGGGAGCCGCGACCAGGAGGCGTTCGAGGAGGGCTACAAGTACGAGCTCGTGCAGACGGCGATGAAGCAGCAGGTGCTGCAGGAGACGCTCGCCCGGGCCGAGGCGCGCCCCCCGGCCAAGGCGGACGCCCCGAGGGACGCCCCGAGGGACGCGCCCGACGAGGAGATGGAGCGCCTCCTGACGAGCATCGCGGCCGCCGACGAGGGGACGCGGCGCGTCGGACGCTCGCGCTTCTTCGGGGACGGCGCCACCGCCCAAAAAGAGACCCCCAAAGACGCCCCAAAGGACGCGGCGGTGTGGCCGGCCCCCGCGCTGCCGGCGAGCGCGGCGGTTTGGGGCCGAAAGGATGCGGAGGGGTCCGGCGGGCGGCGGAGCGCGAGCCGCGTGTCGGACGCCGCGCGCGACTCGTGGTCCGTCGCGGAACGAACAGAAAAGGCGGAAAATGCAGTAAAAGCAGAAAAGGCGGAAAATGCAGTAAAAGCAGAAAAGGCGGAGAAGGCGCCGCGCGCGTGGACGGCGCACGAGCTCGAGCAGCTTCTCCTGAGCGGGGGGCGGGCGGAGGCGAAGGGGCCGCCCATCGACGCCGCGCAGCTCGAGAGCCACTTGATGCGCCAAGTCCGACAGCGCGCGCCGCCCCAACAGCAGCCGCAACCCCAACCGCCCCAACCGCAGCCCCAACCACAGCCTCAGGGTGTGCCTATGGCGGTGCCGTGGGTGATGCCGATGCCGAAAGCCGACAACACGCGCGGAATGGCGCCGCACGGACAGCCGCCCCATCGCCCGCAAATGGTGCCGCAAGGGATGCCCATTCTCATGCGGGACGCACAAGGGGCCGCGTACTGCGCGCCGCAGAATCCCATGGCGGGGCCGTTTCTCACCACCGGGTTTATGGTCAACCAGGGGCAGCGGACGGTGATGTTGTATCAGCCCACCGATAGAGTCCCGCCGTACGCGATGGGGGCGCCGAGTTATTCGGCAAATGTGCATTACGCTCAGCCGCCACAACCGCGACGGTAATTGGGGTTTTTTGTTCGTTTTTTTTTTTTTGTTTGTTTTGTTTTCTACACACAGTCTCCTCTCCTCGACGATTGTGCGACGGGTGACGGGTGGTGTTTGGCTTGGTTGTTGGTTTGGAATAGGGGAATGATAAGAATACTGGAAAAGAGAAAAAGAAAGAAGGAAAACGAAAGAAAGGAAAAAACAAAAACGAAAAATTGCCTCGAAATGAGCGTACATCAAAGAAAAATGATAGTGAAACAAAAAATGAAGAGGAAAAAAAAATGTGATCCTGAAATGGGAAGGTTTCTTAATGATGGGATTACATCATGAAGAGGAAAGAATAAGAACGAGAAAAAATAGCTGTATTGTGTTCCTTTTTTTTTTCCTCTAATTTTGTTTTTTTGAACGGAAGAAATAAATGATGTAAAATGTTTTTTATTTCTTTTTTTTTTCTTTTCTATGTATTTTTTTCTTTGCTGTGCAAGTGAGGTTTTTTTTTTTTGTTTTTTGTGTGTTTTCTTTTTGCATTCTTCTCTTTGTGCTCTTTTCTTTGATACATTTGTTGGGCTATTCGGCGTTATCAAAGTGCGTAATGTGACACATTATTGGAAGAGAAGGAGGAAGAGGAAATAGATTATACTGTTTGTTGCAAATTTTTTGTTTTTTGCTTTTGTTTTTGTTGTTTTCAAATGCCTGAAGAAAGGAGAATGTAGCAGAGGAATGGGGAAAATAGAAATTATGCGTCGGTTCCGCTTTCTTTGACGTTTTCTCTTTTTTTTATTATTATATATGTGATGAACATGTTGTTAAGGTTCAATTAAACCTTCTCAAGCGTGCACACACACACACACACACATCCAAACAAATTTTATATTTTCATATTACTCAAGTTTTAATGGTATCGTCCTCCCAACCCACCGCAAGAAAGAAAAAAAAAAAAGGAAGGCAACCAAACAAAAAAAAAAAAATAAGAGAAAAGAACAACACGAGATGAAAATATTTTCCACTTGCGCCGTTTATACTATTTTTATGGACAATAATTTGTTTTTCCCTTTTTTTTTCTTTTTCCTTTTTTGGTTGTTTACCTTTGTGCTCAAATACGTATCGTCTAATGAGAAATGGAGAGACTGAAACAAACAAACAACCCGAACAAAGAAATCTTTTGGAAACTAAGAAGATATGATGGTGTATTGGGGGAAAGGTGATTAGTAACAATATTTCAGAATGATTAAAATTTTTGAATGGGTTTGAGACGACAAGAAAAGGAAACACAAACACACACACACACAAAAAAAAAAAAAGAAATGATACACAAAAACGATATCAAAGCAGAATAATGAAAACAAAAGTAAAAAAAATAAAAATAACGCGAATAATATTGGGGAGAAATTTAAAAAGAACAACAAACAAACGAATGTTCGAAAAGCATTGATTCTTGCGCATTGCAAAGATTTTTTTTTTTCTTCCATTGTTTTTCTTTTTTTTTTTTTCTTTTGGTGTGAGGAGGAGACACGACACTTCGTGAGGTAGCAGTGGACGTTTTATTGCATTTTCATTGTTATTATTATTATTATATGTTTATCAGTACCTTTATTTTGTTTGATTTTTTATTTGACTGAAGGAGTCAATAAGTATGCTTGATGGATAAAAAGTAAAAAAAAACAACCACATTTACAGAAATACAGAACAGAATTCAAGTTTCAGCAAATGAAGACGGGAGAAGACAAGAGGAATATGTTTGATGGGAAACAAAACGACATCTTTTTAACGAGAAATAAAGTATCAAACTCCCCCCCCCTCCCCACCAAAAAAATGAGAAAAACAGGAACATAAAAGGGATTTAAAAAAAACACAAAAACTGATGTTTTCTATTTTGAGAGTCTTTCATAACACTCCCCCCCCCCCGAATCCCTTTTTTATATGTTCCCTTTTAGAACGAAAAGAAAACAGGCAAATATAAAAAGGATCATTTTGATCATTTTATAGTAATTCTTCTGTTTGTTGGTGACTTTTCTGTTTTGACGATGTCTATGCTAATGATTACGATGATGAAGTAAAACAAAAAAACACAAACACACACACACGCACATAATGGGAGGGAACGTGTTTTTGGTGAATTGTTTTAATTATTATTGTTTAAAAAACACAGGGTTTAAGTTCTTCTTCATGCAAATGGACAGAAAAGGGGAGAAAGCCAAAGAGAGGTTTGAGGCAAAAATAAAAAAATAAAAATGATAACAAAAATCAAAAATAAAGAAATGTGTCTCCATATTCCCTCTCCCACTTTCAGAGAGAAAAGTGTCGAGTCGTCAGACAAAACACACATTTCGTTTCTTTTTTTTTTTTTGTTCATATTTGAGTATAGTGATTGTGCTTATTTTGGTCTTCGAACTTTTTTTTTTGTCTTTTCTTTTTGTGTTTTACGCTCGTTTTTTAGGTCCTTTGCTGATGTTCTTGCCGCTTGTTTATATACATTTATATTTATATATAAATATATATTGATCTCTTATGAATGTTTGTAATAAACTAAAGGACAAATGCACTTTTCTGTTTATTTTGTACGGTACCTGGTTTCCTTCTCATCAATCATTTCTTGGGAACTGTACATGCAGCACTTTTTTTTTTTATACTTTTTCCCCTCTTTTTTAATTTTTTTCTTTTTGTGGTTTCTTTATATACCTTTTTTTTAAAAAAATTCTCAATCTCTGTTTTATATATATATATATTCTCTTATTTTTGTTAAGAGGCTAAAACTTTGTTTTAGTCAGAAATTCTCTTTCTACTCGGAGAAATCGACATGGAATGAAACAGAGCAACAACAACAAAAAAAACAACAACAACAACAACAAGAAAAAAAAAAAACAGATATTTAAACACAAACGCAAATTTATTGCAAAGGCTATGCACGAAGAGAGAGATGGACCTGATGGAATTTGAAAGAGAAAAGAAAAAACGAAAGAAAAGGGGGAAAAAAAAAATAACTAAAGACACATTTTTGTTTTTATGTATTCTCTTCAATAGTTTGATTGGTGTACGAAGCCTTTTATGAACTAAGTGTTTTTTTTTCTTTTATACGTTCAAATCTGTTTATGTACGAATGAAATCAACAAAAATAACAACTACAAAAAAAAAAAAACAGTAAAACTCTTTTTTCAAGTTTATTTCCCTACGCTACCATTATGTTGACGGGTATTCGGTTTTGTTATCGCTTTCTTTTTTCATTGCATTTATACCTTTTTCCCTTTCTTTTCCCCCCTCCCTTTTTTTTTCTTATTTGATTTTCTTTGTTTGCTTAATTTGTTTTCTTCGTTAACCTCTTTCCTATTTCATCTTGTAAGGAAACTTTAAACACCTCCTCTGAGGATCCGCAAGAGGAACACACCTCACACAAATCCGTGCATTGACACATTTGAGACGCCCAAAAAACGGGCGAAGAACGCGAATGGCAATGGACGTTTGTTGCGCGGCCGCGGCCGGCATCTTCGCGCGTCTTCTCTGTCATCCGCTGGACACCACAAAAACGGTCGCCTTCACCGGATTTTCCGGTGACGCCCGTGAGGTTCCCTTTCCTTCCGCCTCCTTTTCCTCCTCGGCGCGTTCCATTTGGCGGCGCGAGGGGTTTTCCGGCTTTTATCGCGGTGTGGGTGTGGCCGCGCTCGGCGCCGCCCCGGGCGTAGCGCTTTACCTCACCGCCTACGCGCACTCCGTTTCGGCGCTGCGCGGGTGGACGGACACACACGCGCCGTCGCTGTCGTCGTTTGCGCCGCATCTCGCGAGTGGGTTTTTGGCGGAGGCGGTGAGTTGTGTCGTTTGGGTCCCGATGGACGTCACGAAGGAGCGCCTGCAGTCCCAACCCCCCGCGCAGAAGGGGCGCTACGCCGGGAGTTGGGACGCGCTGCGTACAATTCTTCGCTTGGAGGGACTCGCGGGACTCTATAAGGGCTACTGGTCCACACTCGCCTCGTTTGGCCCATACTCCGCGGTGTACTTTACCTGCTACGCGTTTCTGCTGCGGTGGTTTCGTGAGGAGGGGGCGTTTGGAACCTTCTCCGCCTCTCTCTGCGCGGGTGGGGTGGGGAATGTGATGGCCTCTCTCCTTACAAATCCATTGGAGTTTATTAAAACACGTCTGCAGGTGCAACGCGCGGTGCTATCGGTGGAGGGGGTGCCGACATGTGTGAATGGATTTAAATATCGTTACAACGGACTTGTGGATGGGCTTTCTGCGGTTGTGCGGGAGGAGGGTGTTCGAGCACTTTGGCGAGGCGTCGGTTCTCGTGTTGCGTACGCCGCGCCAAATGCGGCCTTAACGATGGCGTTTTATGAATGGCTCAGAAGGCCGACGGCGGTGACGTCTCAAGAAGAAAAAATATAATACAAACAAACAACACACACACACACAAGAAAAAAAAAACAATAATAATAATTGGTGTGTACACGCAAGCTATTTCCTTTCTCTAATTTGATAAATAAACACCCATAAATGCTTTTACATATTTATTTGTTTATTTATTTTTGAGATGTTCTGTGTGTTTAGCATCTTACTACTGCATACGTATTTTGATTGCCATCGTTACACGTACTTTTTTTTTTTTTTACGCTTTCCGCATGGTAACAAGTGTGGAACGATGTGTAATAAATACAATTACACATATTTGTGCCTTTCAACTGAGTACTTTTTTTTTTTTTGAACAGAAGATGAAATTCTTTTTTCTTTTTTTCTTATTGTACGGATAGTTCTACGTTGCGCATACACATTTTGGGATTTTACTGTGCTTATTCTTTTTTCTGAAAAATGTGGATAACTCCCTTCTTAACACCTGAAGAATTTCATGCCATTCCTACGCAACTCTTTACCACCACAAATGGTAATGATACGTTCCAAACAGGATCTGCAGCACCACCAGGACTTGTTTTTCGAGAAGATATGCCGCCTTCCCTGTGGATTCAACGGGAACAACAACGATCTCCTCGTGATCTTTATCAAGGATCTATATTTTTTCGTGAACAGGGTAATCGATTGTTTTCATTGGGGAGCTTTCAAGACGCGGTGCGCTCATATGGTCTGGCTATTCAAATGGATCCACATAATGCGCTTACTTATTCTAATCGATCCTTTGCTTACTATAAAATGGGTGATTACAACAAGGCAATTGAGGATGCTCGCGCTGCGGTGCGTCTTAAACCGAGTTACCTGAAGGCACATTACCGTCTTGGCATGGCCCTTCTTGCCCTCGGTCAAAGCACGGAGGCTGAGGAGTGTTTTGAAAAGTGCCTTCAGCTTTCACCGTCGCCGCATGACTTAAATGCCATTAATGCCGCTTTGGCGGAATGCAAGGAGCAGGCTGCACGGATGCCACTTTTAGCGGTATCCAAACAAACGGAAACGGCAAAGATGGACTTGAATTTACCTACTATACCTCCTCTTGATTTTTATAAGTTGGCAAACGCATTGAAAGAGGCGGTAGAGGGACGAGACGCGTGGGCATTGTCAAAAAAGTTGGAGGACGATGAACACCATATATTGGAGTGTAAGGAACGCGGCTCACGTGTTAAGAATCTTATTGCGCTGGCGACTGGAACAGACCTGTCCGCACTGATGAAAGCGGCCGAGGAGAGTCAACAGGCACTGCGAGTCAGCCTCAAGACACAGGACGTTCATCAATACAATGAGCGTCGAAAAGAGAGAGATGATGTATATGATCGTCTCTGGAGTGCCGCACGCTCTGCATCAACAGCTATGTCTGAACTTCATCTCATTGCAGAGGAAGAACGAGCATTCTTTAGTCAATACGGTGACCCCCAGAGCGATACTCCCTCCCCTAAAACAGGTGATAAGGCACCAAGTGAAAGTATTGAGTCCATCATTGAGAGACGAACAGAAATAAGTAAAGACATTGTGAAAATGAGGAATGCCTTTAAAACGACGGATGCTGCTGGTGAAAAGTTTTTGAACGCATTGGAAGAGGAGCGAAAGATTTTTCTGGAAAGTAAAGCTCTACTTGAGGAAGATGCTCTTTGTGGTCAAAAACTTCAAGAACATGCCACTTATATTGCTCGCCATACCACACGTGAGCTGTCTAACTCCCGTCTTGCTACTCTAGAACCGGTACGTTCTTTAGTGCGACGTGTCTTGTCCGACGCTGAGGCATTCCATAGGAGCGGCGAAGTTGGAAAGGAACTACTCGCGCAAGAGGCGAAGTTGGAAAGCCGTCGTCTGGTCTTTGAACGGCAACGCATTCATTTACAAGGAGAAGTGGAATGGCTCAAGGTCTGCGATGAAGCGGATTCAAAGGTGCATACTGTACAGAGACGTCTGGAGGAGGTTCGATCACGACTCTCCGCACTCAATGATGAACAAGCCACAGTACAGGACAAACTCTTTTCCCTTATTGAAGGAGATCATCCAGAATTAGCGTGGCATTCAATGACATCAGGCTCTCGAATCTTGAGACTTGTTAAAGGTAGTGGGCTTTGGGTTAACCTTTCCTTGAGAGATTTTGAGATTACCTCCACCTTGTCTTCTACGGCGAATAGTAAAGTGTATCGTGCAAGGAGACGCGGCGCAAACGTGGTACTTAAAGAGATTTCAGTGGAAACAGAAAGGGCAAAGCGACGATTGCAAAATGAGGTTAATATTGTTGTCAGGTCCCACCATCCGAACATTGTTCGTATTAATGGTGTCTTCTTTGATGGGCCTTTTGCGTATGTGTTAATGCCATACTACGCCAAGGGAAGTCTCAAAAATGTACTTGACAACGCAACACCACTTCCATGGGTTAAAGTGCAAGATATGCTGCGACAATTGACATCAGGTTTGGCATACTTGCATGATCAGGGTATTGTTCATGCTGATATTAAACCTTCCAATATTTTGATATCTGATGAAGATGATCCTATCTTTTCTGACTTTGGTATTTCTAAAGATCAAGGACGTTTTGGTGAACGTGCGGATGTGACATTAACAAGTACTGGTTCTATATCTGGTACGGTTAACTTTATGGCACCAGAGTTATTCCAAAGTGAGGCGCGACCAACTTCAAAAAGTGATATTTGGAGTCTTGGTCTCACGTTTTATCTTTTTGTGGCCAAAAATTCCGCACACCAAAACCCTGAAATCGGTGACATCAACTTTCCAGTGATTACCAATAACTTGTTACAAATTAATATGCCATTGACTCTCACAGGTAATAACGAGGAGTTGGCCAATCTCATCAGTTCAATGCTTGTTCTAGATGTGGAAAAGCGACTTTCAGCACATCAAGTTCTTTCCCATCCATTCTTTAAAATATCCCTTTTGCGTCGAATGGAGGAAAGTGGGGCTTTGATAAAGAGTGATGAGAAAATAGCAGCTGTACACTCCTTTATACATACATACCACGCCACGCAACGAAATCTTATCGTGTCTGTCTCACGTAATCAAATGGTGGAATCCCTTCAAAGTATTTTTGATTCCTGTGGTGAGGATGCCATTTTAAAACCTCTCAGGGTTGTCTTTCAAGGGGAGGAAGGTGTTGATCAAGGTGCATTGACAACGGAAATGCTTAACCTCTTCTTTACACAACTTGTCACGAAGCAAAAAGCACTTGTGCACTGCGCAGATGGTGAATCAACATTAACAGAAGAATTAGTCATTGGTGACATCACGTACTTGCCCGTGGCAGATTCACAGGGAACGGTATCCAGAGATATTTTTCATACTACTGGCATGACTCTAGTGAAGAGCATCGTCGAAAACCGTGCGCTGCCCCTACAAATTAATGCATCCGTTTTCAAATACTTTTGTGGAGTACAACCCAATATGATGGACCTCGAAGCCTTTGATCGCCCTCTGTCACAGAGTCTTCGACGTCTCAAGTTGCTCTCAGCCGATTTTACAACGGAGTCTTCTCTTGACTTTAGTGATTTCACTGAGGAGTTTCTTTTTTCTCAATATGATGGGCAATACCAGAGGAGCACCATTATAAATTCAGAAAATGTAGATCATTACGTTCATATGCGTGTGATTTACGAGCTCGTTGAGAAGCGTAAAAAGGCATTGGAGGCTATGAAAGAAGGATTTTATCTTTCCGATGTCCTCAATAATCACCTCCGCTTACTTAGTTCATCGGAGCTTATGCTTTTACTTTGTGGATCCCAACATCTTTCCCCACAAAATATCATTGACTTTTTGGATTTTCAAGGATTTCCTGCGTCATCGATGACGCCAGAGTACTTGAAGCAGATTCTTAGGGAGTACTCGCAGAATAACCTTCGTCGTTTTCTGCAACTCTGCACGTCAATGGTGGCAGTTCCGCAGAGAGGGCTCTCACGTAAGATTAAAGTTCTGTGTGTGGGTGATACTAGCCATTTACCCGTCGGTCATGGTTGTGTATACCAACTTGATCTCCCCGACTACAACGATAAAAATATTCTGTACGAGAAGATGGAGGTGACGCTCGTTCATGTCACGGATGGATTTCACATTGCATGATATTCGATAGACTCTGAATTCAGTGAAGAAAATAACTCCCTTCACCCCCCCCTTCCAAAAAAAAAAAAAAAGAATACAATACAGGTTTTTTTGCTTTTCTCTTTTTTATCTCGCTTTTATTTTTCTTTTTTTTTTGATTTTTTTTTTTTTTGCCATGTTTTTTGAGATAATAACAAAGCTACTCGTTTATACTGAATTCTCGTGAATGCTAGCAAATCATTCAATGAGAGGAAAATGAGGAAAATTAACAAAAGAAGACCAATTCACGGGGAAAAAAAAAGACACGAATGAACGTATGGTCGTACACAAAAATCTTTTACTATAATATATTTATATATATTTTGGACAGCTTTTGCTTTTCCTCTCCCGTTGGATCCGCGAGGCGTTCCTGTGCCTATTCCAAATTCTGACGACTTGGATATTCCGTCCTTGGTGTCGTTTCTAATTATTTTATCTCCTGGAGAAAAAGATACATAAAAAAAATTTTTTTTTTCTTTTCATTTCAACAATGTTTTTCATAGCACCGACTTTTTGTTTCTTTTTTTGAACTCATTTATTTTTATTCTTATTTCTTTTTTTTTTTTTCGATTTCATCACGCATCAGCGGCGAAAGCGACAAGAGGAATAGCTCTCGTTGATGGACATCAAAATTGTGCGGGGCAATTTAGCCTTTGATGTTCACTGAGATGCTTTTGCTTTGTTAGTATTTCCTTGTTTTTTTTTTTATATAGTGTTGTTTGTTTGTTGTCCCAAAAGATAAAGAAATATTCGTGTGCGATCTTTTTTTTTGTTTTTTACGTTGTAAATGAAAATTCACTTTTCCTTTTTTTTTTTTTTTGCTGGAATGCTACCACTACGTAGTGCGCCTAAATTTGTCATCCAATCGCGATGAGAGAATCCCAATAATACTCAATTGGATTTTCTTTTTCTTTTTTCTTAAAAAAAAAAAAACCATGCCAATACGTTTACCAATGGATTTTCGGTTCTAATTCTTTGCGAGATAATGCCCACGTCAAACACCACAACAACACTAAACAAGGTGGTGATAGTGTCAGCACAATGGTCGACAAAGGTAAAAACCATTTTTTTCTTTTTTTATTATTGCGAAGTATGAATACATTATCTGTCAAAAAGATGCAATTTGTATATATATATATATATATATATATATTCCTTAATTAATCTTTACAATATTTTTTTTTTTTGCCTTTTTTCAACATTAGCTAATTGTCTACAAGAACAGCAAGCTTAAACTAAGCAAAAAAGGTTCTGCAGTCATAATGTCTGAGGGATACAGTTTCCAAAAGCCTGACACATCCAAATGGAAACTGAGCGACCTGGAGATGGGTGATACTCTTGGGACGGGGTCCTTTGGTCGTGTGCGTATTGCAAAGCTGAAGGGTACGAGTGACTTTTATGCAGTCAAGTGCCTAAAGAAGCGTGAGATTATCAAGATGAAACAGGTACAACATATCAACCAGGAGAAGCAACTTCTGATGGAGTTATCCCATCCGTTTATTGTAAATATGATGTGCTCCTTTCAGGATGATCGACGCGTGTACTTTGTGCTTGAGTTTGTGGTAGGTGGCGAGATGTTCACACACCTCCGCTCAGCTGGTCGCTTCCCGAATGATGTAGCGAAGTTTTACCACGCAGAGCTCGTACTTGCGTTTGAGTACATGCACTCAAAGGACATCATCTACCGTGATCTGAAACCAGAGAACTTGCTCTTGGACGGCAAGGGTCACGTGAAGGTGACAGACTTTGGTTTTGCCAAGAAGGTACCGGAACGTACCTTTACACTATGCGGAACACCCGATTATTTGGCTCCTGAAGTTATTCAGAGCAAAGGTCACGGTAAGGCAGTGGATTGGTGGACAATGGGCATCCTTCTGTATGAATTTATTTCTGGCTATCCACCATTCTATGATGACACACCATTCCGTACATACGAAAAGATTCTTTCTGGACGCTTTAAATTTCCAAACTGGTTTGATGCCCGTGCGCGTGATCTTGTGAAGGGACTATTGCAGACGGACCACACAAAGCGCCTAGGCACCCTTAAAGGAGGCGTGGCGGATGTAAAGAACCACCCCTACTTTCATGGAGCAAATTGGGAAAAGCTGCAAAATCGTCATTATCCGGCGCCAATTCCTGTCAAGGTTAAGAATGCAGGAGATACAAGCAACTTTGAGCGATACCCTGACAGCCCAGAAAACCGAGCGCCACCTCTTACCGCTGCACAACAGGCAGAGTTTCGTGGATTTTAATAAATCAAAAAAAAAAAGATTTTTTTTTGTTTTGTTTTCATGTTTTTTTTATTATCATGTAGTTTGTTTTCTGTTTTGTGTCGAACCCGCGTAGACGCGTTGTTTTTATCCTTTCTTGGTTAAGGCACGCTAGTGGTGTAAACATTACTGGATGATGTGAATAGTTATGTACCTATTATCTTTTTCCCCTTTTTCTATAGAAGTGCCAGGAGTGAAACAAACGAGAAGTATGCAAAAGCAAGAAGTTTTTATTGATATCTGACTTGTTTTTTGTTAGTATTTTAATTGAAGAACGTGGAAATTCATGTATACGTAGATGTGTGCAATGAATTTTTTCCAGCAATTTTTGTTGCTTCGGAATCAAATGTATATTGGCATCTATGTGTGTCTATGTGATGCCTGTAGGAATGGTTGGTATCACTTCTGTACGGCTATGTAAAGATCTGCTTGGCGTTGTACAGTGCTTGACGACGTTGTCCTCTCTCTTTGTTCTACTTTTTTCTCACCTTTGTATTGGACGTTGTTGTCTTATTTTTGTGAGTTTTTTTTCAATTGTTTATATATATATATATATATATATATATATATATATATTTATATATATATATATTTCTTTTTATATGTCTTAGTAATGTATTGTGTTCACGTTATAACCCATTGTTCTATGTGTGATGGATGGAATGAAAAGCACATCTTTCCGGACAGAAGACATGTAGCTTTTGAAAAGGGAAAAAAGAGAACAAGTAAATCAAAATCAAAGTAGGAAATCAAAAAATAAAAAGGAACAGAATATGACAAAAACAACAAAAGAAAGAAAAGAGAGTTGGTCACCGTTCGAAAAAAAAAAAATGAGAAAAATGTAAGGGGAATTTGTACTGAGGTCAACAAAAATGAAAAAGAGAAAAATTTATGAAGAAGATTTAGCTTTTAATGAAACCCATTTACTGTTGTCGGTTTTTTACTCTCGTTGTCATTTTAGGCACCTAATGGAGTAGTAAGCACTGTAGTTATTTTTTTTTTTTTCATTTTTGATGTCGTGTTTTTTGTCTTATAATGCTTCACCTGACCTCTCTTCCTTTCCTGCTATTTTTTTTTCTATTTTTGTTTTGCCTTATTGCTAGGCAAGCATTTATGGGGGAGAAAGAAACTAATGATCTCTGTTTTTTCCTCTTATATATATATCTATATATCTATATACAGCGAGTAGTGCTTGCACACGAGAGCTATTAAAATTGTTTTTTTTTTGATTTTTTTTGTCGTTTTTGTCGTTTTTTTTTTGTTCTTATTACTGTTATTCTCTTGTTAACTGCTCTAGTTAACTTGATAATCTTCATGAATACTTGACGGCTTGCTATTTTTTCTTTCATAATTCTTTTTTTTTTTTTGTGTGTGTACTTTTTGCCTTACTATTCTCTATAAATGAAGCGAGGTGATAAGGTCAATTCCTACTCTATTTCACACATAAACAGTCCAACAAGCAAGAAAAAAAAAACCACAACAAACTAAAGATTACGTACGAAGTACAGACAACATGTCTTCCAAGCGTCAATTGCTCAAAATCATCATTCTCGGTGATAGTGGCGTTGGCAAGACGTCGCTGATGCACCAATACGTGAACAAGAAGTTTGACAGCCGCTATAAAGCCACCATTGGCGCCGACTTTCTCACGAAAGATCTCGAGCTGAATGGGCAGGTGGTGACGCTGCAGATATGGGACACGGCTGGTCAGGAGCGGTTCCAATCCCTCGGCTCCGCCTTTTACCGCGGCGCCGACGCCTGCATTCTCGTCTTTGACGTCACGCAACAGGAGTCCTTTGCGCACATCAGCTCCTGGCTCGAGGAGTTCAACATACAGGCCGGCAAGCGGGACAGCGTGCTGATCGGCAACAAGACCGACCTCGGCGAGCGCCGACAGGTGGCCAGCAAGACGGCACAGACGTGGTGCGCCAAGCAGGGCGGGGCCGACGCCAACGGGGCGTCCTCCTCGTCCGGGGACGGGTGTATGCGTTACTTCGAGACATCCGCGAAGGACAATTTGGGCGTCGAGGAGGCGTTTCTCGCGGTGGCCACCGCCGCGCTCGCGAAGAAGGCGACGGCGGAGGAGGACGTAGTGTTGCCCCAATCCGTGAACCTCAATCAGCCCAAACCTCAGGAAAATAAGTCCTCCTGCCCCTGCTAAAAAGGAAGGGATAAAATGGAAAGGACTATATACATATATATATATTTAAACGGAGTAGGAAGAAAAGTAGGAAATGATCAGTATATTCCGTGCATCAACGAACTCTGAAAGCAAAAACAAAAAAACAATTACCAGTTTTTAATCTCAACAAAAAAAAAAAGAAAACGAAAAAGAAAATAAAGTTCAAATGATAAAGAAGCAAAAATAAACGAAAGAGCAAGGAAAAAAAGAGAAAGAGGACAAAAAAGAGAAATGAATGGTGAACTTTTTCGATGATAGCGCATTCCTGCAAAATTGAAGTTGCCTTTGGAGAGAAAGAGATTGGTGTACACGTTTATATATATATATATATTATATCTTATTATTACTTTGTTTTATTGCTGCTATATCGTGTCATGAACTCTGCGCGTGCTTTTTTTTTTTTTTCTGACAATTCTTATGAGCTATACTCTTTGCGGTGTACGGCTTACAAAAGAAAAAAAATGTTTGTTTTTGTTATATATTTAAATTTACAAAAGAAATTTTTTTGTTTGTTTTGACACTTTTTGTTTGTGTTTTCATTATTCGTAAAGATTATACTTTTTTGTGTGTGAAGAATGGATTTTTTGTTCTTCGTGTTTTCGGCGCATTTGGTTATCCTTCTTTTTTTTTTTTCTTTTTTCCTTTAACCTTCAATATTTTTTGGTTTTTTTTTTAGTTTAGTCGTAGGAAAGGAGAACGAACTTTGACATAGAGAAATAGCGGGATTCCTTTTTTTTGTTCTTTTTTTGGAGGCGTTGACAAGGCCGACTATTGTGAGGGTAGAGCCTTCTTTTTTCTCGGCGTCTTTATTGAGTGTGTCTTTTTGTATTTATTATTGGATCAAGTGTGTCATTTTTTTTTTTTTTGTTTGGCCGGTTACCTCACTTTGTTTTGCTTCGTCTTTTTTTTTTTTCTTTTGTCCTTATACCACAATCCCGCATTTGACGGAGCTCTTGCCTTTCTTCTCCCTCGAATAGTAAATGAGTTTCTCAGGCTTCATGCTTCCCCTCATTTTTTGGTGTTTGATTACGTTTGGTGCTCTCTCCATCTTTCTATTCGCGTTGAGCTTTTACTTTCGTGCGCATCAGGACCGCATGTTGTATTACCCCGACGCCCCATCTGACAGCACCACCGTCTGTGATAGTCCGGCGGAGTATGGCGTGACAAACTTTGAACACGTACACGTCTTAACGAGCGATGGGGTCACCCTTCGTGGCTTTCTGATGTGGCCGCAAACCCCCCACACGTCGGTGGAGTACACCATTGTGTACTTTCACGGCAACGCGGGAAATGTCGGGCATCGCATTCCCATTGCGCGCCTTCTCACCGCGCGCCACGCGTGTGCGGTGCTGATGATGGACTACCGCGGTTTCGGCCGCAGCGATCGCGTCGCGCCGACGGAGGGCGGGCTCCGCCTCGACGCGCAGGCGTGCCTCGAGTACGTCTGGGCCGACGCGCGCCTTCCCCGCGGGCGGACGTTTCTGATGGGCACGAGCCTCGGCGGCGCCGTCGCGCTGCACCTCGCCGCGCAGCCCGCCCACGCCCCGCGCATCGCCGGCGTGATTCTCGAAAACACGTTTACGTCCATTAGCGATATGGTCGCCGTTCTCGCGCGGCCGGTGGTGCGGCACATGTGCCCGAGCTGCGCGGGGGCGGCCTTGTGCGTCTTCAATGCCTACATGAAGCCCTTGCTCCTGCGCGTGGGGTGGCGAAGTATTGATGTCATTGATAGGGTGCATGTGCCCATTCTGTTTCTGTCGGGTATGAAGGATGAACTCGTGCCGCCGGCGCAGATGCGGCAACTGCACGCGCGGGCCGCCAAGACACAGCGACTGCGCCGGTTTGTGGAGTTCCCGGAGGGGAAACACAACACGGTGCCACTCCTCAATGGATACGCGGAGCTCATTCATGGGTTTGTCGAAGAAGCTCTCACACAATGCCCAGCAGAGTTGGTCTAAACCACACACACACAAACATACACACAGAGAGAGAGGCAAAAGTAAAATGTATGAAGGTGTACCTGTGTACACAAGGGCATATGAAATACATACATGTATTTATTTATATGTTTTTTTTTTTTTGTGTGTGGTTCTTATGTGTTTACGTGGTGTTTTACGCTGTAATGAGTGTTTGTCGTTTTTTTTTTTTTCCTCTATTTTTGCTCTCTCTTAAAAAAAAATAATTTTTTTTTATATGCACCTTTATTTTGCGTTGTTGTGGTTATTACTTTTTTTGTATGCTTGTTTGCTCATTCGATTTGTGAGTTTTTTTGCGCAAGTGTGTAGCGAAGTGCAGACACACCTACATGCGTGCACGGAAGAATCAAAAAGAGAGGTAGAGAAGGAGAGGAAAAAAAAAAAAGTGAGAGTGTGAAGCGAATAAACAAATAAACGAATAGATGACAATCAAGTGAAGGAATGTAGTGAGGATGTTGTTTATTTGAGTTGGATGGCGTGGTGCGGACCTTTTGACGGAATAATGACTGATTGAATCTGCAACCGCATTTTTACTGTTACTTCTTATATATATATATATATATATATATATATATATATATATATATATATTTGTTCTACGTGTAACTGAAAAAAGAAGAAAAAAAAGAATAATTGATGTTCTCTTTTTTTTTCTTTTGTTTTGTGTGTGGAGGGGTCTGTCTTCGTTGTAAGTTTTTTTTTGTCCTTTTTGTTTGGCTTTGCTTTGTGAATCCCGAAGTGCATGAAATTGTAAATGTAGAGTTTGCCTTTAGATGAAGTATTTTTGCTACCTTTTTTTGTTTTCCCCTTTTTTTTTCCTTTCTCAACTCTTACTTTTTCATTAAAGCGCTGCGTACACCTTTAAAATGAGCGGCGTGAGCGGAAGCGAATGGAAGGACATGAAGGGTGTGCAATTGAGCCCGGCCACACTTTCTTATCTAACGGACTGCGCAAAGTTTCCTTTTATGGCGCCTGTTCAGGCCCGCACTATTCCGCTCCTCCTCGGCAATTATGATGTCGTGGTGGAGGCCATCACGGGAAGTGGTAAAACCTTGTCTTATCTTCTTCCATGTATTGAGATGCTGCAGCGTGATCGGGTGGTGGAGGCGTGTCGGGAACACCGCAATGCTGTGATTGCTGTCATTGTTCTCCCGTCCCGTGAGTTGGCGCAGCAGGTGCATGTTGTGACGAAGCGTATGTTGCAATTCCTCGCGCAGCACAGTAACGGGCGACACAAGTACTCCTGTCAGTGCTACATTGGTGGTCGTGATATGGCCATAGACGTGGATGTTTTTAACAAATCGGGTGGGAATGTGCTCATTGGTACACCGGGACGCATGTACGAGCTGCTCGTCTCGTCCAAGCACTCGGGTCTCTTCAACTTCGCCGCGTTTGAGCTTCTTATCCTGGATGAGGCAGATAAACTTCTCGAGTTTGGATTTAAAGCGAAACTGGATGCACTAGTTCGACGTCTGCCAAAGCAACGCCGAACGGGCCTTTTTAGTGCCACACAGACAAAGGAGTTGGCTGAGCTTGCTCGGGCTGGAATGCGTAATCCCGTGTCCGTCACGGTGCGTGTTGCCTCGATGCACGCCACGGCTGCCACAAACGCTGCCAAACCACAAGTGCCGGAGTTGTTGCGTAATTACTACACCTTTGCGCGCGCCTCTGAAAAGTTGGATCGACTGCTGGAGTTTCTCCGTGCGCATCGGTCGCAGAAGATTCTTGTGTACGTGATGACATGTGCCAGTGTGGATTGGCTCTACGCATCCCTTGCCGAGGTCCTGCTGTGCGAGGACGCTGACAACATCTTTGCGTTGCATGGGCAAATGAAATTGGAGCGCCGACAACGCGTCCACCGCGCCGTGACCCGACGCGATCGTTGCGTCCTCATCTGCACCGATGTCGCGGCGCGCGGCCTCGACATTCCCAAGGTGGGCGTTGTCGTGCAGTACGACCCGCCCGTCGATCCCGCCACATTCATTCACCGCATCGGTCGCACCGCGCGGTTCGGGCGACAGGGCGACAGCGTCGTCTTTGTGATGCCGCAGGAGTTTGAGTATGTGGCTTTTATGGGATTGCAGAATGTCCAACTCGAGCCGCTCGACGCCACACGCGACGACGTGGACGCCGCGCGGGAGGCGATGCGACGGCTCAACGCGAAGCGCACACTCCTCAGCCGTTCCCCGCCGAAACGACAGGGGGCGGCGCCGCTGCGTCCGCGACGGGGGGAGGAAAGGGGACGGGGCGGCGAAATCGTGCATGGCGACATGTGTGAGAGCCCGGCGGTGCTGCAGCTGCGGCGCGCGGCGCGGGAGAAGGTGCACCTGCTCGACCTCGCCGCGCGCGCCTTCGTCTCGTTTGTTCGCGCCTACAAGGAACACGAGTGTCGGTACATATTTCAACTCCAGCACATTGACCTCACTGACCTCACGCATGGGTTTGCACTGCTGAGGGTGCCGAGCTGTGGTGAGATTCGACATATGCGCACCCTCCGCATTCCGCTACAGGAAGAGCTGCTCGATATTCTAGAAGCTGTGAATAAGCGGACCCGGGAGCGACAGGAGAAGCGCCAGCGTGATGCCACGGACGCGGCACGAGAGAAACGGACGGAACATAACACTAACACTAATGAGGAGGACGAGGATGACGAGGATGAGGGGACAGGGACGTCAAAGCGGCACCGGACGGAGCGGAATGAGCGGTTGGAGGAGATTAAGCAAAGCAAAATGACGCGTGGCGCACGGAGTCGGGCGTGGCGACAGGCGGAGATCGATGAGCTGCTGAAGGATAGCTACTATGTCAAGAAGGAACGCAGAGGGAAAGTGGATAAACGACGCGTGGACGAAATTATGGGAGTGAATGCGATTGAAAACGCCCTTCTCAGTTCACGTGAGCGGCAAGAAGCGAAGAAGGTGCGACGCGCAGCGAAGTAAAGTCACTCATGGCACATCTTTTATACCTCCAGAAAATACGGTTAAAGACAAAGAAAGAAAGAAAAAAAAAGTGAGAGAAAAAACAAAAAACAAAAAAATGAATAACGTTCGATAAATATGCATATGTTTTTACACATTTTTATTGTGTATGATTACCTAATTTTTTTTTCTTTGTCCTTCGGTTATACATTCCTTGATTATTCAAATTTTTTATTTATTTTTTCTCATTTGATTTTTGAAACTTGTTCTTTTTTTGTATTATTTTTACTATTGAAGTATTAATTTTTTTTCTTTTTTTTTGGTATTCTAGTTGGAAAGTTTATTTAATTCCTTAATACCACCATCCACACAAAAAGGATAAATAATTTTCCTTGTTTTATATTTGTAAATATATATATATATATATATATATATATATATAGTTCTGTATAGTACCTCTACCACAAGTTTAGTGGCGTTAGGGTTGAGTAAAGGGGTTACGTTTTGAATACCTCGTGGAGAACTGTTGGAGTTCTTTGCGAGTTTTTACCTTTGGAGTTGTTTCCCTTTCTTCTTTCCTCCGTGGATAGGGTTCGGCCTTTCGCTTTTTTTTTTTTTTGTTGGTGTACTTCTTCCTCAACGGCGACACCCTCTCCCCCACTCCCTCTCTCCCCTTCGCGTGATTGGCGATGTTTGTGGATTACTACGCCGTGTTGGGTCTTCGCCCATCATGCACCGCGCGTGAGATCCGCGACGCCTTCAAGCGTCTGGCGCTGCTGTGCCACCCCGACCGCGCCGACGACGCCGCCCTGCTCGACTTCCGCGGGGTGAAGGACGCGTACGATGTGCTGAGCGATCCCGCGCGGCGCTATTTGTACGATCTCGGCTACGCCGACGTCCTCCGCGCGCGGCAGCGGCAGCAGGAGGAGGACGAGCGCCGCCGGGCGGAGCGCGCGCCGCCGGCGGTTCCGTTGACCCCCCCGCCCGCCGCCCCCCCGCCCCCCCTCCCGCCGGCGGCCGTCTCCCCGGACGCGGCGTCGAGTCGGAGCTCGTCCCGCACGCTCCGCACGCCGCTCTCCGCGAGCCAACGCACACTCCCGCCGGCGGCGCGGAGCAATGCGCGGGCGAGTCCGCCGTGCGGGTCCGCCGTCTCCGCGGTGCGGGGGGCGCGCGCGCCAAAGGTAGCCCAACCCGTCAAACAAGCCCGCGGCGGAAAGCAGTCGCCAAACACGACCACCCTGCATTGGACGCCGGAGGGGACGCTGCGGCAAACCACAGCCCGACGCACACTTCTGGGACCACTGACAACGGGCAATGAACACATGCGAGAGACCATCGCAAAGACGTGGCGCGTCTTCTTTAATATTTGTGTCCCACAGGGAGAGACGAGGATACCAAGGGAACATAGTAAAAATACTACAGTCATTCATTGAGTCATCAGCGGCGGGACGATAAAGTGGTGTCACGAAGGCATTCAATAAGAAAAATAAAGAGAGTAGAAAGCATCAATAAAAAAAAAAAAGATAACCTTGGAATCATAGGAATTGACGAGTATATTACAAAAAAAAATGAAATGAACCAATGCAACCGAATTGAAGCTGAACTTTGTGTTTTTCTATGGAAACGTTTTTTTTTTTGTTTTGTGTGTTGTTCTTGTTGTTCGTTGTAGTTTCCCGCTTGTTCTTTTTTGACTTTGAAGATGAGGAAACTGTGTTTAGTAGCGAAGAATAAGAAGGGAGAAATCCATTCATCTCAAATGTAGTCGTCATACTTCTATGCCATTGCTTTTTTTGTGTTTGCTTTTCTTTCTTTCTTTGCAGTATTGAGAGTCTTTTTTTTTTGACTTTTCTTAAATGTATCATTTTATCATTGTGTGGTTTCCGTGTATTTTGGCACCAAGGTTTAATGAACAATAAACAATCAAAGGCTATGAAAAAACGATACTATGAAAAAAAAAAAAAGGTGAAGTATTAAATGTGCGATTTGAGTTGTTTTTATTGACAAAAGAAGCACTTTATGTAAACGGAGAGAATCTTCTGCGCGCTTCAAGTTAATATTTTTCTTTTTATTCTCCTTTCATTACCTTCTCTGCATGTTTATTATTTAAACAACAACAAAAAATGTTTTTTTTTTGCGTCATACTTTGTGTTTTACTTTCTCGTTGTACATGTATTTGAATAAGTATACATACATGTATATATATATATATATATATATATATTTATTTATTTATTTATTTATGCACATTTTTCTCTAAACTCTCTAATACTTTTTTTCTCTTTTTCTTTTTTAATTTATTTCTTTCTGTTGTCGTTTACATACCATACATGCATGTTCATGTTGTAGTTTATACAGGTACGGCCTCTGTTGCTGTTGCTTTTTTTTTTTTTTTTGAAGGGGGAATCTTTTGTCCAATGGATTCATCTTCTGAAGATGTGAATGCCACACAGAGTGAGTTGCACTTTTTGAATGACTGTCTCAGCGATGCCTTGTCGGTGCATCTTCTTCTTTGTCATTCAATGCGTTGCACCGCTCACAGTGAGGCGCCAAACGACCGAGTGGTTCATTGTACTTTACTCGACGAGGATGTACAAGAGTACTTGAGGCAATTACTAAACAAGTACTCTGGAAGCGCTGCGATGCGCAAAAAGCTGCGCTCTGGACGTTGCCTTTATTATTTGCAGTGCCTTACGGACGCTGGCACGCGCAATGAGTTTATCCAGGTAGCATCTCACCCATCTTTTCCAAGTATGGCATCATAGGTTTCATTTTTTTTTTTTTTTGATGAGCCGTGTGGAGCATCATGCGTGCCAGATGAAACAGACGAGTAAGTGATCCGTTGTGAATTTGTATAGTGGCGATTAAAGAATACATGACGAATGAACGCGAGAAATGTGAATGTGTTCCTTGCATACTTTTTCTTGCCTTCTTTTTTTTTTTTTTCTGGAGGTTATTATTATTCGCTATCTTTGATTTATTTGTTTTGTGTAATGCTATTTCTTCAACCTTTTTTTTTTTTTTTAATATGACTCACCGTCGCTATTATTAATAAATGTATTTTTTTTATTTTTTTAAATGATTTTTATTATGATTGTGATTTTAATAATTTTTAGAGTTTCCTAATTATGTTAGGAACTATTGAGAATATATCGTATGACGGTGAACGTGTGCAGTTCGTAGAAATTCGACTCCCATCACGTCATTCGGCTCGAGGGGAATTAAAAACTATTCAGGCATGTGAACGCATCGGCCAAGGCTCCTTTGGTACTGTGTACCGTGCTGTGTGCGAGGGCTATCCGCGTCTGGCGGTGAAGATATCGACCGGCAATGGCACACGACTGCGGCAGGAGCTGGAGGTTCTTAGCAAGGTCTGTACAAAAGGTAAGCTGCTTCTCCCTCGCTTTGAATTTGGTGCCATTAATAAGGCCGCTGATTTAATTATCATTGGCATGGAGTTGTGCGTGCCGTGCACACTGCATGATCTGCTCCTTTCCACACGCCTCACAAGTGAGTCGGATATGCTTTTCATCGCCTACCAAGTCATACAGGCCGTTGCCTGCGTGCATGAGCAGAAGTGCATTCATAGAGATGTGAAATTACAGAACTTTGTCTTTGACCTAGACGGTAATTTGAAGCTCATAGACTTTGGCCTTGCTTCGGCGGTGTGGAGCCCGCCGCCTGGGGATGTGGTGGCCGGTACCGTCTCCTTTATGGCCCCTGAAATGGCGCACAACGCGTTACACCGCGATCAGCGCGTCAGTGTTGGACCCGCCGCAGATGTGTGGTCTGCCGGAATCGTCCTCTTCTCCATCTTTACGCAACGCAACCCGTACCCCCCATCCATTGACCCATCCGAGACTGTAGGCAGTAGAGGCAGGCATAGCCACAACCCCACTGGCGAGGAGGAGGAGGAGGATGAGGAGGAAGAGGCGCGGGGCGGGGCGGCTGCGGCTCCGATGCCCTCCGGCATTCCGCGCGAAAACGCCAAACTCCTTCGCCGCGTCGCCGCCGCGGATTGGCGTTGGCCCGTGGGCTGCAGCGTGTCAAACGAACTGCGGCAGCTCGTCGACTTCATCCTCGTGCGCAACCCCGATAAGCGGCCCAGCATTATCTCCATCCTCAGCAAACCGATTTGGAACACGCGGCGCCGTGCCCCCCCGGTCGCCGTCACGGCCTTTCTCGGTGTGCAGGACGACTTTCTCCTTTCCCGCGATGAGGCCCACTTGCTGCGCGCGGTGGAGCAGCGCAGCGCGGATGTGACGGCGAGTCTCATGACGAGTCGCGCCAACACACCCGAGCGCGACGAGGAGGCGGAGGAGCCCGCGCCCGACACCGCCGCCCTCGCGGAGGAAACGCGCGAGAAGGAATGGGAGGCCACGCGCGCCTCATTGCGTCTCGTGGCGCGCGAAGAGGCCGCGGTGGGCGGCGGTCAAACCGCACAGTTGTATGATGTCCGCGGCGGCGCGCGAGGACGGCGGCCGTTGCGGGAAATATCTCAAGTGATTGCCGACGAAACGGCAAAGAGCCTCCGACGTGGGCAGTCCAGGTCGCGGAGGGGGCGCGAGGGGACCGCTTCCCATTCGCGCCAAAACTCGCGTCCCCATTCGCGCGCCATTTCGCCCGCTCCGCCTGCACCGGCCGCAAAGCGTTCGCGAGCGGAGAGCGGCAGTCGGGCAACCTCCGCCTTGCGCCGCGCGCCATTAGCGAAGTGTGCCCGACCAGACAACGCCCTACCCGTCTCCCAAGTGATGGAAGAGCTGAATGAACTCGTGCAGCGGGAAACGGCGGAGCGGGCGCTTCTCGCTGGGGCGGTGCTGTTGGAGCAGGAATGGCTCCTGTGCAGCTTTCGCCTCGTCATTGAAGAGGACCAGGAGCGGTACCACGCCATTTGGCTCGAGGAGGAACAACGCCGCTCCGCCGCCCACCCGCATCACTTCAAGGAGATGACGCAGGTGGCGAAGAAGTACGCCCTTGGATTTGTCTGTGACATGTGCGATTATGAGTTTCTCCCTACCGGGAAGTGGCTGCACTTCTTTCACTGCACATGTGGACGGGACCTTTGCCCCGAGTGCCACGCGTCGTACAAGGTGCAGTGTAAGTGTACCACGTGCGGCAAGGAACAGCCAAACAGTGTCGCTATTCGGGACCATCTTGTTGGGGGGAAATGCAAAGCCAACGCCAATGGCTCTCCAAAGAAGGGACGACAGATGACGACACCGGCATCACGGAAAAGCTCCACCAACGCAGCAGCTCCACAGACGACGCCACCACGTCCCTACTTGCAGCGGGGAAAGGCGAAAAAGGTTGTCGAGACATCTCCTGTCGCACCACTAGCATCACCCGAAAAGGAACCCAAACTCAAACGTCCACGCACCCGACGCTCCGAGTCTCACTCTGCCACACATGTGCCTAGTAATACAAACCCACCCGCCACTTCCACGGCGGCCCTAACCAAGACAGCCTCTTCGTCACTCTTTAATCGTCCCATTAACACCATGCCTGAGGGTCCATGGAAGCCGTTTGAGAAGCTTTCCATTAGTCAGCAGCAGGTGCGGGCGGTGTTGCCCACAGTGGAGGAGCGACACGTCCTCCTCAACGGCGAATGGATTCGACACTTTCACCTCTTTCCCTCTTCACCGGAGGAGGGGGAACCCGTGGCCTTCGCCTACCATATCCAACCTGGACGAACGGGTGCCATCTTCTTGACACACAATTTTCCCATTCACTCCGCTGTCATGTCCGTGTTGGAGCGCCAAATGTTTCTTGTCGATCTCGTCGACACCACCGAGGGGGAGGACGCGACACGTGCGGTTTCATTACTTCACGCGAAGAGTAGTCCAGTCTTGGCCGGTGCATTTGATGTTCTCCAAGCCATCGTGGCATATGACTGCAACATGGTGAAGCAACACCGCGCGCCTGGACAGCTTTCCGTTTATCAAGCCCCACGAACGGCGTACCGATGCCACGGCGATCCGTTCGTGTATGTGCGATGGTTTCGCTTTAACGAAGAGCGTTCACTGAGCGCCTTTCTCCTCTCCAACGGTGCCGTGCAGGTTTTCGTTGGGGATGAGTACGAGTTGCGTTGGTTTGATGAGAACCGAAAATTTCTCCTTCGCAGTAATGGTGTTTGTGAGGTGATCGATGACGCCACCTTTGCCCTCGCACCGGCCGTCAACCATTTACTGTACGACACTTTTTAGGATGGCCGAAATGTGTACACTGAAAGGAAGTTGAAGTCTAGTTTAAACATATATATATATATATATATATATATATATAAGAAAAGAGTACAGGAGATGGAGAACGAGAGACACAATCAAGCAAACAACAGAATTGAAGGGAAAGTGAGAGGACAAAGAAAAGACAAAGAGAGGCGCGTGCGTAATGGGGAGAATAGAGGAACGGACAAGTAATAATGCAGAGTCCTTTTTTTTTTTATTAGAAATTTTATTTATTTATTATTCTGCTCTTTTGCTTTCCTTTATTTTTAATTACTTTTCCTTTATTATTATTATTATTTATTTGTGTATATGTTTGGGTTCAACTTTCATTATTATTTTTTTGTACTATTATTCTTGTGCAAGAAATGAGAGTAACACGTACTCAACAAGAACAATATATATATAAAAAGAGTTCAAGAGTAATAAAAATAAAGAAAATAAGAAATGGATGTATCTCATTTTAGAGAGAGATGTTGTCCTGACCATAGAAACGTGTTAGACAGAGAGTGAAGTATATAAATATACATATATAAACATATATATATATATATATATATATTTATATATACATTTGTTTCTTTTTTTTTTGTTTGTTTGCGCAGAGAAGTATGAACCTTGGCAATTTTGCCAATATTTCGTTACAGTGATCCTGTCGTGATAGGTGTAGTTGATGTTACATTGTCCCCCCAATGACTCATCAATTTTTATCCTCTTTCAAGAAAAAAAAATAATTTCACATCTCATTAGTTTGATACAATCCCTTTTGTAATGATGTCTTTATTGTTATGATTGCATTTTTTTGTTTTCCTACTTTGCTAATATTCCCTTTTTCCTGTTCGTTGTTCATTCTTCCTTTATTGACTACGCAACAGTTATATCTTAGAAAACTTCCTTAGGTGAGAAGACGTTTGCATAAATTGCGCCTTCTCTTTTTTCTGTTTGTTGTTGTTGTTTGTATATTTATACAAATATATAAAGTATCTTCTTCTAGAGCCACATACCTTGAGTGTGCGCGTTGTAGGAGTTATACATATATATATATATATATATATATATATATATATATATATATATATATATATATATATATACATATAATTTCCCATCGTTTCTGTTCTCTTTTGGCGCTCAAATGGCGGAGGCGGAGATGGAAACCTTTCGCGAGCGCACTTTAGCCAATCGCTACCAGCCCCGTCAGCACCTCCCCCCCAACTTTTCCCACGTGCTGAAGACCTATGCCCGGGAGGTACTGCGGGCGCAGCCGGAGGACGTGCTGCAGTGGAGCGCCGCCTACTTCCGCCGCTTGGCGCTCGAGACGGACCCCCTGCAGGCGCGCCAGCCCCCCCCCGGGCACTACGCCCCGGACGTGGCGGACGCGGGCGCGGAGGTCCTCACGCAGCGCATGACGCGCGTCTTTGCGGAGATGGACGCGCCGCGCCGCGCCACGCTCCCCCCCGCCGCGCTGCGACAGGCGCTGCTCGAGTCCTTCGGCCTCACCCCGTCGCAGGCGCTGTACATCATGACCGGCGCGGCCGTCCCGCTCGGGGAGGGCGACGCGGTGGATTACCACGCCTTTGCGCGGGAAAGCGTGCGGGCGGTGCAATTCTTTCAACAGACGCGTCATGAGTTCGCGGTGGGGGATATTGAGGACGCCACCGTGCATGGGCTCTCGCGGCGCGATGTGCAGCAGGAGTTTCTGCGCCTCCTTCGCTTTGTCGATGAGGCAGGGACGGGGATGTTGCTGTTCGAGCAGTACAGACAGGCACTCGTCAACGCCCCCTTTCACCTCACCCATCGAGATATTAGCATCCTCTGCATCGAGGCGGTGCGGAATGAGCGGAATGAGGTCGATTACGAGTCGGAAATTGCGTACATGTTTGACCGTCTTTTACTTGCCGAGCAGTTTCAAATATTCGATGATGATCTTTGATACATGTACATAATGTCCATTTTGCTCCAATGCAGAGATGTAAAACCTTTTTTCTTTTTTGCTTCTTTTTTTTTTTTTTTCCGCCATCTAATGAAAAAGAAAAACGAAAACCCTATCAAAAGGAATGTTATTTGTCTTTTTTAAGCATTTGGCGGGGAGAATAAAGAGAAAAGAAAAAAAGGAGAAACGCAAAAAAGAAAAAAAAGAGTTACCCCCTCCCCTCAAAAAAAGAAAGGAAACCAGATTTATATATGAGACAAAAAAACAACAACAAATTTTGTACCTGACGGTATATTCTACAAATATATTATTTTTCGTTGTTCTACTTGGAGTGTATGTGACGTTTTCCAGAAGGAACTTTATCACTCCTTTTCTATTTTGTACTTATAAATGCATGAAAACTATTTAATTCTTTTTTTTTTTTGCCGCTTTAAAAAAGGTTTTTTTTTTTTCTTTTTCTGTCCATCAGTGAGTCTTGTTTTTGGTGACTCACAAGGACAGGGGAGGTCTCCTAAACACCTCTTTTTTCTTGGTTTATTATATATATATATATATATATTTACATTTGTAGGTGTTTTTGTTTTACTGTTATTGTTGTGTTGTGTTGTTTTGCTTCGGTGGTGTGAGGTACACGTTTTCCTAATTTCGCACCCCACACTCTCCCCGCGCAGAGCCTAACCGAGGTGGTAGACGTGATGGACGTCAAGACACTTCTCGCGTTGGCGCAGAATGCCACCGATGTGGGCAACACCAAGGCGGCCGCCGAGTTCTACGAGGTGGCCCTCGCACGGAGCCCAAACAACCTCTCCGTGCTCGAGGCGTATGCGGAGTTGTTGATTCACCACACCGCCGACGCGGCGCGGGCGCGGGAGATGTTGCGCCATGCCATCTCATTGGATCCGCACCGCGGCCACGTGAAGTACCTCAACCTCGCCCAGCTCAGTGACGCCGCGGAGGCCCTCGAGTGTTACCACCGCGCGCGGGAATTGGTCGCGCGGGAGTTATCCCGTTCGCAGCGAAAGCGTCGACGGGCGGCCGCGCTGCGGGAGACCCTCGCGACCGTCCACTGCGCGGTGGCGGAGCTGTACCTGACGGACCTCTGCTTTGCCCCGGAGGCGGAGTCGGCGTGCGCGGCCGCCCTTTCCGCCGCGCTCGGGGCCGACGCGGCGTGCATCGAGGCGCACCAACTCCTCGCGTCCCTCCGCCTCAGTCAGTCGCGCCCGGCGGAGGCGGCGGAGGCACTTGGCGCGGCCGTGGCCCTCACGCACCGCCTCGCCGAGGCGCGGCAGCCGACGTACGCGTCGAAGGTGGAGCTCGCCCGCCTCCTCATGCAGGCGGACCCCGACGCGGCGTTCCGCTTTCTCCTCGAGCTGCTCCAGCTCGGGGACAACAATCCGTATGTCTGGTTTCTCCTCGGCGAGACCGCGCGGATCCGGCGGCGCTACCCGGACGCGGCGCGATTGATGCGGCGCGCGCGTGTGATGCTCACCCTCGGCGACGATAGCAACGCGGCCGCGCTGCAGGAGGTGGACGCGTCCATTGCGGTGCTCGTGGAGGAGATGGGCGGCCCGGCGGCGGTCGCGCAGGTGGCCGAGATGGACCACCCAAACCCTATCGAACTCCTCGCCCCGGAGGAGGAGGAGGAGGGGGGGGAAAACGGGGCCGAACACGAGGACGAGGACGAGGCGGAACCGGAGTGGGAGTCCTGCGAGGAAGAGGAGGAAGGAGAGCTTGTCGATTAAAATACGTGCTGTAAAGAAATTTAAAAAAAAAGAAAGAAAAAAAAACAACAACAAGAAAAAGATATAGTAAGAGTCAATGTGCGTTTGTGTATGTCTGAATGTATGTGGCTTGATTGTTTATATGTATACAAATATATAAAATATTTATATTTATATACATATGTGTATGTATGGGTCCGCGTTGTCGTCAAAAGTCGAAATTCACCCGTAAAGGCAACAAAAAATGAACAGGGCCACACAAAGAATGCTGCATATACCCATTCACACACTCACAAGCAAAGAAAATAAAGGAGACCAGAAGAAAAAAAAAAAGAAGAAGGAGGAAATGCATTAGAACATAATCCTATGGACTATTCCTGTCTAGTTGTGTTATCAAGTCATTCGTTAAAGTTAAAAGCACACAAAAACCCACACACAAAAAGAAAAAAAAATCTATATTAACAGCAATCAAAAAAGTAACATGTTTTTTCTTTCTTTCTTTGAGTCTGTCATTTGACATACACACATTTTTGTTCTTTTTTATATTGCTTTGAAAGCAATTGTTTTCATTTTTTATTCTTTCATTTTTTTTTCTTTGTGCCTCTATTTTTTGTTATATATATATATATATATATGTACATATGTACATATGTGATTGAGGTGTACGATTCTCTTTTTTCATGCCTGAGGAATGAGTCTTGTGACGAATCCGAGACACGTGCATGTGGAGGGCCTCGACCTCTTTGACTCCGCCTCCTCCACGGACAGCAGTGTGGAGGCGCGCTTTCTCCGCGCCCTTCGCGCCCCCCATGCGCCGCCCTCGACCTCCCGTTCGCCCCGCCACGCCTCTTCTCCCCAACGAGATACGACCGTTTCCCCCGCCCCCCGACGCCGCGCCGACCCCGCCGCCATGGCGCGTCTATTGGCCCCGACCGCGGCGTGTCTGGCGCGCGCGCAGCGGAAATACACCGATCGTCCATCGCCCTCCGCACGCGTAGAGACGGCGCGCGTCTCGTCGGCGTCCGTTCGGGCGGGCGAACGTTTGTATTTGGCCGCGCGCGGACAGCAGCGGCGGGCGGAGGCGCTCGTGGCGGCGAAGCGTTTGGCCGAGGCGTCCGAGGCGGCGCCGTCCTTTCGCCCGCGCATCACTCCGCTCGCGGCCGCGCTGGTTGGGCACCGCCCCCTCTACGAGCGCGGCGTCGAGGCGCAAACGCGGCGGCTGCAGCGGGAGGGGGAGAGGGCCGCGCGCGAAGTGGCGGCGTGCACCTTTCGCCCACATGTGGCGCCCGCCTCCTCCCGCCTCGCGCGGCGTGGGAGCGAGCCTTTTGCCGACGCGGGCGAGCGCCTCTTCGTCGACGGCGGCCATCGGCTCATTCGGCAGCAGCTGCGGCGGCGCGTGGAGGAGCAGCGGGCGGCGCGCGGCGTCATTGGGGGATTCGCGATGAGCCAAACGGCGGCCACCGCGTTGGCGGCGCGGCTGCACGATTGGCAAACCGCGCGGGAGAAGCGGCGCGACGCGTTGGCGCGCGTGGAGACGGACGCGCCGCGCACTGCTGGCGGGGAGGGCGGCGAACTGCGCCGTCTGCACCTCCGCGCCCTCTTCGCCAAGTACGCGGCCTCGGCGGGGGCGGTGCGGCTGCGCGACGTGAAGCGACAAGTGCGGGAGCTCTTCCCCGCCGACTCGGGCGTCGCCGCCGCGTTGGCCGCCGACGTGGGCGAGACGGACGCGTTGGACCGCTCCGCGTTTGTCGCGTGTTTGGAGCGATTCGAGCGGCGCCACGGACCGCAGCCGTGGGGGGAGCCGCGCTGCGCCGAATTGCGGGCGGCGGTGGCGAAGGCGTCCTCTCCAACGCGCGCGCGCCGTTCGCGGACCCCCGACGAGGCGCGGGGGAGTGCGGCGGACAGCGCGAGGCGTGCGGTTGCGGAAATCGAGGCGCTCCTCGAGACGCCGTCTGTGAGATCCGCAACCGCCACGCCGAGGCGGCGGCGACCCGCGTCGACCGGTCGCGGCGTCAACACGTCGCTGGAAAAGAAGGCCGTCGTGCAGGAGGTCCGCAGACTCCTGAAGGACGTCACGGTTGTAGAATAGATTTTCTTGTCGTTTTTTAAATTTATTGTTATTGTTATTGTTGTTGTGGATGTTGATCCTCTTTCTTGTCCTGATTTTCACGTAAAGAGGAGATGCATCAGTAGTAATCGAAAAAGGGATCGTTGCGCAAAGAAAAGGAAAGAGTAGATACATAAAGATATACCTTGTGACAGTACAAGATGGAATTGAAAGGAAAACATCTTGCAAGTTGATTGGAGAGCGAAGCGACAAAAATGAAACGATAATGGGAACGCTTAAAAAAAAAAAAATAGTGAATTTTTTTTTCTTTTTTACTTTCTTTGCTGTAATGATTTTTTTTTATTTCATTTTTTTTTTGATATTTCTTTTCTTTCTATAAAAAGGTGGGTGGCGCTTTTGGTGTTTGATTGCCATTTTTTTCGTTGCTGTTGCTTTGTAGTAGTTTTTTTTTTTTTTCGTTACTCTTCAATAAAGAACAAAAAGAAAGTTGAATAACATTTAGTGATGGGTGATCCGTTTGTACGTCCTGGGCTGACGTATCAGCCGCACATTGAGCAAGTCTTGCTACGTCATGAGGGAACTCTCACATTGGAAAGCACAAAGGACGATTGGCTGCGCTATCAACACCGTGATACGTTGGCCAGTCTCATGTTGCACCGCGATCGACTGGAGTATCTAGCGCTTGTGGAGAACGCCGCCCCGGCGCGTATGGAGCGCATTCTCCTCGAGCGTGCCGTTGATCCGACCCGAAAAAGAGAAAGGACCAATACATGACATGACTACAAAGTGAAGGACGAGGAAACACACGGAAAGGGCAAGACGAGTATATATATATATATATATATATATATATATGTATATATATATACATATATATTTTATTGCCATTTGTACTCTTAAATTTATGTTTTTTTTATATTATTATTGTTCTTCGGCTTGTTATCCTGTGTATGTCTGGAGTTAGGAATGACTCCATTATTGATGATTTCATCACACTTTTTCATCCTCTTTTATGCTTTTTTTCTTTGTGTATATATATATTATGAAGGGGAAGAACTGCTTTTGTTCTTGGACAGAGGTGGGTCCCTGATAGAACAAAGGAAGAAAGAGGACGTCAACGTGTAAGGAAAAATAATTACATATATATATATATATATATATATATATATATATATATATATATATATATATATTTATTTATTTATTTGATAATTGCTTGTATGCAGCGTTCTCTTTTCGACTCATGTATTCGCCATTTCTTTCCCACAATTCGATGTCTTGCGGCGCAACGACGATTTCAAGGACGTATTCCAAATAAAGGCTATCGACAACAACCACCGGTTCCTGATCGTTTGAAGGATGCCATGTCCGTCTTTGGCGCTGACGCACATAATGTCACTCCTGATGATCCACCATATGTCCCGGAGGAGCAGCGAATGCACATGACGAAGGAGGTGATGAGTAGTAATCAAAACATGAAGAATCACGCAAAACTGGATCGTCTTCGGGTCGCGCTTGACGCCGTGCATAACGAACCGCCGGATCACGATGGTTGGAAGGAGGTTTACCTCTTTCTTCGCACAACAGAGATGTGCTGTGAGCTGCAGCAGGATCCATCCGATATCTTTCCAAAAGGAAAGAAACTTTGGGTGAATCTCGATGAGTGCGAGGAGCGGCGGATACCCGTGTTGATGCAGTTGCCGAATGGTATGCTTGTATTGCCTGTTTTTTCCATGGAGGAATATCTTGATCACTACTTTTCACGTGTTGATGCCTTTGAGTCGTGTTGGTTTCCTGTCCCCCGCATGGGCTCACGCTACGAGGAGTTTTGCAAATTGCCTTTTCCAGTCTGCGCAGTGGGTGGGCTGCAGCACTTTAGCATGCTCGCAACTGTAGCGCTTCGTGTAGGGCAGTTTGGTATTCTTCTTAATCCTGGACAGCGCACGAGCAAGTTTGTTACATATCCGGAGATGGTGGAGTTGGCGCGACAAAAGAATATGCGACCAAAAGACCGCAATACGGATTTAAAACGAAAAAATGGAGAGGTGGAAGAAGATGTCTTTGATGCGTCCCTTCGCTGTGGTTTTGATACACGAAAGCTCGTCATGACACGTGTAGAACCTCAGGAGGTGATGGGTCTACTAAAGGAACGTCCTAAAATTCCGCAGGTGGCACAGCTGGAATTGCATTTGCTACTATTTGAGTACCCAATCATTTTAAAAGTTTTTGTTCGTACTGTGGAGCGTCCATTATGGCGTCGTGTTTTTGGTGCCTCGGAAAAAATGACGCAAATTGATGTACTCGTTGAAGACGGCAAGGCTGATCGAGTCATTTTTGATCGTATAAAGAGGTGGAGCTTTATGAGTGAGTTTCACTCGGATGTCCATGTGGAGTTTACGGCTCTTGCGCCAGAACCAAAAGAAGGAGATCACATGATGATTGTGTACACCTCCACTGATGGGGAACTCCTTCGAGGGATGCAAACGTTTCATGGTATTACACTGAAGAGCGCGCTCGGATATGATGATCCGCTTCTTGACGAAAGGGGTAACGAGGCTGTCTTTGTACACCGTTGAAAGGGAGAGAAACACAAGTAAGAAAAAAAAAAGAACCAGAAAAGAAATAGAAAAGAAATACAAAACGATAATTTTTTTTAACTATTTCTTTTTTTCCTGTGTGTGTGTGTGTGTGCTCCTGTTGTTTTACATTTTTTACTTTTTGATGATATTGAAGGTTTCAAACTTTTGCAGAGTAGAGAGGGCAATGACGAAGAAAACGCAATATACACATGTACAAAAAAGCAAAAAAAAATAAGAAAAACAGAAGACTCCGTATTTAATTAAAGACTCTTTGATTTTCTTAAATTTTTTTTTTTGTTTCATTTACTTTAGGAGGCAATTTTTTGGCAGACGAAAATGTCCTGTGACAATGTGCCAAATACGATTACCTTTCTTCACACCATAGGTCGCCTAAAGGATACGGATCGAACTGGTTGGGTGGAGAGTGACATTCCGAAACCGGAGTCCGTTTCGGATCACATGTATCGTGCCGCTGTGATGTGCATGATGTGCCCTGACAGATCCCTCAACCGCGATCGCCTGATTCGCATGGCGCTCTGTCACGATGCGGGCGAAAGCATCGTTGGCGATATCTCCCCTCGCATGGGCGTGGCGAAGGAGACGAAGTACAGGCGCGAACAAGAGGCTGTGGCAGAGTTGCATCGCCTCCTCGCACCAAATGTTCCCCTCGCAGATGAGCTTCAAGTTCTCTGGGAGGAGTATGAGGCGCAACAGACTCCGGAGGCTCAATTCCTGAAGGATGTAGACCTGCTTGAAATGGTTACGCAGGCCCACGCCTATGAAATGAAGTATCCGGAAAAAGATCTTAGCTCTTTTTTTGCCTCGGGTGAGAAGATTAAACACCCGTGGGCACGTTCCATATTTGAGGGTCTGCGAGACTCACGATCGAAACGGCAAACGTCTGATACGAACCATACACCAATAAAGTCATAATGGTCGTAAAATAAGATAACTAGGAAGAAGAGGAGCAACAGTACAATTGGAGCATAAAAGTAATATATATATATATATATATATATATATGTATATATGTATATATGTGTATTTGTTTTTTCTTCTTCCAATTGTACAATCTTTCCTTTTAGTGTATGTAACAAAAAAAAAAAAAGTGTATCTATTTGCAGAAATTTTTAGAATGGAGTTTATGTTAAATAGCTAGCCTATGTATAAACATAAATGTGTATATTTGCTTTTTTTTTTTGGTCACATTCTTACACATTTTAATGTATTGTTTTTCTCTTTTTCTATGTTTCTTTCTATGTTCTTGTTTTTTTTTCTTTATATGTATACAAATGCAAAAGAGGAGTGAGTGCAACATAAAAATTAGAGAGATGTCTGATGCGCTGATGCTCCATGAACGTGTGCTGAACGGACTCTCCGCCGTGGAATATGGGGGTGAGGCGATTAGTTTAATGCGTGCAGCGGCATTAAGCGCTTTTGGCGTTCCAGATGGGCTCAAGTCCATGCGTACCTCACTCCCACCTGAAGTTCAACGCGTTGTGAGTTCCCTACTTCTTCTCACCGTCGCATTGAATGATCGTCGCAACACCTTTGACTCCGCCTTGCACGATGCACAATCAGCTCTGAAGGAACTGCAGCTCATCGGTAGTTCTCGACGTGTGGATATATTTGGAAGTGACGCCACAAGTGCCTTTGCAGAGTATTTGAATCATTTGAAGGCTTTTCGTTCAACCTGGTCGTTACTTTTTGGTATCACATACCCGGCATCTCACCCAAAGCATGTTCCACCACACATGTTTGCTGTTCGATGGGGAGAGTTACGTCGTGTGGAGGTGATGGATTCCATTCGATCAGCACAACGCGCCGCGCGTCGAACTCTTGAATCTATTGAACGCGGTAATGATCCTCTCATGACGTATTTTCTATATATTTTACAAATCGTGCACTCGGTGCGGGTGACGTTCCTGGAGAGCATTTCCGAAATTTTTCTTCACTCCGCTTTAAGTGTGGATGTGTTAACCGTTGTGCGTCACGTCTTCGCTGCCTGCGCGGCGCAACGCGAGTTGGTCGCCCTTCAATCCCTTTGGCTGCGCAAAGGTCTCCTGAACGACCATTTTACTCGTCACTGTCGCCGTTTTGATGCGGCGCAACTCGCCTCGATCGGGGCGCATAAAGGCGACACCACGCGCGAGGCCTCCCTCTACGTGCAGTGCCCTTTTCTGTGGCTCTTACAGCGTCTCTTGTGGTCCCTCTACGGCCGCGTGACGCTTCTCTTCCGTGACTGTGTGTGTCTCTTTGACTCCGAACGCACCGATGCGCGACGCGCGCCGCTCCCCGACGGCGGAGAGGCGGTCGCCCCGACTCCCACCGATGCGGCGGAGGTCGCCGCGTCGTCGCCGTCCCCGCGGATTCCTCCGACGTCCCTTTCCCTATCGTTTTCCCTCCCGGTGGCGGCGGCGGCAAAAGGGCGTCGGCGCATGTCGATGCGCTCTCCCGGGCGTGCATCCATAGCGCCGCGGGCTCCATTTGGTTTGCAGTGGGCGGTCAATGGACGGGCCGAGTTGGATCTTCTCACGCACTGCGGGTGCCACACCCTCGCCCGCGCGCTGCAAGACGCGTTGGGGCATGAAGTGTATCGCACAACGGTTTTGCTCTTCTCGGACTGCACACAGCGTCCGGGGCGGCGGGCGTGGCAGGACAACCACTACACGGTTGCCACCCACCAAGAGGATGCTGCTCGACGGCAGGGAATTGCGCATTGGGTGCTTAATTGCGTCTTTCCCGGCACTCGACTCGACGCGGACGGGTGCAAGGCGGCGCAGCAGGAGTCTATGCTTCTCCGCACATTTGTCTTTCAGGCAGCGTCAATGACGGGGGTGCGATTTCGCTTTTCGCATCCTGGCTGCGTCTTCTACGCCGTTCGCAGCGAGGCGGATATGGACGGGGGGCGACTCTACTTTGTGTTACTTCTTCACACCGATGACACGTTGACTGCGAACGATCTTGTGGGAGGTGGTGCAGGGGATATGTTATCCGCGGAGGAGGCGATTGGGCGTGAGGAGGCGCATTGGGCCTTTCGATCGTTAGAGGAATTACGCGCCGCATGGAGCCTGCCGGATCTCTGCAATCTTGCCATTCAGGCCGACACAGGGGGCATTCTGAAGACTGCCTAAACAGTTATGCATAAACCAGAAAGGAAGAAGAAGAAGAAGAGGGGCGATATCAATCCACTCTCAGCCTCATCCCCAATAATAAAGTCATTCCTATTTCCATTATTGTTAGTGTCATGTATTTCTGCCGCGATGTGGCGCAGTTTTTGTAGTGCATATTATTATAGTTTTTCTTTGCTTTTTCTTTGGAGGGGGCGTTGTTGTGGGGGCTTTGTGTTTGTGTTTTTTTTTGTGAAGGTGAGGGACGATTAATGGTGAACGGAAGAACAACAACAACAACACAAGAAAAAGTAGTTTGAGCTGCATTCAAATTTTGTAATTTATCAATGCTTTGTGCGACTCTTTTTGTGTTGCGAGCATTTTTTTTTCGTAATAAAAAAAAGAAAAAGAACTTTTTTTTTTTTTTTTTGGAGTGTTTGTTGATATTAGTTTTATTTACAATCGCTTTGTTTTCGGTGTACATGATTATTATTATTATTTGTGGTGTTTTTGTTTTACCATTTACATCCAAACAAACGTGCACAATAATCGTTTCTCTCATACACATGGATATGTATACATATATAAATGTGTATTTATGTTTACCTTTTTTTTTTTTGGATCCTCTTTTTTTTTTTTTCTTCTTCTCTATTTCTAGTTTAGTCCACTCCCACAAGTGAGCAGATCGAATAGCGCTAGTGGTCATCTGCCTGCTGTCCTTTTTGCTGTGTGCTCCCTTTTTCTTTTTCCTCCTCGAGTGTACACCTTCACTGTTCGATGCCTTCAGCCACGCCGGTTTCGCGTCGACCCAACACGCCCCCACCGACGCCTACGCGTCCTCCGCCCCGTTCGGCGCCGAGCAGTGCGAACCGCGCCGCCCAAAGCGAAAAGGCACCATCGGCGGCGCGTCCCCCCGCGTCGCAAAAAGGCTGCGGCCCAACCACACACGCGCCGCATCGAACTTCCTCCTCCTTTCGGCGCTCGCCGCTCTTTGCGGAAACGCAGCGCGGTGCCCCCAACGGTGCCGCCGCCGCGCGCACTCCGAGTTGTCAACTCCCGAGTATGTACAGCACGCCGCCGACCAACCCGCGCCAGGCGCAGTCCTTCTGGAACCAGATGGCCGCCGACAACGCGACGCTGGCGGAGCAGCACAAGGCGAAGTGCCGCGCAAAGGGCATTGAGTTGAAGGGCCGCCCGTCCACGCCGCCCAGCCATAGAAGCCGCCTGTGCCACACCGCCCCGTCGGGCTTCAGCCGAACGGGCACCGCCAACTCCAACGCCCCAAACGGCGCGGCCATCAACGGAAACGGAAACACAAACGGAAACGGAACGAATGCGCGTTCCCAAAAGAGGACGACGGGGCGCCGCGCGGGGCTCGAGACGACGCGGCGCGGAAACGGCACGATGCGGCGCGCGCGACCGGCCATTTCCGCCCCGCCCCGAACGAACGGACATTTCACGCCGCAAAAGGAGGAAGTCGCCCCGCCAACGCGCGCCACGCCCGTGGCGCTGAGCTTGGGACGCATTTCCTACTCCACCTCGGGCGGTCGATCGCCCCCCACGCGGTGTGGGCATCGCATGAACTGTCGAACCGAGACGGCCCCGTTTATCGATAACGGTGCGGCCGAAAAGGGCGGCGGTTGCGTTCCCCAGCGGCTCGAGTTCGATGTCGTGGAGGAGGGACCACAGGTGACGCAGCAGGAAGAAGAGTAGTTCTCCTATAAACTCAGAGATCTGAGGAGTCGTTTCCTTCTTTTTTTTTTTTTGTTTCTTTCGAGAAATATTATATACATATTTATGTATGTATATATATATATATATATATATATATATATATATATATATATATATATATATGTTTCTGTGTGTATATTCAAAATGTTCTTTTTCTGTGGTGTGTGCCATTTAAAGGGAAAAATTTCAAACATGGTGTGTGCTGGGGATATTGTTTGGGTGGTACACCCATTAGATAATTTAAAGGGAGTAAAAGAGATGAAAGGATCTCAATGGAAATGAGTTTTCATCTTCATATAGTTCCAAGAAAAAAAAGAAAAGAGAAGTAAATGACACCAAATAAGCGGCAAACAGACTTTTTTTGTGTGTGTCTTATTTGTAAATCAGGATGTGTTTTTATGAAGACGAATATTAAAATCGCAAAAGAAAATGAAGTAAAGAATATATATATATATATATATATGTATGTATATGTATGTATATGTATGTATGTATTTTTATATATATCGTGACAAATTTTCATTTTTTTTCTCTGTTTGAAAAAAAAAAAAAAGAAACTTTCTGTCACAACAGATGTAGAACGAGATTAAGAGGTATACCTATATATATATATATATATATATGTATATATGTGTGTGTGCTTGTATACGTTCATTGGAATCGATCACATGACGTGGTGGAAAAACAAAAAATATCAAAAGAAAGAAGAAAACAGAAGCATAAATGAATTTTGTAAACAGTTTAGGATGTTGAGCAAGTGGTGAATGAAGACTACCTTGTGCGTTGAAATACGATTGACGGCGGAAAGCAAATGTATGACGTGGTTTTTCGGTTTGTGTGTGTGTTATTTTTATGATTACCAGGGATACTGTTTCTTGCCCAACTCGTTCTTTCCTTTTCGCCACGTTAAAGGTCATTCGACTCTCTTCTTGTATTGATTTGTGGTAATATGAATTACTGACGAAGCCTTTTTTTTTTTTTTTGTCTTTACTCTGCTTTTTTTTTTTTTATATTATATATATTATATATATATATATATATATATATATATATATATATGTCATTCTTCACTATTCGCTGACAGAGAACGTGTGCCATAAGCGCTTGCAAACTGGCAATGTATGGGGTGCTGTGCACATACGCAGGTGTGCGACGACGTGAGTTTTTCTTTGTTTTGTTTCCTCTTTTTATTTTTTATTTTAAAAATGTATTTTCGATACGCTTCGAATATGATGACAGGGAGCACATATGGCTTAGTGATTCTCCTCCCCCCCTCCCCTTTTTTTTTTTCGTTTTTCGTTATGATAAATATATTACACATTTTTTTCTTTTTTTTTGTTGAAGGATTCTTCAGCCTTTTTCTTTTTTTTTTAATAGAAAAGAAACCCCAAAACGAACAAAAAAAAATAAATCAAGAGTTAACTGCCGTTCTACAAACGAACAGAAACTAAACCAAAAAAAAAAAAAACTAAAAAAAAAAATAACAAAACAAAAAGGAAACCCTTCAAGCTCCAAAAATCAACAAAAACAAGAAAATATCTCGAGTACCTTAAGTTGAAAACCACAACAACAACAAAAATCAAGATCAAACAACAACATCAAAGAACATACACTTAAATTATGTCGTCGTTTCCTAAAGAGAGTCCCTCCATCTGGGTTGGCGGACTTGATCCGAACCTCAACGAACAGAAACTGTATGACCACTTCGTTCGTGTGGGCCCGATTGTTTCCGTTCGCGTTTGCGTGGACTCCGTCACCCAAAAGTCCCTCGGCTATGGCTACGTCAACTTCCAGAACCTCGCCGACGCCGAGAAGGCGCTGGATCAGGCTGGGGTGAAGTTGGGATCGAAGCACATCCGCATCGCCAAGATTCAGCGTGACCCATCCAAGCGCCGGAGCGGGGTGACAAACATTGTAGTGAAGAAGCTCCCACCCTCCGTGGACACGTTTGCGCTGAAGGAGATGTTCTCCAAGTACGGCCGCCTGACCGCCATTGGGTTGGCGACAAACGAGAAGGGCGAGTCCCGCGGCTACGCGCGCATCTCGTTTGAGAAGGAGGAGTCCGCCGTGGAGGCGGTGCAGGAGGTGAATGGGATGAACATCGACGACTGCACCATCACCGTGGAGCGGTACCAGCCGCACCACCGCGAGGAGCAGCTGAAGCAGTTCACGAACCTCTACGTCAAGAACCTCGACCCCGCCGTGGACGACGCGAAGCTGAAGGAGGTGTTCGCCAAGTTCGGGGAGGTGACCTCCGCCAAGGTGCGCGACCTCGGCCCGAACCAGACGGTCGGCTTTGCCTACGTCGCCTACGCCACGCACGAGGCGGCCGCCGAGGCGGTGGAGGAGCTCGACGAGAAGGACAGTCCGCTCGCGAAGGACGGCGGAAAGCTGAGCGTCTGCCGCTTCCGCTCCCGCGAGGAGCGCCAACGCGAGCGCGAACGGGAGCGCCGCGAGCGTCAGCAGCAGTACAGCAAGTACCCCAACCTCTACGTGAAGAACTTCGACGACACCGTGACGAGCGAGCGGCTGAAGGAGTTGTTTGAGCGCTGCGGGGAGACCGTCTCGGTGCGGGTGATGGCCGACAAGGCGACCAAAGTCTCGCGCTGCTTTGGTTTCGTCTCGTACAAGGAGCACGCCTCGGCGGTGCGGGCGGTGCAGGAGCTGCACGGCAGCACATACCTCAGCCCGCGCCCGCTCTTCGTCACCTACGCCGTGCGCAAGGACGCGCGCCGGCAGACGTTGGAGGACATGCGGAGCAAACAGCCGCGCATGCGACAGCCCCCGATGGGCGGCATGATGGGCGGCATGATGGGCGCGCAGCTCGGCTTCATGAATCCGCAGACGATGTTCAACGGCGTCCCCTTCGTGAACCCGCGCATGCCCATGATGCCCGCGGCGATGGGAATGGGCGGCCCAATGCGCCCGCTCGGCCCGACGCCGATGAATCAGGTCCGCGCGCGCCCCGCCCCCCAGCGGCCGCCGATGCCGCCGATGGTCGCGCCGATGCAGCCGGCAGCGCCGCCGCAGGGGCAGCACCTGTCGACGATGCTCGCGAGCCTCAACCCCGAGCAGCAGAAGAACGTCTTGGGGGAGCGGCTCTACAACTACATCGTCCGCGTCAACCCGTCGGTCGCGGCGAAGGTGACGGGGATGCTGCTCGAGATGGACAACAGTGAGATTCTCAACCTCCTCGACACCCCTGGGCTGCTCGACACAAAGATTCAGGAGGCCCTCGACGTCCTCAACCGACACATGAGTGTGTAGGCGTCGACACAGCGCCGCGCCGTCCCGCACGTGCGGAAGAACAGCAACAACAACAACACAAGGGAAGAAAAGGAAGAAAAGAAGGAAAGAAGGAAGAAAAAAAAAAAGAAAGAACGAGAAAAGCATGAAGGAGGATTTTTGTTTGCGATTCTTACCACTTGACGTCTCCATTTTTTTTTTCTTTATATATATACTTTTTTTTTTTTTGATTCCATTTGTTTTGTTTGTTGTCTGTTTGTTTAGGAATCTCTTTTCATGCGAAAGTTGGGGCCGTGACGCGTTCATTTCACACAACACACACACACACATACGCAACGAAAACATTATCACCAGACAAACAAGAAAAAATGAGAAAAATCAAAAAAAAGAACAAAAGTAGAAGAAAAAAAAACCAATGAAGAGAATAATGGAGCAAAAAAAAATAAAATAAAATAAAAGAACAAAAAAAATCAGAGAAAGAACATATAGGCGGGGGAGAAGTATATAAAGAAAGAATAACCAGGCTGAATTCCTTTATCATTAAGATAAAAGAGAGAAAAGAAAAAGAAAAAAAGAAAAAGGAAGACAATGAAAAGTGAAGAAGTAATATTTAAAGAGAAAGAAAGGAAAAAGTAAAAAATATTAAAAAAAAAACTATTTAAAAAGAAAAGAAAATGAAGTTGGGTATCGTGTGGGAGGGATGTTTGAAGAGACCCTACCAATGGAAGAGTTGAGGAAAGAGAGGGAAAAGACAGCATTCGCATTGCAGCAGTGCATATTGTTCGGACGCGAACCCTTTCGCACAGGAAATGTCTTGTCGACTCTGACGAATCCTTTGGAGTGTCGAATATCGTTTTCTTTGTTGGAAGAAATGAAAAAGGAAAGAAAAAAAAAAAAAAGAAGAAAAAAAGAAAAGGAAACCCCCAAAAGAAAGAAAAAAAGAGAGAGAAGGTATACTCACACTGTTCGATACTTAAAGTGTTTGAGTTGGGGAGGAAAGGGTTCGTTTTCGGTACACAAAAAGAAGAAAACAAAAAGGAAAACATTTTTTTTTTTTTGGTCGTTATTTTCGTTTAAGAGAGTTTTGACAAATAGAGAGAGAAAACACACAAAAAGCGTTTTTTTTTTTCTCTTTCAACGCTTTTTTATGTCTTTTGGCTTTCCCTTTTACCGCTTTCCTGACAAATTTTTTCTTTTTTTTTAGACGTTTTCTTTCTTTTTTTTTTTTTTGGTCGTTTTTTTTTTTTCTCTTTTTTTATTTCTTTGGTTTAAAACCACAAATGAATGAATGAAAAAAATAAAACAAAAAAGAAAACAATATATTTATTTCTATAACAGCAATCCACTCGAGAAAAAGAAAAGAAAAAAAAAAGAGAGTGTTAACATTAAATCCCTTCTAAAGAAAAAAAAAAAAGGAAAAGAAAAGAAAAGAAAGTGTAAGAAACAAAAACAAAAAGTAACAAAAAGAAAAAAAACGGAAAATCTATTTAAAAAAAAAAAAAGAAAACAACAACAACGAAACAAACAAACAAACAAAAAACCAAAAAAAAAAAGAAGTACAAAGGAGAGCAATGGCTTTCTACCCTATGCTTTGTTTCCCTTCTCTCTCTCTCTCTTGGTGTGTGTCGTCCGGTGGTTTGTGCGCAGTGTTTTTGGTGAGAATTTTGTTTCACATACGAAAAAAGAAAACAAAAAGAAGAGGAAAAAAGGCAAAAAAAAAGTAAGAAAGAATGAAAAGAATTATCATTTGGAAACGTAACAACTTCTCATTGGAGCGGAGGAAAAAGGAAAAGTGAGAATGTCGAAAGAGCGCACATTTTTTTTTTGTTTGTTTGTTCTTCTTTTCTTTTTGTGACCGCCGCACACGTTATTATTATTATTATTGCTTTTTTGCAATAACTTTTTTTATTATTATTTATATTGTTTTGTGCTTGCGCCTATCTTTGCGTTGCTTCCTTTTAGCCGCTTCTATATATATATATATATATATATATTTCTAATAATGTTTTCAAACTTCTTCACTTTTTTTTTTATTTTACTTTTTTTTTGTATGATGTTATTTTCTGTTTACTGTTTATCATTTTTTTTTGTTTGTTTGTTTGTTTGATTTTCCTTCTCTCTCTATTATTCCCTCTATTTTATTATTACTTTGCTGTGTAAATAGCATTGTTGAGTGATTACTATTTGAATGAGGAAAATCAAAAAGATATTCAACGAAACAAAAATTTCATTGAAATTGTAAATCCAAAAAAAAAAATATTTCAATGCGTTGAAAGATTGAAATAACGTTACTGTGACTAAATTGTTGTTTTTTCTCTTTTAGGGTTGAATTTTTGACAAAAAAAATGTTCAATGGCATTGAACATAAAGGAACGACAAGAGCAGAAAAGAAAGAAAAAAAGAATTTGAAAACAAAAAATGAGTAGACACAATAATAAATACCAAAAGAAAGACAAAAAAAGAAGAAGGCAAGAAGAATGAAAAGAACATATATATATATATATATATATTTGTTTATATATATATATATATTTCTAAATAAAAGGCTTTGATTTTTTATAAGACGAAAGAGGAAACAGGAAAAAGAAAAGAAAAAGAAAGAATGAAAGAAGGGAAAACCATCTTGACAGAAATGCACACCTTTAATAAAGAGAAAACAGAAAATGGAAAAGAAAAAAAAAAAAGGAACCGAGTATAGAAAAGCAGGAGCGTTCCTTTGTAAGAAAAAAAAAAAGAAAAAAAAAGTCCGACGAAAAAATCGGCTTTAATGTTTTTTTTTTTTAAAAAAAGAAAAAATATTTATATATGTTTGTTATGCGCTAAGAATCCGTTTCCCCCCATCCTTCTTTTTTTTTTTTCTCGTATGTTTATACTAATAGATATATGAGTAAAAATATATTATGCTTTCTTTACTAAAAGAGAAACAAAAAACTACCTTTATCTCTACCTTTACTTTTCCTCTTTTCCTTTTTTTTTTTTTACGTTTATTCCAAAGAACATACACATACACATATTTACATTTTTGTTTATCAGTAATAGTTGATTCCTACTAATTGAACGCTGTTCAAACCACTTGAGCGCAGTTCAATGGTGTTTTTTGCGTTACGATGGGCCTTCACAACCGTCTTTTTTAATGTTGGACTACTGTACGCCGTCTTCATTGCGTTACGTCAGTCCCGACACGTCAACGCCCCTCACGAGCCCCTCAACTCCGACGAAAAGGAGAGCGAAACGCATTCGAGTTCATTATCCCTTCCATTGGATGCCCTCAAACTTTGGATGATGCTCACCTTCCTCGCCTCCCTCTCCTTCCTCGGGGCGGATGCGTTTCCCTTCTTTTTGGAGCTCCGCGCCATTTTCACGTGGCTCCTCCTCGCTGTGCCTCCCTTGTCGCATGCGAAGGTGTATGACGCCGTTTTTGCGCCGCTCGTTTTGCGCCTCTCGTCGGTTTGGCGGGAAACGGCGTGTGTGCAGTCCGTTTGGCGCCGTTTGGGTCTCGTGTTGGTGCGCGGGGGAGTCGAGTTATCGATTTGGATGACGCACAGTTTGGAGCGGTTGGGGACGTTAGAGGAGGATGCGGTGCATGACATTGTTGGGGGACTTGTGTTTGCGCGGCGGGCGTTGCAGGATGCGGCTTCGCTGCGTCCGTACTATCCGCCCTCCGTCTACACGGATGTGACGCAAACGGAGATATAAAGACAAAACGGAATGGGAACCAAAGAGGGAAGACAGGAAGGGAAAGAGTGGGATGGATATGGAAACATATCTCTATGGGTTGTGAAATTGGATTCCATAAACATTTGCCGGACACGATATGTATATATATATATATATATATGTGGCTTTGTTGTGCTTTGCTTTGCTGCGTGTGTGTGTGTGTGAGTGTTTAGTCTTATAGTTGGGTTTTTCTTTTAATTGTATATATATACATATATATAAACAGATGCTACGGGTTTCTTTTTTTGTTTTTGCACTCAAATTTCGCAGAAAATCATTGACGTGTTACATGTTAGAAATGCAACTTTCTGCCGAAAACAAAAAAAAAAATTAACAGAGAAAAGAGTATATTTATATATTTTCTAACTTTTTTCCCCCCCTTTTTTTTTTGTTAGTTAGTCAAAAAGTATACATCTTTTTTATATGTGTGTTTGTATATGTATGTTTTTTTTTTTAATTTTTATTTGTTCGTTTTTAATATTTATTTCTTTGTGTGCATTTTTGGGTTTCCCAAATTGATAAATATATCTACTATGATCACGAATATATATATTTTACTTCTCTTTTTGTTTTTTCGAAAGGAAAATATTATCTTCTATTATTATTATTGTTTACTGTTTGCGTGCACTGGAGGAATAAACACATGGTGAGAAACCTTGGGGCATTCAAAGCACTGAGCAAAAAATAAAAGAAAAGAAATATAATTTACACCAACCAAATACAATCATTTATTAGCATAGCCGTACATAATGAATCGTCATAGACGTTTTTACAACAATCTCGCCAATGACGACGATGACGATTACTACGACGATGACGATTACTACGAGGAGGAGGATGAATACTACGAGGAGGAGGAGTTGCAGTACGTTGTGGGAGCAGTAACGAGTGCGTCAAACGCTCCCCACAGTGCCGCATCGCCTAAAAACGGCGAAGATGGAGTTTCGACCGCCGTGATGGATGACGCCCTCTCTCCGCGGGATATGGACTACGATTTGCTCGCCACACTTCTTCCCGAGTTTGCGCAAAAGTGGAAAACGGAGTCTCCCGCAAACCCACACGTTCCATCAGAGGCACACGTGGTGGAGACACTTCGGGGGTGCGATTATGATATTCCACAAGCGGTGCGACGTCTTATTGCGGGTGTTGCCGCCAAAGGAAATGCGACGGAAACGGGAAAAGTCGTTTCACGCGAGGAGACGTTTAACACAAAGTCGACACCCGCAGCGGCCCCAACAATAGGGACAGGTGGGAGAAGTTTGAAATTGGGAACGAACAAAACGTGTGGTGTCAAACCCACAGCAAGTCCGGTGAAGCCGCCGGAAACGAGTGTAAAGCGAGGTGCGGGTTCGCTTACCGTTTCTTCGAACACGAAATCCAAGAAGACAACGTCTACCATGACACCGGATGCGACGAAACCGGATTGCACATTTGTTATTGCCGGTCATGTGGATGCGGGAAAGAGTACCACACTGGGACACCTCCTCCTCCTCCTCGGACGTGTCTCTCAAACGGATGTAGATAGGAATGAAAAGAATGCTCGTCAATTTAATAAGGAGTCCTTTAAATACGCGTGGGTACTGGATCAGTCAGAGGAGGAACGTAGACGAGGTATTACCATTGACTCTGGATCGTATTCTTTTGAGACGATGCATCGTCGGGTGCACATTTTGGATGCCCCCGGTCACAAGGACTATGTACTTAATATGATAAGTAGTGCCACACAAGCCGATGCGGCATTGCTTGTTGTGACAGCTGCCTTGTCAGAGTTTGAAGTTGGGCTTATGCATGGCACAAAGGATCATCTCTTAATTCTTAAAACCTTGGGTGTGGGACGTATTGTTGTTGCTGTAAATAAAATGGATTCTTTGGATTACAGTAAGGAACGTTATGATCATGTCGTGGGTCAGTTAAAATATTTATTTAAGCAATCACGTTTTAAAGAAGGTGCAGTAGTTGGTTTTTGTCCTATGAGTGGTATGGATGGTACAAACATATATGAAGTCAATAAGGAGTTGACACCGTGGTATGATGGACCTTCATTAGTGGAGCTTATTGACCAGTGTCCACTGGAAAGCCGTTTACTTGATATACCAACACGATTAAGTCTTCAAGATGTGGATGCTACCAAACTTTATTGTAAGGTGGAATCTGGACGACTTCAAAAAGGGGAGACACTTTTTTTTATGCCCCCCAATATAAAGGTCAACATTAAAAGCATTGAAAAGCCAACCATGGGTGGTCTTGTGGATATCGCCTTTGCCGGAGATAGTGTGGAGGTTAACACCAATTCCTCCTTAATTGGACTTCGTCCCGGTTGTGTTGGGTGCCCAGGTGCCTCTTTGATACGTTCCTCTACCGATTTTGAGGCTCGCGTGCAGACTTTTCAAACTCTAGAAAGGTCCATTCTCCCTGGGGCTGTGTTTACAATGGTGGTCCATGCCCTCACCGTTCAGGTTCAGGTTGTGGTGTTGGTCTCAAAAATGGATAAAGGCGGTACATGGTCAAAGGGGATTGTGAAATGTATTCCAAAGAATACCCAGTCTATTATTATTTTTCGTGCAGAGACTAAAATCGCCTTGGAGCCTGCGGAGGTTTGTTGCGCACTTGGTCGCTTTGTTCTTTTACAAGATGGTAATACAGTGGGAGGTGGTTTGGTGGAAAAAGTAATGCTGTAAAGTGAGAGAGAAGAGAAAGTGAGAAAAGGAGAAGACCAAAACAAAAGAAAAAAAAAAGTACTTCAATGGCTATGACAGCACCAATCAAGGTTAGAGAAATAGACAAACAAAGAGTACATATATATATATATATATATTTATTAAATAGTGCAGCTTTTTTTTTTTTTTTTGTACCATAACCCGCTTTCCATGTTTATCTAAATTTACCAATTGAATTCAAAAGGAACAAAAAATCAAAGGAAAAGAGAGGATGAACTAAGATGAGTACAAGGAAAAATTATTCGTTCGTCAATGCTTCTTTAAAAAAACTTCTTTTTTTTTCTTTCTTTTTACATTTTTTTTTGCTCTATTTTTCTCTTTTTCGATATGTTTATGACATATTGTCATTGAAGTATTTTTTGTTTTATTGTTTTTTCGCCTTTGTTTTTTGCTATTGCATTAATTTTTTAAGTAACATCTATATATAAATATATATATATATATATATATATATATATATAATATACACATATTTTCTTTCCTTCCTCTGGTTGACACACACACACACACACACACACACAAACAAACAACAACAAAACTATACACACAAGGGAATATTTTTTTTTGTTTGTTGTTATAGTTGCGTAGATTTTTGATTTTTTGTGTTTCTACTGATGGCATCATTTTTGCCTTCTTTTTGTACATCAGAAAAGACGGAGTTTAGTGGTGAATATGACTTAATGCCGGAGCCCATTACTGTCGCCGATTTTATTCCACTGCGACTCAGTCCAAAGGAGAGAAAAATTCAACGATTGATGCGTGGGATTATTATGGCTTCTCGATATACGGACAAGGTGGATAGTGAGATGATCTTGAAAAGTAAAAAGAGGGATTCTTTAATAGCTAAAGAAATAATGAATGCTCTCATTGGATTCATTGTTGGCTTGGATGTCGAAAAGGATCTATTCTTTTGAGGGAAAAAGATTTTACCCCATTTGAGCGTGAGATTCGATCTGCAGTGGAAACATGCCGACGCTTTAAGATGATGAATCCTGATCTGCTTCGAACAGATTATGTAAAATTTCTCTATATGGTGCAGGATGCTGTTCAACGAAAAGATGTTCGCGATAATATAGGGTTTTCCGTTGCAGACAGTTTGATTACTGTGGGTCACTATTGCCGATACCTGCGGTGTGAAGATATCCTTAAAGATGAACGTTTACCATTATGCATAACACCAGTTCCACTTTTAAGAAATAGGAATAAACTGAACAAGGCCCTTCGTCATAAGGATGTAACGGTTAATGCGATGATAAAGGACTATGCACGACGAGCTGGACGGACCCCGGATGAGGTGGAAATTGCGGTTAGAAGCCTTAATGATGCAAATCATTTCGCCAATGACAATGTGGAAAGTGTTTGTCAATTATTGAAACTTTTAAAAGATAACTTTTCCCCCATGAAATTTGATGATTCAACCAATTTGAACATCACCGATGGTGAGGACGGAAGTCGTCTTTCCCACAGCCACAGTCTACAGTACAGCTTTGTGCTACAAAGTCTCACACTTTGGAAAAATATTTGCCGTCGCATGTTCTCCCTCTGGACTATTGCGGAGGAGGATATGTTAAACCCGGATGAACCATACGAGTTTCGCTACACAGGTCAAGGCTATCAACGAGTGCAAAAGGCGCCAAATCTTTACAGAGCGATTGCCGATGTTTTGCAGCAAACCAAAAAGGAACTCGGTGATTGGGTAGGATCTGATCGTATACACCTTGGTGATGATCAAGTACCAAATGCTTTTCATTTTATCGATAAGTATGGTCAGGTCTCACGTATTATCATCCCTATTATACGGACTCTTGCAAATGTTGATAAATTGGTACTAAACCCTGAACATAATGCGTACCTTAAAGAGGTTTGGGGAAATGCATCAAACGCCAAACGGGCCGTTATGCGTGACTTTTTCCGACATGGCTTTGATGGTAGTGGTGGAGACAATATGGACGATGCTGGAAGCTGCGTCGATGGGCGTTTAACCAGTGCGTGGAACTGGTGTAACAGCATACGCAGCAAACCTTTTTATCCATTATTCCTTTTAGCTGGATTTAACTCTTTTGACGGCGATCTCACCCTTTGATGCAGTGTATTTTGTTGTTGTTGTTGTTTACTTTTTATTTTTATTATTATTTTTTTTCTTTAGAAAGGACAGAAATTGCAGCTTAAGTTATTAGGAAAACAAGAAAAAAATATTTTGAAAATAAAAAATGATTTAAAAAAGCAAAAAAAAAAGAGAAGAAAAACGAAAGGAAAATAATTATAATTAAAGTAACAAAGATGCCAAACAGGATCTGAACTCGATGGTGTGCAGCTACCAGGAGCAAAACAGAAGGAGTTGACGCTGAAATACTATGAATAAATAAGTTTTGTATATATATATATATATATTTATGTATATGTATGTGTTTTGCTATATATATATATATATATATATATGTATATCTGTTTGAGAATGTTTTTTGTTGTGTTTGTTTTTTGCCTTTTCTTTTTTTGTCTTTGTTCCTGTGCGCTTTTCAATATGAATTTTTTTTTTCTCTTTTCTGTCGTCAGGTTGCATAATTGGCAATCGTGAGTCCTCTGTTTTTTTTTTTTTTTGCAGCGTTGAGACTCTGATACATGGGTAAAAAAGAAAGACAACATCATCAGCAGAAAAGTAAGAGAGAAAAGCATTTATGAAAAGAAAGAAGAGCTTCTTGGTATTGGAGTTCTTTATATATATGTATGTATATATATATATATATATATATATATATATATATATTGTTTGGTTTTGATAATGTGAAATTAGTATTTTTTTGTTTTTAAGTTTGTCAATTTTTTCATTTTTTTTTTCTTGTGCCTTCTTTTTTTATATTTTATATACGGTACTAATTATTATTATTATTACCTTTTTCTTGTTGGTTGATGCGTTTTACAAAAAAAAAATATATATATAAATATATCCACAATTTTTTTTTTTTTAGTTTTTGTTGCCTTTTTTTTTTCTTTTTTTTTTTTCGTCATTATTGCGTTAGTTAGAAGGTTCACAGGCGTGATGCCGCCAAAGTTGCCAAATCTCAAGTACAAACCTCGGCTTGTTAAACCAAAGAATGAGCCCGAGGCGAGTACCGATGCGGACAACTTGACTGTGCAGCAGCTAGAGCGATTGCGACTACAACAGGAGGCCTCCGCTCAGCAACAGCAACAACAAACACGTCCGCCCATGTCTTCACGCGATGGCAAAGGCCCACCCACAGCCCCGCTTGCAACAGGGGCGGAGAATTCGACTCACCCAAAGCCAAATGTCAGCGCCAAAGGCCCATCCGCGTCGGTTTCGGCTGCCACGATTACGGCGGAGCGCGCGGCGCGGTATTTAAGTGCAGAGGCGGAACGGTTTCCCCCAAACACGATTTGGAAAATCCTCCAGACGGAGTCAGAGAACCCCAACATGACCGTTTATCATCCGACGCCGCTTGACAGCAATCTCCCCGCGCGCCTCAAGCGTGGCGCCGGGGACGGACCTGTGGAGGGGGATGATCAACGCATCGACGCGACCACGCAGGACGGGATTATGTTTCTGAAGGAGTATGAGGCGGAGTTGTCGCGTTCGCATGCGGCGAATGCGCGCTTTCAACGCGACGCTCTTCAGGCATCGGCTGATCGAATCGACTTCGGCTCCGCCGGCCGCCAAGACGATGGGGATCTCGTCTGGTTTCAACTCCCTCGCTTTCAGTCGGATCCCCCGTTTGAGTGGACGAACCTGCCGCCAGGAAAGGTGGGTGAGGTGAAGGTTTATAAGAGTGGTCGAATGGTTATGGAGATCTGCGGGGTGCACTATGATCTCGCCGTGAGCGGATACACCGCCGGAGAGGATGAGCCGTGTGATGTCCTCGCCGCGGTTTTGCCGCCCCCACCAGCACAGGAGGAGAATGCGAGTTGCTATCAACTAGGTATATTGGAGAAGAAGATTATATGCACACCAAGTATTACAACAGATTAGCATGACGAGGAAAACGTGCATCTTCATGAATAATGCTGAGGAGCATCATTCAGTACGGTAAAGAAAACCGCTACCGAAGGAACCAAAAAAAAAAAAAACACGGCTGTAATAACATCCACAAATATATATATATATATATATAAGTGACAAGAGAGTTTTTTTTTTTTTGTTGTTGGAGACGTTTAAAGAGTGTTTATGAGAGAAGTTTCTCTGGAACAATGCCAACTACGCAAAGGTGTATAAACATGCATGTGTAAATGTAAATGCATAGAGTTGTTTCTATGCTTGTTTTCTTAATGGTTTTTTTTTTGTTCTTGTTGCTATTATTATCCTTTTTGAATATAGTGTGCCATTACGTCGTTTTTTTTTTTTTTTTGTATATAATTTTTTTTTTCTTCGTTCTTCCCGTAGTCAAAAAAGGGGGAAACAAGTATGGAAGTATCAAAAGAAGATAGTAAAGCCTCTAAATTTTGGCTATATTCTTTTCGTAATCACTTAGCGGGTATCCAATCATTCACTAACTCCTGCGATCTCGCCGACGTCTATGGGGATGGCGACTACAAGTTTTTAGTGTCCAATGGTAATCGACGCCTCAAAGTATTTGGCGGAACAACCCTTGAGACGGAGATGCGCCTCCTCTCTGTTCCATCGGCCATGACAACGTTTTATGCGGATTCAAGTGATGTGATACAGCGTCCTGTTGTTGCCATTGCGTGCGGACCCTATGTCTTTATGTTTCGCAATATGCGTCCTCTCTATCGCTTTACTGTTCCTTCAGTTGAACTAGACCCTGTGGATGTAGCTGTTTGGGATTCACTACGTAGTGGGACATTACCTGTTTTCGAGGCGGCTGAAATGCTTGAGGACCGTCGACGTAATGGCATCGAGCTCTCCACCCGCTCTACGGACTTGCTCGCCTCCGACAATGGGCAAGATCGGGAAGCCTTCGTAGCACGTGTAAAGGATGAACCCTTACGGCAAATGACTTTTGTTGTTTGTATGACCTCCATCTTTCTTGATCGTACAGAGGATAAGAGTCGAAGTTGTCTTGTGTTTGGTACAGAGAATCAGTACCTCTATGTTTTGCGAAGTAGTGCAAGTGAGGTGAAATTACGCCTTAAATTAGCCAGTGTTCCTGTATGTATTATTACTGCAGGTGCACTGAATGTAGATTATCGTATTATAGTAGCTTGTAGGGATGGTTGTGTCTATTCAGTGAAACATGGAAGACTCTCTACCTCTGTTATACGAGCCGACGCTCGAATTGTTCAAATAGCACGCTATGATAACTTGGTAGCAGTCGCAACAACACGGAATACGTTAACCTTTTATAATTTAAAAGGTAAACAAAATGGATGTGCTTTTCTTCCATGCCCCATTTTGAGTATTGTCACAATTACAGAACCTGTGAGTGGAAAGGCACGGGGTGTTGTTGTAGCACTAAATAACGCTACAATACGAGTTTACGTTGGAAAGCTTTTCTTACATGAAACTCCAACATATCATAATGTGACCACGATGCATTTTGGTCGCTATGGTCGTGAGGATTCTGCCCTGATTCTTGGTCTCCAAAATGGCTCCCTTGTTGTACAAATGTTGCACCGTCACGCTTCGTTTGAATGTGACAAATCTCACCGTGTTGGACCGCCACCGGAGCAAGACATTCCCATTCCAGTTCCTCCCCTTACAAGTGTCTTTGTGGCCCAAGCTGAACGAGAGCGGCTTTACAGTGCGGATATGCACCAATCTTTTCAACGTGATCTCTGTCGACTGAGACTTGGTACGGCCAATTCGTATTTAAAGATTATTACGTCTAGTGGTGACAATCGTGTAAATGGTGGGGCAGTGGCTAGTTCCGCATCAACGCATAAGCTTGACACATCACTTCGGATGGTAACGGCAGTTCAAGGTTTGGGTCCACTCTTTAAACTCCGCGTCACTATACAGAATGTCAGTCCAATGACAATGTATCGACTCTTGATTCTATTGACGTATTCATCTCTAGCCTTTCGCTCACCAACGCCCATCGTTGAGGTTCCTTTTCTTGCCCCTGGACTGCTCCACACCATTGATATCCTTATTGAGCGCCTTATATCGGCTGATAATGAGGAGGATGTTCATGTACATGTTTGCAACCCCTCACATAGATCATCTCTGGCGTCTACTCTTGTGAACTTGCCCGAGACAGATATTTTAGATGAGGAGATGTGAAGATAGTGACTCAAAATTTAAAAAATATTATCTGTTGGTTTCTGTCACCTTTGACGTTGGTGAACAAAGGGAATAAATATATATATGTTTATTTATTTATTTATGTATATATTTTTTGCTTTTGTGTTCATGGAGGCATTGTTGACACTAGACAACAAAAACGCTTATCTGCTTTTATGTGTGTATTTTTGAAATGAATTGAATGTCTCTTGTTTATTAATATTATTATTATTTTAGTATTGCTCTTTCGTTAAGCTTCTCTACGTTGCTGTATTATTTGCGCTTTTTTTTTTTGCTTTCCTTTTTTTTCATCTCTTTAGTGTAGAAAAGGTTTAGTTATCATTATCATTATTATTATTTTAGTATTATTATTATTATTTTTTAGTCTTCCCTTTCCCAGCGCATGAGTGAAGGCTGTGAACCCAAGCCAAGAAGCAATACTCCTTCAGCAGTATCCGATAGCGAGTGTAATGTCAAACCCAAAATGCGTTCTCTGAAAGATGTTGAGCGGGAGGAGAATGAATGGATTCGCAAGGCTCTGTACACTTCACCACTTGAGGAGGAAGAGGCTTTAGTCAAGGCGGAGATGACGGCGCGCGATACGATGCGCCTTGCCCGGGAAGCGCGTCATCAGTTTACAAGAGCAACGATGCGTCCTGTGAGTGAAAAGGCGGTGGATTTTCGCGGATTCATGAAAGAGATGGAGAAACCACAAAATGATCGTGTAGTTAGGGCATTTATTATTGCCACAGCATGCATGTTCACTTTACCTATATTAGTTCTTATTATTGGTATGCGTCTTGTTGCACCAATGTATGGGGTTAACTCTGGCGTTTGTGGAGGTTTTATGGCTCTCGCCACCACGGTTATGATTATGACTGGATATGTGATTTATGCTTTTCTTGAACCATCCTCAGTCGACGCGGAGGCGGAGGGAAAGAAAGATCAATAGTGTGCTTCTGACGATACCGTTGACAGCACGGAGAGTTGACGAAGGATTATTGTATCACACGCGATTAAAAAAAAAATAATAATAATTCAACAACAGCAACATTAAACCCTTATGATGAAATGGTTTATATTACGTCTAGTCAGGTATATACACAGACAAGGAAAGACACGAAGTCGAAAAAAATAGAAAAAAAAGGAGGAGGAAAGTGTATGGATGAGCGAGAAAATTAAATGATCTTTGCATTGTGATTTTTTTTTTTTTTTTCGTATCAGATTAGCATACTGGCCGTAATCTGTATATATATATATATATACATATATATTTCGTTTGACATCTGCCCTTTGCCTTTTATAGCTATGGAAAACTGTTTCTTTTTTACGTTCTTATTTGTGTGTAAATATATATTTACATGTGTGTGCATCTATGTCTTACGATTTTTTTTTAATATTTAATCCTCTTGTTACCCTTTTTTTCTTTTGTAATCGTACAAAGTATTAGTCGTATTTTCTCATGAGTGACCTTTCGGATGGACCCAAGTATGGCATTTCCGTTGCTGTCTATATTGGTTTAGTATTGCTTTGGATGGGATTTGTATCTATTTACGGCAAAATAGCAGACCGCATCATGGTGCGAAACCAAGGGCCCGTGAACACATATGGAGCACAAATTTAGCGATTTCACTTTTTTTTTTTTTGTTGATGAAGAATATGGGAATTTTTTTTTTTTTATCACTGAGCCAGTTGATTTCAAAACGCGTTTCATGTGTACAAATGTTGCACGAAAGCTCAAGAAGGAAAAAAAAAACAGTGAGGCGTGAAAGGAGAAGAAAAGGGAAAGAACGTTTCCCAGTGTTAGTTTACCTCAAATATGATATTTTACTTTTTAGAATTTGAATTTTGTGATTTGTCATTTTTTTTTACACTTTTTTTTTTTTTTGGTGTCATGGAGAAATATTGATATGATTTTTGTAAATTTTTTTTCTTTTTTTTTTCTTTTCATTTGATACCGTGTTCATTAAATTGCTTTAAACAGTTTCAAAGGGAAAATATATACATATATATATATATATATATATATATATAATCAACTGAGTGCAACGAAGAGTCACACATTGCACCATTCAGCGAGGGAGGTGCTCTCGCGCACAAAAAATATAAATATAGAGAAGGATATATATATTTATACACAATTTTTTTTTTGTTAGTGTGTGAATCGCGTCCACTAGTAGTGCAAAACGAAAAGGTACGAAAAAAAGAAAAAAGAAAGCATCAACATCAAAAACAATAACGACGAGTCTATTTTTTCGTGTGAGATGCATCGAGTATTGCAGGAGAACCTAAAATGTAAAGTAATTCCTAATGTTGTGCACCGACGTCATAAACGGCGATCACGTTTCCTCTTTGTATTTATGGCGCTTATATTTCTATGTTTGGGGACATTTGTTGTGTGTGTGACTTGGTTTGACCTCTTAGAGGCGAAAAAAAGCATGGAGCAGCCCATAGCCAATCCTCCAGTGACCACTGCAGTAAACAAGGGTGGAGGCATCCCAAAAAATGCCAATCCGGAGCTGAAGGGTATTCAAATTCCCACTTCCACTTCAGTGCGTACAGGAGAGCAAACTGCATCTAATGGTCCTGTCACAGTGAAAGAAACCTCTCCATTTGAAGTGACAAATGTTGCCGTCGTCGCGGATGATGTAGCAAAGAGTGACCGTTCAAAGGAGGAAAAAGTATCTACTGGCGGTGAGGGTCTAATTTTGCAAACGTCAACAGTGAAGCCAAGAAGCGAAACTGAAGCTGATTTTGAAGAGAAGGTTGCCTCTTCCTTAGGCACAACCTCACCGCTCGGCGTCTCTACAAAGACAACTGATGTGGATGGGAAACCTATTTTGCTAGACCCTCACGAGAAGAAAATTATTGAGACAAAAGAATCCACCCTAAATTCTTTTTCGACAACTTGGACAAACTCGTCAACATTTTCTGTAACCAGTGATGAAAAGCTTGATTGTCGCGGCTTTCGAGAGGGAATCTCTAAGCCGTCTTTACACTGCGCTCATGGAGCCGCTAATCGTGCTCCTTTGTCGTCTCTTCTCCATGCACCTCTTCCCCCGAATAAAAAAGAAAAGGAGTCACTGCATTCAGCAACAGAGAACCCCGAGTGCTTTGGCTCAAATGGCGTGTCCCTGGCACGACCAATGTGGGTGACACCGCTGATGCATTCTCTTGTGGAAATGGGAAACTATAATGCCGTTGCGGAGTTTTTAAGTGAAAATCCGTGGTATATTCTTCTTGGTTGGGTACCAGAGTCATTCATGCCAACACAAAAGCCTGGTAGACGAGCGAATGGTGACATGATGATCCCACAAACAAAGGGCAAGAATGCCTCATACTATTTAGAGAAGTATGGAAGTGTTTGGCATACTGAATTGAGAGTGGTAAACATAACATTTCACTTTCAGGTTTTACATCGAAATGCGATAGCTGTTTGTGTACGAGAGCGAATTCACTTGCAGCAGTACTTTTGCACATACAATAAAGATAGTAAACCTATTCCGGTACATGCATGTCCGTGCCGACACTGTCGTATACCATCAGATAAAATAAAGAAAAAAGTTAAACTGAGCTCTTCTCCAAAAGTGCCTTTGCTTGTTGAAACACCTTCTGCTGTGCATTACTTACCAAAGCTCCCAATTGCTGAAACCCATGGTGAAGGTACTCTGGCTTGTGTGAATGCCCTGAGTGCGCCATGGTTGGTAAACCGCTCTATTATGCCTCTTTTTCCATACGAAGGAAAACACAATGACCTTGACGCCATGTTAAAGACTCAAGCAGATGTACACGGTATCGTTACAGTGGTTATTTTTAACAGTTTTTGGAGAGATCTCCTCCACAACTTTGTTTACAGTTTCAATCGTCGAGCAAACCTGTCGAATCTTATCGTTGCTACACTGGATGAAGCCTCACTTTTGGATTGTATAAATGACCGGCTTCCTTGCTTTAATGCGACTACGTTTGCTGAGCAAGAAGATGTAAGGCCGCCGGAACAAGGGGTAACTCGCAAAGTCACAGAAGAGCTCTCATGGGTGAAACCTCGCCTTGCCATTGCAGTCCTTCGTCGAGGCTACGGGTTTCTTCTGTCAGATCTTGATATTACTTGGAACAACAATCCGTATCCTTTTTTACTTCGGGAGGATGGTCTTCTTTTACATCAGTGTGATTCCTCACAGCAACTAAGTATAAATTCTGGCTTTTATTTGGCGAAGCCGAGTTCACAAACACTGCAGTTTTTTGTAAACATAATGTCATTTCGTCCAGACGAAAGCTCCGATCAAGATGCCATGCGCCTCTTCATGAGGTACGACCACACTCACGGTGTCTCGCACCGCTGTCTACCTAAATGGATTTTCAATATGAAGTGCAACTACAAGATCCAAAGTTCAAGAGTTTTAGTCAACGGTAAAGAAACTTTTGTTTGGCATCCATACACAGAAAAACAGGATTTCAAATGGGTTTTAATGCATGCAACATGTTTATCTGGGGCTAAAAACAAAGTGCGTTATTTAAAAACAATAAAAACTTGGTTTCTTGATGAACTGGATTCCATTACAGGGTCAGCCCTATCACCACAACAATTTTGCATCGAGTTACCTGCTTCTATCAACAATGTGAATGGAACCTCACGTATAGTAGCAAATATGACGGCACTCACACCTCATACTACGCATTACAAAGAGATGACCATTGACGAAATATACTTAAAAAAACGCTACTAAAATGAGGTAATCTAAACGCTCGATCAGCTTTTGTCTACCCCCCTGTTTCATTTTTTTTTACTTATCTCATGGTGCTCACTTTTTGCCTTTACAACATTAAAATACATATTCGTAAATTTATGAAATAAACAAAGAAAAACAAGAGAATTAAATTTTTTTAAACAACTCTATTCCATATTCAATCGCCTCTCTTTTTTATTCTTTTTTATTCTTTTGACTTGCTTTCTATCCACACCTGGACCGCTGGTAGGATCGCGTTTCTGGTGATGAATTTGTCGAATCCGTGTTTCAGCTGACACATTATGGTGACAATAGTACGATCTGTCTGTTTGACTTCTGATCGGGTACTCACCCACTCCTCCCACTCCTTCATCTTACCGCCCCTTGCACGACTGCGCGCCACTGATGGACACTTGTTGACGGTCCAAACACATTCGGACGTGATCCATGACGATTTACGCAACGCATATCACCTTTCGGGTCTGACGGCTGCGTGTGCATGGCTAACTATTTGTTTGCCCTTGCCAAACTTCTTCTCCCACCCTGACACAGACAAGTATAGCAGCAACAACGACAATTTTCGAACGAATGCATCCCTTGTTATTGCGCTCTTTGGTGATGTAAAAAAATGTTTAGTGCACCGACTCCGCTTCGCGCGCTGCTTGAGGACAACTAACACAGACCTGCACTGACCTTTTTTTCTCTCTCCCCCCATCCTGCTCTGCACCACCTTTCCCTGCGCGCCGCAGTCCGTATCGCCTGATGAGAGAGTCTCCAGCGCCAAAAGGCGGGACGGAACATGCTACTGTCGAGATGACGTGAACTCTATCTTTCGCTCCGAGCTGACGCGTGACTGTAGACTGCGGCGCAGCACATTTGCTCTTGTGGTGGCGCACCACGCGAACCCCATGTGACTGCGGATGACGATTACAAGACCGATATTTTAACAGCAACATCTGAAAAGACAACCTGACGCGAATCGAGTTTTNGGAGTGTACTACTTCAGTCTTCGCGGCGGTCGTTCTTCTGGGCCAAGAAATCATGACTAGCTGAGGTGCGCGAATTGATGATCCGTGTTATCACTATATCGACACTGAGTCGGAAAACAACTCATGACGTATTCGTGGCAGACCATGGAACCCCCAGCAACAATGTTGTTGGTCACTGATCAGCGCATCCTCCCCCTAGAACAGCCAATATGATTTCACCCAAAATGCGTCAAGATCGATAAATATCATGATTGCTGGATTCATACGCAACGCCGTAAGCAGTATGACTATTGGCACTTTGACGCCCTCTCCCTCCCTCACCACACCTCACCCCACCGTGCCTTTGAATGCAAAAGGTGTACACACATCGTGCAGTTGGGAAAAAGCACGCTACATTTGCACAACTTCTCATCACTCTTACTGGGACGCTTTGGCAACGCGCAAACTAACATTAGTTTGCATCCCTGCAGCTGCAAAACCTCCCCACCTCCAAACCCCCCTTTCTTGGTGGCCGAAGGTCCACATTGGAGTTGTGTCTTGGACCCGTTGCAGTGTCTTCGTTGCACACTCACGTGGACCGAGAGCCGCCGCGCTCGCTGTGCGCCTTGTATGAGGTCAGTGCGACGCTCTTTGGGCACCTTTATCGGAAGTGGCTTTAGCCATGGCGCGGCGAAACCGTGTGCCGTGAGCCATCTTGGTGCGCCACGAGAGACGCTGACGCCGAAGCATGATGACAACAACCGACTGGAGTCTCCGAGCCTCATGAGTGATATCAATCGTGTTGGAGAACATTCTTCTTTCCCCGGCTGACGGCGCTGTGCTGGTGTCGCCCCGTCCCTCCCCTCCCTCCCCCCTTTCGCCTTTTTTCCCCCCCCCTCTCTCTCTCTCTCTGTATCTGTATCTGTATCTGTATCTTTCCCTTTGTGCGTCGCTGCCCGCCCCTGTCCCCCTGGGTGCAGCAGCCTTTCATGGTCGATGACGATGACCCACTTACGACGGTCTTATGACGTATCCTCGAAGATGGATTGAATACGAGTGCACAATGAAACTGTTTTTTTTTGTCTTTTTTTTTTTGATTACTATTTTTTTTGTTTGTTTGTTTCGAATGTTTTGTGATTTTTTTTTTTCTTCTTAGTTTATGTACATTGAATGATTCGTGAGGATGAGGTGAATGAAATTTATGATGAAGAGGCTAGTGAGGAATTTATGCCCGGCAGTCCATTGCGGCGTGATTTGTTGGTTTTACCCCATCTTTCCCGTTCGCCACCAAAGTCTAACGTTTCTTCAAAGTATCCTTTTCGAAGTAGGCCTTGGAGGATGGAATCCGTGCGAGTTTCTGCTGGTATTTTTGAGGACCCTGATGATACTGATTTTCATCCAAAAAAAGAAGAGACATGTTTGCCTGTGAATTCTTCTTTGGAGGGAGGGAAAGGAGTTTTGGGGAGTCAACCTTCCGTTAGACGAGAGACAAAATCATTTTTGGTAAGACAAGATGGGCAAATCAGTCGTGCAAGTCCTTCTCTTGTTGATACTACTCTTTCCAGTAGGTTGTCACTCTCTAAACAGAAATTACTTCCATCTGGAGTCCCTGAGTTGAAAAATAAAACCGTTTTTACTGATTTTTCCTCTTCTTTGTGTCACACTTATCAGAATGGTAAGACGCGTGAGTCTTTGGCTCTATTAAGACCCGCAAAAGTCTCTATCGTCGTTGCGAAAACGGCGCGAGATATGACTCCAACACATCTTTATTTGGATAACTTTTCTACGCCATTGGAGACGGACTTGCGTGTTGCTTCTGGTGATGGAAAAGATTCTAAGGGCAACTCTCTGTTGCCATCACCTTCTTTAAGAGAAGTGAAGACGACATCAGTTAAAAGTGAATCACCCAGGCTTCTGCCTTTATGGCCAAGGAATTCGCCGATATCTCCTTCTGTGTCAGGTAGTGTGACCCACTCTGGAGATTTGTACTCACCTAGCAAGGAAAGGAAAAGGGATGTTTCCCCACCCATGCATTACGCATTTACCAAGAGAGATTCTAGTGCCCCTTTCTTGAGCAATGAACGGCAATCTGATCAAAGTAAACTTGTGGAGAATGTAATGCCTTCGCAAAATGATGGTAAAACGTTGAGTGAAACACGAAGTCATTCGCGGAGGCGACCGCACGCCATGGACTACGAACGTTCATCGTGTTTTCTACCGTACGAATCCACCCTCGACAATTGACAGGCAACACGCTGCTCATGGTTTGTAGTTCTTAAAGTTTTCTTTAATTTGTTCATCGTCCACAGCCTTCCTCTTTTTTTTTTTTGTATGCTGTTCAGATACAGAAAAGGAGAGAAAATGCACCTGAGGAGAGCGTGAAAGAAACTTGACCTTGAAATCTTCTGCTCGAAACAAAATATTCCTCAGTGTTTGTGCTTGATGCTTGGCTTAGTGTCGTTTTTTTAATGTTTTTAGACAATTTTTTTTTTATATATCTCCTTTCTCTTTGTATATGTTTTTATATAATATATATGTAATATATATATATATATATTTATGGTTATATGCTTGAGTAAAATTTTGCGCTTTTCATTCTGTAAGCTGGTGAGTGTGACTTCTTTTCAGACGATGTATTGGAGAAATCGAACGTTGGTTTGGGAAATTGTTGTTGAATGCTTTGTTTTTTTACTTTTCCCTCTATATTTTTTTCTGTTTTTGTTGAATTCCATTTTTTTTTTTTTTTTCTTGACAACGTAGTTGGGTTGCTTGTAATGTTTACAGCGAGAACATCAATAGGTGTTGAGAAGCATATAATGAAATTAAGGAAAAAAAAAAGAAATATATGTATAAATGAATTATCTTCTAGTAAAGAATGTATCCATATATGGTTTGCCGTTTTCCAACATTTTTGATTGGAAATCCTAAACGCACTTTTCATTTAATTCATTTCTTCACAGCAATTTCATGTTTTTTTTTATTTTCTCCCCGTGATATTTCACCTTTTTTTTTCTGTCTTTTGCTTAATTTTATTGGATGTTATTTTGTAGAGGTAGTGGGTAAGTTTCTTGCACTGACCTAAGTATGATGGATGAAACAGCGGGACAAATCTTTGAGGATGACATTGGTGACTTTTTACCGGGAAGCCCAATGGCAAAGAGAGGTCCTTTTCTGCGAAAAGGTAGACTTCCACCAAAGAAAAATACAGTCGCACAAAAGACGATTCAGGGTATGGTCGAAGATCCTCCTGAGATTCCCACTTCCATCGTATCAGATGACTGTGGTATCCCAGACAACGATGATGATGGTTACGCCATGTCGCCAAGGATGAGGAATAAAATGAACGCCGCCAAAAAAAGTAAAACCATCGAAGGAATTGATCAGAAAACGGAAAAATCTGTAAATAATGACGTTTTTAAATTACCACCCTCTACGGGTAAGTTTTCCGATGAGTGCTGTGTTGTTTCGTCTATCGTTGGGAAACCGAATGAACAGTCAAAGAATAAGGAAACTGCTTCATTTGTACATGAGGGAGAAAAGACAACTCTAGTAGAGAGGGATGAAAAAACAATGAGAGTTCCTGAGAAAAGTAAAAAAGCGTTGATCATTCAAACGAGTAAACAATACCGTTCAAAGTCAATCCAAAATGGAGACTATGACTACGGTATGGAGGATGGAAACATCCGCACTAACTGTGTGTTAGGTTCTGCCGAGGAGGCACGATATTCCATTTTTGATTCCGAAATATCACCGTACCACGTTAATAATCGTGTGACTGTAGACACGGAAACGGGTCGTGGGGCAAATACCACTGCGCGGGGACGAAATATTACGTCTGGTAAGGGAGGTCCGCAATTTGGTGAAAGGAATTTTTCATCCGCGTCGGGTAATGATGGGGATTTGGATGAGATTGATGAGTACGTGGGTGATTATCTTCCAGGAAGTCCATTTAAGCGAGATCTTGAATTGCCCGCACCGAGACCTACACGTGCGCCGCCCAAGTTGACTAAAAACAGGAGTGATCATCGCACTCTTCACGATGATGTTCCAGATGCGTCAAACAATGAAAGTTTTATGGAAGATTCAGAGGACACATTCCCTAAACATTTGAACAGGTCGTGCAAAGACAAGGAAAACAAAATCGCAAAGAGTGGGGCGGAGGTTCCTTTGTCACGAAACTCACTGACGAAGAATCCCGTGCTCTCCCCGTACGCGCCGACGCAGCGTCCTCGACAGGGCTCTCGCTTTCGACGCCCGTCGACAATTAACGCACGTAGAGGATCGATGAAGGCATCGGCTCCGGTTGTGATTAGTGCTGGCGCTGGGGTTGCCGGGGCCCGCGGGATTAGGTCGAGAAGTGGATCCTTGGCCACAAATCATCTCCCTCCGCGCGATCAGGAGAAGCGTTCAAAGGATGGCGTTGGAACAGATACAAACGCCAAAGATGTTTCGACCGCCACGACGAAAGAGGAGGAGGAGGAAAATGATCTCCTAGGAGCCATCTCACCTCGGCTCCAACAACGACTCCAGCAGAGACGAGAGTCGGAAAAGATGAAGGAAGTGAACCCAGACAAATCGGAACCGAAACAGGAAAAGGAAGGCGTGGAGAGTAAAACGGGAACGCTTCCCGTGGCGAGAGTGGGAACCAATGCGAAGAGGCGTGTTTCCACACGCCAACAACGGCTCCCTTCTATGAATCAAGGAGGTGTAGCAATGGCACTCCCTTCAGTTGGTTTGTCAGACACCCTTTCAGGAAAAGGTGTGAGAACTTAACGGCGCTTCTGCGTTGTTGCTTGGCTTAACAGTGATGTACTTTTAAACAATCGTCAAAACCTAAAAAAAGAAAAAAATGAAGTGAATGTGTGCAAAAATCACCTTGTTTTTTGTTTCATTTTTTTTTTGTTCTTCTTTTCCTTCCTCGTATGCTAATCCCTGAAATCGTTTAGAATCGAACAATATCCAAACTCAATTAATCCATTTTTTTATTATGTCATATCCTTACAAAAAGAGCTTTTTCTGGTAAAGTTATGTGAACGTCCTCAAAGTGGGGGAAAAAAAAACACGAGAGAGCAAAGAAGATGAAAATGAGCAACACTGAAATGAAAAAGAAAGATTCATTTTTTTTTTCTATTTTTCCGTGATTTTTTTTTTTCCGGTATTATTGTTTTTTTTTTTTGTTGTTTTCTTTTATGTAAGTTTTATTTCTTTTATATATATATATATCTCTTGCCCTTTTTTTTTTTGTATTACGGCTTATTTCACTTTGCTCTTGTGTCTCCACTGCACCAAAGTGGCTAGTTTTCGATCACTAGGTGGATGCTATTGAACAGATCATATATAAATATATATATTTATGTATGTGCTTATATATATTTTAATATGTTTTTTATTTATTTATAAACTTAGTGAGTGGCCACCAAGTATCAATATGTGTTTTTATTTTCTTTTTTTTTATATATGTGTTGCTCGTTACTCTCTCTTTTTCGGTCTTTCTAATAAATTATGATTATTATTGTCATTATTTCTTTCTGCAGTTTGCCTATTTCGTAGATGCTGTCATAGGAAAAGAAAATTCAAAATGATAGTGATTCCGGTTTTTTTGTCTTAATTTTCTTTATTCTTTATGATTGATTGAACGAACAGATGTTATGTTGTTGTTGTTGTTGTTTTGTGATTTTTTATTATTTTTAATACTTCTTTATTATTACTATTATTATTATTTTTCTTTTTCTGGTTGCTGATGTCATCTTTGTTTAAAGTGTTTTATAACTAATCAAAGTTAAGTTTTGCGAATACTTTGAGAGTTGAAAGTATGACAACTAGCGATATATCGGGAAGCATAGTTACTACAGGCACCAGAGTTTTTTTTGTTCCTCGTCTCGTCTCTCTACCACCTTTGCGTTGGGTACCATGGCAGCAGTCATTCACAGTGCTTGGCGAAAATGATGATGATAGAGCGCTTTCATTGACCTTACGTGAAACCATTTCTTCTATTCCCTACATTGGAACAGATTCCACACCTCAGGTTACGACCTCTATTCCTTGCTGTGCGCTTTATGGTGTCGTTCCGATTGGGCCTAACACATCCGTTTTGCTGTACGTCACGGCATCCGAACGGGTGGGGTCACTTTCATACCCGGAATCGCATGAGGTGTTTGTGGTGAAACAGTTTTCGTGGATGCGCCTTCCCGCGCGTGTGGCCCCACTCACCGAGAATGGCGTCTCCGTCAGGGAAGATGAGGAGGAGGAGGACTATGAGGACGACAAGAATAACACAACGGGGGCGTTTGTGAAGGAAAACTCTCGACAACTTCCCGATAGTACGATTCTGGAGTATTGTGCGGTTATTGATCAATTCTGTGCGCAATCCCAACGGCATGATGGGGGTTCATACTTTTATTATTCCCCAACCGTAAATTTGGCATTGGACCCCAGTGAGTTATTTGGCTCAACCCGTTCATTCCCCAGACGTCTGAGCTCCTCCGTGGAGCCAACGGCGGTGTCTTCGCGGTTGGTATTTCAATGGAACGCGCCGCTTCTTGACGCCTTTGAAACCGATGAGAACAGTTCCCCCCGCAGAAGTGAGGAAGCAGGTGCGTTGAGGTTTGCTAATGACCCGTATGTGCCCCCGTTTATACGTGGACTAGTTTCTATGGCCCCTACTGATGGGGTGGATTTGATGCTCATCAACCGTCTCAGTTTTCGCTGGTCGGGAACACGCTATAACCGACGTGGACTTGATTCCACAGGATCTGGTATAACTGCTAACTTTGCGATAACAACCTTGTGGGTGCTGCCGAAAAAGAACAGTGGTGGAGGTGAAGCGCAGCATGGTGGGAACAACCACACTTTACCGTCAAATTCAAGCCGAGTGGCAACATTTCAGATTGTACGAGGATCTATTCCACGACGTTGGAGTCAGCCCGCAAGTTTGAGCTTAAAACCAAAAATCACTATTTTATCTGCTGCCACTGCTGCTGAGGAGTTTGCTTCACACCTTAATGCCCTTCAGATGTCTGTGAGTGGTTTAAGTACAATACATTGCTTGGACACCACTTCCCTAAGTCGTCATGAGCGGCATCTTTCGGATGCCTTTGATGTGGCTATCCGAAAATGGCGTGAAAGTGAAACAAAGCAACGTCATTTTCCCGATGTTATGTACACCAAGTACAATGTGAAGGAACGTATGAGTCGTGGTTTGTCCTATAATGAAATGAAGAAGGAAATTAACATCTTATTGGGAGTAGACGAAACAGATTCCGAGACGAATCGCGTTGATTTCTCGCAATGGTCTACGGAGCCATGTGATCCATTATCTAATTCTGGTTGTGAAGGAAATCCGCGTTCTTGGCACAGAAAGCACCAGCAAGGTCATTTTATTCGTGTAAATTGTTTGGATTGCCTAGACCGCACAAATTTGGCTCAATCTATGATTGCTTTAGGAGTGCTTCCTCGTATGATTCGCTTTGTGTGTGGGTGCGATATCGAACCGTTTCATAGTAACGATGTAATGAGAAAAGACAAGGCAGGTGCTGTTGATTACATCGCGGATATAAAAAAAACTACTGTAAGTTTGCAAGGTTCGCATGGCGAGGAGGAATCGAAGGTCTATGCAGACGCCGAGCGTGTGTGTAAGGAACTATGGGCTCAACAAGGTATTGCACTCTCCAAGTTGTACGCGGGGAGTGATCCTCATTTTCTCGGATTTTTATTGGGAGGAAATTCGCGCTTTAAAGACCAAAGCCAGGAAGCATTACTTGCACTTTCTCGATGGTGGCAACAAAATTTTTATGATGGAAATAAACAAGATGCCATTTCACTCATCACGCGTCAGCACGATCCTGAACTTTTTAATTCCAAGTTGGAAAGCCCATTTGGGCGACGTCTTTCTGGAATGAACAAGATGGTTGCGTTGGGCCTTCTTTTTGCCTTTATTGCTGTGGGTGTAAATCTTGTTTTGATGTTCCTTTATCCATCGTATCGTCTGAGGAAGGAATTCTTATGTTGTGTTTTTTTTTGGGCAGCTTACTTAATTGTGCTTCTCTCACACATAAAGAAGGACGCCATCAGCTATACAAATTATCCACTTTTGACGTGAAGATGTTGTTTTCGTAGAACCAAGACAAAGCTCAAAACTTTGCATCTCCTTTTTTCCCTTCTTTTTAGTAAAGAGAAGAAAAAAGAAAAAAAATAAGATTTTCATAGCATATCTTATTATTTTGATTATTCTTTCGTCCTTTTTTTTTTCTGCGCAAGTTTATGTATACCCACTTCTCTTCCTACATATATATTTATATACTTTGTGGGCGTTGTTTTTCGCATGTTTCCCTCTGACTCATGGGATGACAATGACGAAAAAAGAAGAACATAAACAGCAAGAACGTCCAAAAAAAAAAAAAGAATATTCCTTTTTTTTGCATCACACGAACCTCTTTCCTTCTCTGTTTGCGTGAAGTATTGTGGAATTCAAAATGTTTTTTTTTTTTTTGTTGTTGTTACGTCGAGGCTCTTGGGGATACAAATGACTTTGTGAAATTCCGTACTTTTTCTTTCTCTTCTTCTGTAAAATTTAATTCGGATTATACGCAGTTCAGTTTTATTCTGAATGCCTCAAGGTAAGGATGCATCTTTATATAGACATTTGTCTACTTTATGTTCTCTTGCTGTTGTTGTTGTTGTTTAAATGTTGCTTTTTTGGAGGGGTATTTTTTTTTTTTTGCTTGCTATTTTTGCTATTTTCTTTTTTTATTATTAGATTTTTTTCTGTTTTTTTTTTTTTGAGTGCGTTTACAGGATACTTTCTATACAGTAGGCAATGAGCGAGCAAAAAGTACGCTCTAATTCTGTGGGCACGCTGAGAGTTCCTCTCCGTATTTGTTTGCCCATATTTCTTACCATTGTAATTTTTTATGTTTTTGTAGCGTTGAGTTTTGGTGCTGGTGCGTTAGTGGAATCTTCAGATACCTCGTTTAACCACTCTGTCGTTATTAAGTTATCAGGGGACAGTTGTTCTTTGTTGGAGTTCCGCCACTTTCCTATCAACTTTCCATTTACAAGAGATAAGATATCTTCTGTACATGCGGTAGATTCTCCGAGTTGCCTATCGGAGATGAGGTCAATGCAAAAATCGGACAAACATTTGTGCGCTAAACACGCATTGATTCAGTGCTACCCGGGTTACGCTTGCAACACCAGAAGTCATAACAATAAATCACTGGAATACACCATCACTAAATGGACTGAACGACATAGGAATACAAAAGAGAACGAACCCAGACCTTGGCTCAATGTGTATCATGGTGGTAAATCTCCCAAGGACCTTCTTCGACAAGGAAACGCTCTACTCTCGGCACTTGGTCTTGTGGGTGTTTTGAACCGCATTGAAGCTGATATCGCCACTTGCCGCGATAGTAAACCAAAAAATGTAAAGAATTTTTGTGCCAAGCCGGATCTTACCATTTTTAACGAAAGTGCAGAGCGATTTGTTCTAGTCGAACTTGGCTCAGCTAATGGGAATCTCATGTACAGCCTTTGTCCCCCTGATCCTTTGCGTCGACTACGGTGTTTTGGTGTGGAGCTTATATCTCCATTGGTGACTGACGCAAACTCGTACCAGCATTACATACCTGTCGAATCGGGTATTGTATCATCCCTGGGTGATGGTACTGCCACACATGTTCTCATTCACGGTCTTATAGCCATTGTTTCCATCAAGGAGGGATGTGAAACCATTGGAGAAGGTATTCGTTTACTCATGCCAGGAGGCAAAATGCTCATTGTAATGATACACACCGGAAAGGTGAACGCATGGCCTATTCGACATCATCCCTGGTTTTTCAAAGCCACAGGGTCAAGGGTCGGTAAGACACCTTCAACTTCGTCCTCCAACTCAAAAATTTTAGGACTCTGTAGCTCAATAACAGGTAAAAACTTTGATGCGTTGATAGATCAGGTGGAATTTTTGTGGGATGCTCCGGAGTTTTCATTTTATAATCCCAATTATAATGGAACTGGAACTTATGTCGTTCGTCTCACACGTTCTTCCTCGGCATGGGTGACTAAACCTAATGAGGTACGAAAAACGGTGTCACCAAGAGATTATGAGGGAGAATTGTACAAAAATCTTTGTAATGATACAGAAAAATATGAGGCAATCAACGAGGCCCAGAAAAAGTGGAAAACACACATCGCAGATATGAAAAATCACTATGTTCGCAAAAAACTGCGGAAAGGCGTCTATATATGGGTAACAAATGAAGAAAAGAGATGATTTATTATCATTATTATTATTTCGAAATAAAATACAAGGAAGTGTATGTGTGGGTGATTGTGTCTGTGAATTGTAAAGCGCTGACAGAGAGAACCTTTAAACTAGTACTTTTCGTTCCTTTTTCTTCACTGTATATATACATATATATATATATATATATATATTTGTGTGTGTGTGTGCGTGTGTCCTTCTACCTTGCTCTACAGAAATTTGAACTGCGGTTTCATTCACATACCTTCATTTCACACAAGTGTAATCACATAGAAAAGAGAAAAAAAAAAGGGAGAGATTTTATAATGCGATGATATCAAGATCTAAAAATAAACACCTTTATCTACTTTTTTTAGATACACATATATGCATTCGTATTTATGCAGATGTGTGCAATTGTTTGGTGAGGTAGGTGTTGTTTTTTTTTTTTCTTGGTTGTTCATTTATCTTTCTTCTTCGCTTTCCCAGTGATTTCAAATGGAGACGTCACCTATTTTAATGGCTTATTTTTTACGAAAAAGAACATGGCGTGGTTCGTTGATTCCATTTGCCCAGAGATATCTACATACATTGAAGATGCAGTAAGAATTTTTTTTTGAATGCTTTTGTATTTTGTGCACTTGTCATGCTTTTACTATATGTGCATATGTATATATATATATGTATAGATAGATATATGTATTTGTTTGTTATCATCTTTATTTTTTTAATTTTTTATTTTCTCCCGTTTGTACATATATATATATATATATATATATATCTTTAGGTTGTTGATAAATTAAAAAAAAAAGGCACAAGAGCGGTAAATTTAGATTTGTTGATGCATAAATATATGATTTTGGTATAGCATATTACCACATGGATCTTCCATTTCTCGTTTCTGAAGGTTTCTTGGAACGTCATACAGGAACAGGATATCTCAAACAGCTTCCATCCCCTGTTCAGGTTGATGTTGGTACACAGTTAATTAATTATTACATGTCACCCGGAAAGGCATCGAAAGATTTACTGAGGCAAACACTTCAATCAGTAGAGGATGTAAAGTTTCTCACTGAAACTGTTGGTGTAGCTTTTAGTTTTCCTGTCGAAATTCATTTATCGACTATCGAGCGTGTTTTAAAACTGTATTCTATTCTATTTTGTCAAAAAACTCCATTTGGACTTCATGAATTAGTGGTTGTGGAGAAATTTGTTTGTGGGGCAATTCGGCAAATGGTGATGTTGTTTGACACGTGTCATGATGCGACACTTTCAGGAAAGCAAAGAAATGTTGTACTTATCGGAGAGATGCTTCATGTAGCCTCAAGTATTATCATAGAGCATGAAAAGGTGTTTTCTAAATCATCGTGGATACTCCTGATGCGAATATGGACAGGTATTCTACATTTAATCTCCTCCGAAGAAAATGATGAGCTCTGTTCCACTGTTGCATCTGTGTTTTGGGAGGTTATGCTGCGAGGTGGTAAAATGGCAGACGATGAAGAACACTGGGAGTTTGCACAAAAAAGCATTCCATTAAAAGCTCCCTTTGTGAAGCAGTGGTCTGTCGCAACTACAGCTGTAACGAAAGCGATGACACGAGCTGTTAGTCTGGAGCAACAACGGTCATGCCGTGTACATATTACATGGCATAAATGGCATCCATCTTTGGATTCTCTTCGCAAAGAATCTACTGTGAGTCATCTCTCATTAAATGCGGTACAAATTTTATGGATTCGAATGTCCTACTTTTTTTCCTCTAGAGTGTTTCTTTCGGACATCAAAGCAAACGTGGAAATTTTAGGGTTACTCGCCTGTACCGCACGAAATTGTACCTGTATTCTTGGTGCCACCTTTTACTGGAAACCAAGTACAGAAAATACAATCTCCTCGAGAAAATGTAGTGGAGACAAGATTGAGGATTCAGTACCAGTTTTGGTGGATTTGTCAACAAGTGCTAATTCGTTGCTGGAGGTCTGGGGTTATATTTTAGAAATGGCAGCCTACTTTGGCTCTGGAAGAGGTAGTAATATCTCTCTTGGTACGGGTCAAAAGGGCTCACATATGTCTGCAAATGTTCCTTTCCGAGATACATCACAAGGTGTAGTAAATAACCATGCTATGCATTCTCATATTTATGCGCTTGAGGGAATGGCTACTATTTACCTTCGAAGAGAAACAGAATTTGAACAAGATGTGGATAACCTATTGAGACCTTTTTGGAATTTGTGTCTTGATATATCTGTGAATAATTCACGATCACATGAGGAGCGCGCTGTTCTCTTGTTAATAATGCAAGAACTTTTTACAATCAACCTCCATGCTCCTGGTGTGCTGATGCGTGAAGTTCAAACAATGGCTATTTTTCAATTACATCGCTGTGTGCAAATGTTGGATATGACTGGTCATGAAGATAGAAGTGATAGTGGAAACACAGCACGAAATACTACAGATAAAGCTCGTACATTCCATGAGACTCTTGAATATTTGCGTGCTGCCATTATGGTTTTGTGTAATATAGGAATCATATCGTTGGAACGCATGGATATCGCTTCCGTCTATGATGTTGTTGTCGCACTTGAATCAGCGCAGAAAAATCTTGTAGGTTTCCCTGAAGTCTTTCAACGTGTGTTGTCTTCTGTTGTGGTAATAGCAACACATATCTATTTTCAGAATAAAGCGAATGCAGGACGCCTGGCCTCAGTGTTTAACGAGATTGTTTTGCACGTCCTTTCTATACTTGAAGCCCCATACTACACTTATAATCATGATATTGTTTGTATTGTACTCTCATTTTTGCTTGATTTTATTACTTTTGAGTCTCCACTCCTGCAACGTATCGTCATGATTATATCAGAATTGTGCAAAACAAGTGTTATGGCCATTTCTACTCAACAAACTCGTGATAATGATGAGGTGAGAGGTTCGGCGCGTATTTACGCTGATGGATGTGAAACATTGATTCGTGTCTTGGAAGTGATACCATTGGTAACAAAAGACAATCGTGATATTTTACGTTGCGTAGCCACTGTAGTAGACTGTGGGTTTCAGAAAATTGTTTGCGCCTCTGCACTCCCTGTTCGTGAAGCCGCTCTTAAACTCATGCTAGTTTTAGATACAGTTCTTCGACATGAAGACGCTCATCATATGTCGCAAGGTAAAACTACTAAATATCGCGCATTAACCGAAGAGGACATTGCCTTAACAACAACTTCCATTCGTTGCTTTACAGTTGGATACACGCGTATCATAAGTGTGGTGCAATTAGACACGGAGCAGGCTTGGCGATTTGACAAGGAAGTCTTTCAGGGCAGTTTACGTGATGTGGATATTGTTTTAATTGTGCGTGATGTCTTTGGACGCTATAGTTACAACTTTTCGAAAAAAAATGACCAAATCGCTACAAGAAGCAAGAAATCTGTAAAAAATACTGAAACAGAATCTCGTTCTGTGGAATCATTACAAATGAATGACACGAACTTCACTCTCTTTAGCACAGCTGTAATGAAAGACCCTTTTCGTTTTATGATGAAAGATTCAAAGACAAATGCTATGCTTGAGCAACTCAAGCTGGACCAAGAGGTTGATGCACTCATGCGTGCCTGGACTTTGCCCGAGTCCATGTATGAGTGCACAGCGTTTCGTGATTGCGGTGTAGACTCGATGACACAACCTGTGAATGACCATGAAGAGGGCATTTGTCGGAGTCGAGAACTTTGCGGCGCGTTGGGTCTTTTCTCCTCCTCGTCTCGTCGTTTGGATGTGACGAATCAAAACATAAAGGGTCGTCTCAAAGGACTTGACTTACTTGTGCCTGAAGAGGTGTGTTACATTCCCGTGCTTTACGCTCGTGAGTCACCTGGTCACGGTGAGTTGGACTCCATGGACGCGTTTCGCGCCTTTTGTGAGGCACTTGGTGAGCCAAATGTGGCCTCTCCGCGCGGCTGTCGTTTGCGTCGACGACTCGGTCGTCTCATTCGTTTTTGTCCTAAAATGTGTACACTTGAGTATTTGGAAAAGAAGCGAAAAAAGAAAGCGTTGGGGTGTGCTGCGCAGACCTCCGCAACAACCCCGACGTTTCGCATTATTTGGGACAGCACCATCCGTCATTATGACTGGACAAACGTGAGTTCCCTGACTCCACGCATTTTGCGTAGCTGTGGCAGTTTTCACACGACATCACGTGATACGTTTGATCTTGTTATTCACCCACTCCCTAAAGTTGGGCTTTACTCGATTCGATTGCACATGCCATCGTCTTTTTCATCACATGAGACACTTTCACACTGCTGGGCCACTCCTCTCCTGCATGGTATGTGCGCAGGAGCCGACGCGCTTCCCTCTTTGGTCGTGTCCGCCAGTTTTGCCGCCACACACCGAATTATGGAAGATGTCAGAGTATGTTCTGGAAGTCCAATTCTTCATCGTAAGTTGGCTATTGAACGCATTTCACAACTCGCGGCAGCTGAGTGTCTACCGTGTGATGTTTTGATTGATTTTGTTTAGGTACACGTTATGATCTCTTTCCTTATAAGAGAAATATGCCTTTTGTTTTTTGTACTTTTTTCCTTTTTTTTCTTCTTTTTGTTATTATTATTATTATTATCGTTACTCTCATTCCCCCTCACTCCCCCCCCTTTTCTTTTGTTCTTATCGAACAAGAATATGAGCCTTATCTTCCAGAGGTGTCATCACTTTCAGTGTTGTTGTTTTTGTTGTCTCTTTCTTTTTGTGTTCAAGTTGCCAATATTAAAGCGAAGAAAGAAAATAATAATAATAATAATGTTTTTTTTTTTTTGTTGTTGTTGCATTGTAATTTTTCAGATTCCTTGTATTTTTTTTGTTCTTAATTTCTCTATCTCTTTTTTTTTTTCCTTCTTTCCCTCACTCTTTTTTTGTTGTTTTTTTGCACAAAAATAAGCAGAGCGCACATTCCTCTTATAAATTATTAACACATTCCTAAATATTATTATTACTTTTCGTGTTTGTGCTAGCTTTCATTAAAAAAAAAATTCTTTAAAGAAAAGGTTTTTGTTCCTCTTAGAAACGTTTAACACTCCTTCAATTCTTTATTGAATACTCATTACCAAATGAAGTCTGTACGCGCACACCGTGTTCGCCCTCCCATGTCGTGGATGACAGGCCATACATCTGCGCCAATTCATGGAATTCGGGATTCCACACAGCGTCGTGTGATGCAACGAGTTTTGGAGCGCTTTTGGAGTCCATTTTGTCAACGCAAAGTCGGTGCAGATCTCCACAGATACGCCTTTAAAGAGAACCTGGACAACCTTCGTACATGTGATGGAGATTTTACGTGTCAGGTAAACGATCTATTGGGTGGAGCCAAATTAATGGAGGACTTCTTTATTGTGTTACTTTCCGGTTTTGACATTCTGAGCGTGCAGATTAGAAACTCATCCATGAGTGATGCCGCCAGTACGCAAAGTTTCTTTAAAGGAGAGTACACATTGGCGCACAGCCGTTCTTTTATTGGTTGGCACCCAAACCCAACCACGTCCTCCACAATGCCGTGTTTTACCAACGAGCAACAGCAGCACAGCAATCTGCAGCCATCCCTCAACGCCCAAGCAAGTGCGTTGGGTACACGCCATTCGGACAATCTCCTTTCTGTCCCCTTTTCTGCCCGGATGGAGTGTACGGGTCATCGCATTTCTCATATGGTGCTTCGATCCCCTGCGTTGGATGTGATTGCTCGGGCCCCCGGCTGCCCTCCCCGCGTCGCCCATTGTCTCGCAAACAGCGGGGCTATGAACACCCTCGTGAGCCTTCGTCGGGCAAATGTGCAGCCGGAATTTATCAATGATCATACACTTTGCAATTTGGCTCAAAAAGAGGTGTTCGCATCCGCTGTTGACATTATTTAGAAGACGTTATGTTTTCTTCTTGTTGTCATTGTCTGTTGGGAAGCGTGCGGTGCGAGAGGGACCACCCTACGTTTAACTAATGCAATAATACGAAAACTGAAGAGGTCATTCGCAATCTTTTGCTTCTGGTATCAAATTTTACATATATATATATATATATATATATATATATATATATTTGTACGTTTTCTCAAACGTAAAATAGGAAATTCATCGATACAGTAAATTAAAGCGTCAAGGAATGTTTGTACATTATAGGAAGTCAAAAAAAGAAAAAAAATAGGAAAAAAAAGAAAAGAAGATATAGAAACAGAAAAAAAAAAAAAAAAGAAAATAAAGAATTTTTTTTTTTTAAAGAACAACAGCAAAAAGTTCCGTTTACAACTCAGAATATATATACACAAAGAGAAAAGTGGGTACAAAGCAAACAGGAACTTCTCAAACATTTAGTTTTACCATGTTATCTTTTTTTTTCTTTTTTTGCTGCTTGTGTGTGTGTGTTAAGTGCAAATCCTATTGTTTCCATTATGTCCTTTCAGAGTACAATTTTAGACCATTGAGATTTTATAGTACTTTGTGCACAATATTTTTATTCTTCTCTTTTGAATATTGTGGAGTTTATGTGCAGTTTTCGTTGCTCCTTTATATTTTCGCACTATTTATTGTATTCTTGGTTTTATTTTTGCGAGATTGAGTATTCTAGAACGGCACATTTGTATATATTCCCCGTTTGTGTATTGAGCAAACGGAACTGCATATAAATGACTACACTTCACAGAAGAAGAAAATGTTAATATATATTTGTGAAATATTCGAAGATTGAGATCTCCTCCTCTAACAATAGAGAAAACACACAGACAAAAGATAAAAAAAGATTAAAAAAAAAGAAAAGATTGAGTTCAAAAAATCCTTTTTTTTTTCTTGCTAGACTTTGTAAGGTTCGTACCCGACTTTTGATCTTTCTGTTCTTGTTGTATGAGTACTAATGTTTTTTTCTTTCTTTTATTTACTTTCATAGGACGCACTTTTTTTTGTTAATCTTTTTCATGATGAAAAAATAAGGATTACTCTTTTTGTGTTTGTTTTTATTTTCCTTTTTTTTTTTTTTTTGGTAATCTTACGTTTCCTTGGCATCAAAAAGGAAAAAGGAGAAGAAAAAAAAAAAAAGTGAAATACTTTTGGGAATGAAAACGAAAAAAACAAAAAGCCAAAGAAAAAGAATTTCTTTGTGTTTTTTTTTCTTTTTTTGCGGAATCAATGCTTCTGTTGTATTACTTCTCCATTATTCTCTTTATTCCTTATTCATGTATATATTTATTTATATATCTTTATGAGAGAAAGAAATAATATTGCGTCGTGAAGAGTTGTAAATAATTTGGCTCGACGTATGAAATGCATAATGTTTTTTTACTTTTCTTATTTATTTATTTCATTAGATTTTTATTTTTCCCCACCCCTTTTTTTTTTGATATTTTGCTCTAAAGGAAAAAGAAACCTTTATTGTCTTTGTTTGTTTAAAATCACAGAAAGAAAAAAAAAAGATGAGTTTTTTGGCCTTTTGTTGTTGTTGTCGTATTCTTCAATTTTTGTTTGTTTGTTTGTTTTACTGTTCTTTTCGCATTTGCGATGAGTGTAATTTCCACCCAAACAATTCGTGTTTTTTTTTTTTCTTTTTGATCATCTCCTCATACGTCATCATTTTTTCACTTTACTCGAGAAGCTTTTTGTTTTTTTTTAAATTTGTTTTATTATGATATATATTCTTAATATTTATCAAGGAGTAAAGAAAATATTCCGAATAAAAATGAAAAAAAATATTTATAAAGCCATCTGTGAAAAACGATGTAATATCGAAATACTTATGAGATGATGTAAGTGAAGGAATTCAACAAAAGGCCTATTTTTATTTTTGTGTGTGAATTCTACTGATTTTTTTCTTTTTTTTTTTCTTGCGAACGCACATGTGTCTCTATTCGTGCAACTATTATTTTTTTTTTTTTAAATAGAAGACACTTCTGTTGTTCAATAATTTTTTTTTTTCAAATATGGACGCCCAATTCGGTCCTTTTGTGTGAAGCAGTTCATTCAGTTTCACCAACAAACAAACTAATTCGCTACTTACAAAAAAAAAAAAAATCATTCTTTCTATTTTTGAATGGTCTTTTTAGTTTTTGTTTTTGTAGAATTTTTTTTTTTTTTTTCAATTCGACGAACTTGATTGTGAATCTTCATTTGCTTTTTTCTCAGTTGAGTGATCAAAGTTTGTGCTTTCTTTCTTTTTTCCATTTGAGGATATAAAGTTGAATTCGCCTCTTCCCTCTTTTTTCTTTTCTTTTCTTTTCTCTGTTGTTGCGGTGCGATGTGTAGCGTCATTTTGGTCGGCATCATTTATTTGGAGGGAATGTATCAAAACATTCGCCTCCATTTATAAGCAACACGAGTATGTTTTTTTGTGTGTTTTAAAATGATTGTCAAAATCTATTAATAATAAAAAAAAAAAAAGAAGTAATGAAACGGCACTAACACCTGTTTCTTTTATATGTGAAAGTTTTTTTTACAACAAAATATTTTTATTTATTTATTTGATTTCTTTCGTCTACAAATGTACAAAAAAAAAGAGAGAAAAAGAACGAAAAGATACACCAAATAGAAAGAAGGAAAACTAATGATACTACCATCAAAAGGCCAAAATTTCTCTTTCCTTTAAACGAAAAAAAGAAAAACAAAAAAAAATATGTTTTTGCTTATTTTTCATATCTTTTTGTCGCATAAGACAGCGCTTCCCCTCGTTGATCTCAGTCGTGTTGCCGAGGTTGAGAATGTACTATTTATTTGGTACTAAAGGATTTATTGCTGTCTTCTTAACAAAAAGAAGAATCAAAACGACTTATTCCGTATAAGTTTCTTTTTTCTTTTTTACCTTTTTTTATTTATTTTATTTTGCTTTCTGAGCATTACCCAACTAACTGTTTGTTTTTTATGGGGATTAAAAAAAAAAAAACATATTGGATTATTTTCTTCTAAAGAATAAAAGATATTTGAACAATCGTTGCCATGTATGGCACACAAAAAAAATTTTTTTTGTGTATCAATATGTATTTTTATTTATATATATATTTTTTCCCCCTTTTCTTTTTTTGCTTCTAAGCCTGTAGGAGCCATTCATATACTATCAGTTTTTAAAGAGTTAGAATCGTTGCATTAAGAAGGCACATACATACAAAAATAAGAAAATTAAAGTTTATTACTATTATTTTTCGAAATACCATTACTTTTGTTGTTGTTCTCGTTGTTTTTAAGTTGAAGAAGCGAATCTAATCGATCCGACAAAAGATTCACAAATGACGACGGGTGCGGCGAGCAGTGTTTCTGCGGCGGAAATCGCAAAGTTCCGTCGTCTTCAGGAGCATTGGTGGAACCCTCACGGCCCTCTTCGTACGTTGCACCAGTTTAACCCTGTGCGCGTGCAATACATCAATCACGCGTGTCGACACTTTTCAAAGGGATCTAACTTTTTAGGCCCCTCCGGAATTGCGCGGGGAATGCGTGTGTTAGATGTCGGATGCGGCGGCGGTCTGCTCAGTGAAAGCCTCACACGATTGGGAGGCGATGTGTTGGGGATAGATATGTGTGCGGAGAGTATTGACGTCGCGCAAACCCGTCGGGAAGGTTGTCTTGGGAGTATGAAAATACCTACTCACGCAAAGAAGGATGAAGAAGAGGTTCGTTGTGGGTTAGACTATCGTTACGCCTCCCTTCACACCATTGCGGAGGTGGAGAAGAAACAGTTTGATTTGGTTATAGCCTCGGAGGTGTTGGAGCATGTGGAGGATGCGATACAGTTTGTGAAGGAACTCTGTGATGCTACAAAACCGGGTGGCCTTTTGATTGTATCCACAATGGATAAGTCACTTGCCACCGCCATTAGTCATATCGCCATTGCGGAATACATAACGGGTTTGGTGGAACCGGGAACACATGATTGGACTAAATTTATACCACCCAAAGATCTTACACAACAGGCTCTTTTGCATCAAGTGCGTCATGTGGATTTGCAGTATATTTTATCGTACCCAGACGTATTCAAATCTGCAGTGACGCGTCAGCTACAGTTATCTTTTTCGCTTACTAATAAAATTAATACGGGTCACTACTTTTGGACAGGTGTCAAAATGCACACACCATCATCAACTTCGGTGTGAAAAGGAAAAACAAGTACTTTTTTTTGGCAATCACACACATATATATAGATATATATATACTGCAGTTTGAAGAGAGGCATACCCTTTGTGTTTTTTTTTCTTTTTCTAGGCATCAACTAACTTTTTTTTACACAGGTGCTTTTTTGACCAAAAAAAAAAAGATTTAATTACGTTTATTTTATTTGACCATATATATATATATATATATATATATATATACTTATGTTTTTAATGACTTTGGCTTTTTTCTTTTTCTTTTTCCCTTGATGATACAGAGTTATAGTATTCGGTAATTCTTATTTGTGTCGTTTTGTGTGTATAACGCTTGGTTCTTGTTGTTTTTGCTGTTAAACGTCATTAACAACAGCTACAAACAAACAAACCAAAAAAAAGAAATCAAGTTTATATCTCTAACCTAGAAATGTCTGTAAAGGGCACGATACGCTTTGAGGACCTTGGTGAGCCCGTGCAGCGCTTACTGAAGTCCCTCAAAGGCGGATACTCGGAGGAGGACATGGCGCTGTTGGAGTACGTCTCCGTAAAGGATATGGCGAAGATATACGGCGAGATGTCCACTGACCGCCACGCGGAGGAGATTTGGGCCGAACTTCGCGCCTCTCTTGAGGCCCGCCGGGAGCGCGCGGCGCGTCGGGAGTTGGAGTGGCTCGACAAGCAGCGCGCCATCGACAGCGCGCGCGCCGCGGAGGAGACGGCACGCGCCGCGCAGGACGCCGCGGACGCCGCGGAGGAGACGGCGCAGCGCGAGCGCCGGGCGGAGCGGCGGGCGGCGCGCCGGGCGGAACAGGAGGCGGCGCTGTTGGCGGAACAGGAGGCGGCGGAGGCGGCGGAACAGGAGGCGGCGCAGCGCGAGCGCGAGGACCGGCGGCGGCGGCGGCGGGCGGCGCGGGAACGGGAGCTGCAGGAGGAGGCGGACGCGCTCGCGGCGGAAAAGGCGCGGCACCGCCCCCCCCCGTCCGCCTCGCAGCGCAGGGAGTGGGAGAAGTACGTGGCGAATCACCCGCTCGAGTTTGGGGGGGAGGCGCCGCAGGAGATTCAGCAGCAGCGCGTGGAGCACACGCTCAAGGCGCCGCCGCAGGCAACGAGGGATCTTCTCAATCGGACATATACGCCAAAGTGCCCGAATTGCGCCACCCGATTCGTCGCGCCGCCGCCGGAGTGGGATTGCCCCATTTGCCTGAGGAGATTGCGACAACACATTAAGGTTTGGCAGCCGGATGACTCCACCAACACATGTATGATCTGTCAATTAACAATTGGTAGGTTTTCGCGACATCACTGTCGTAACTGCGGTCGACTGGTGTGCAATCAGTGTAGCGATACAAAGGCGTCAATCCCAACTCTTGGATTTAAAGGAATAGTGAAAGTTTGTGATGACTGTGCCAAGATGTCTTCCTCGTGAAAAGAAAAGGGGATAAAAAGGTGTGTGTGTGTGTGTGTGTTGGGATTGGGGAGGAGGAGGTCGAAATGAGAAGAAAGGAAAAGGAAAAAAAAAAAGAGAAAAAACATTTCACCCAAGCTGTGTATGTGTGGAAACGACTTTTTTCGTCTTTATTAGTAAAGAGTGTTCTTTTTTTTTTTTCTTCTTTTTTTTACACTCCCAATTTCCCTTTATTTTCAATATATTCATTATATTTTTTGAGTATGATTTGTATTTTTTTTTTGACCTCTCAAACACTTTATGCATTCAATCGTTGTTGTTTTTTTCTTCATGGAAATTGCTAAAAGTAGTAAAAACGGAGAAAGGAAAAAAAGACAAATGAGTGAGAGGACAAAGAGTGAATGATAGAATTTATTAAGAAAACAACAACAAGAAAAAGAAAGGAAAAGTAAAAAAAAAGCAAGAAAGAGGTATAGAAACTATCGACTCTATTTATTGGTGAAACCGTTCAAATGTTTTGTTTTATGCTTACAATTACTTTCTTATGCCTCTCTTCATATTTATTGGTAGTTGCAATTGCAATAATGGTGGAAGTAATTATTACCTTTGTTTTTTGATTTGTATTGGAGTTGGATAATCCCTTTGCTTTTTTTTTTCTGATCTGTTGTTGAAATATTATAAACTTTAATGCATAAATATCTATTATTATTATTATTATACTTTTTTTGCTCGATACATATTGTATATGTATGTATTGTTCTTGTTCTTTTTGTTCTTGTAGTAAACCTTTGAGATTTGTAGTGAGGGAAATTGAAGCAAAAGACGAGATTCAAACATCATGGACGCCTTTGCCCTTAGCGTGAGCTCACTCGTTCACCGAGCGGAGGAGTTTCGCATTCCGTATGTTCGTAGCAAATCCTTTGCGATTGCAGTTGCCGTAGGGATTCCCATTGCCGTCTTTTTACATGACACCTCCGATCATTGGATGCCGACGTTGTGGGAAATTCCGATTGTTTCATGGTTCCGCCGCAAGTGGTGTCAAAGCGCGGAGGAGAAATCGATGCATCTCACAGCGATGCGAAATGCTATTATTTTTATATTTATTGCCATGGCTCTCAATGAGACGGATTTCCATCAAACCCCAATGGATTACGTGGCGGATCGCGTCTCGAGTAGCTCGGCGCGAAGGGCCCTTAACGAACGCATTCAAAAAGCACGCCGCACTTCCTTTGCCGCGGCGAATGAATTGGTTGGGGAGGAGGAACTCAATGAGGCGAACGCACGTCAACAGCGCGACACGGCGCTTCGTCGTCGCTTTGTGCAGGAAAACCGCGCATCGAATTAAGACCGTTAGTCGTCTCATGGAAAGGCACACCGCTCTCCGCATCTGACAAACCAAACAAGGAGAAGGATAACAGCAAAAAAGGAAAAGATGCGGAAGGAATGAAGAAGTAACTGTGAATGGGGTGTATTTCTGGCACGGGACGTCCTTAAAAAAAAAGAGAAAAAAATGACATCTTTGAAGGCGAACGAGAATGTGAGGAAATAAAAAAAAAATGGAATATGCATATATATATATATATATTTGTGTGTGTAGAAAAATGGGGAGAGTTTTGAGGAAACACGCAAAAATTAAAAGAAGGAGAAAAGGTTTAGAGAGTGATGGTTGGAAAAGATTTCCTTGATACCGCTTCAAACGCTTTACAGAGTGACAGTCAACCTGACAAAAAAAAAAGCGAAAAAAAAAAAGAATATATTTTTTTTTGTTTGTTGTTGTTCGCATTAAAAACAAATATCTTATAAAGAAAAAAAAAAGAAAAAAATTATGCTCAACGATTTTGTTTGCTCCAAAGAATATTATCCTATAATTAGTTTCAACAGAATTGTGGTTCGATGCATCGTTTTTTTTTTTTAAGCTATTATTTCTACTCTCATCCTCCTTTTTGACTTTCAGTTTGTGTCTTTTTTACTTCTTTTTTGTTTTTTGGTTTATTCGATTGTGTAGCACTTACATAATCTCTTTGTATTTACCATGTTTCTGTATACCTATTTTCCTTTTGTTGTTCTTTTTCCTTTTTCTTTTTTTGCATGTTGTGTCTTTGTTTGTTTTTGGAGCTTTGCTTGAATCATAGTTGTGCTTTGTCACGAATGATGAGTCGAAGTGCGGATGTGAGTGGAATGCATGATACGGCCTCTTGGCGAGACTTTCAACGAGGTGTTGGGGGGGGACCTTTTCACGGCCACACTTCGCATGACTTCTCCAATTTAAGTGCGGCCTCCCCAAAGCCGATAACGGCGGTGGAGGAGACCGTCATGCTGGAGGCTCTTCTTCCCGTCTTTGCGAAGTTGGAGGATCGCGAGGAGGTGTGCCGAAATTTGGGCATTTTTGTTCAAACTGGTCGAGGCGGATCAAATGGACTCTCACGAAAAGTAACCGTGCGACTCATTGACCCAACAGACCCCTTCTTTCTTTTTGAGTTGGAGCTCTTGGAGGATGACTATGGCTCCTTTAAACAGCGATTGGAACTTTTGGTGGATTTCAGTGGATTTCCAAAGTATCTTGTGTCAATGATAAACAGTATTGTAAATGGTGTAACACCATATGCTGTGAGTTTTGTTGTAGATAACCGTGATGCACTGCGAGGGACACTGCGAGTGCTTGAGAAAACGGACTTTCGAACAGTGGAGCACATTTCTTTAATGTTGATGCGACAAGGGGATGCTGGGCAGAAACGTTACTTGGCAGAGCGCTTTCAGTACTTTGAACGTGAGTACAATCAATTGGCAGAGGAACGTCGTTTGGAATCTGGAAGAGCAATTTCTAATATTGAAGAATTAAAACGCGAAGTGACCGCATTAGAGGGAGAAAGGGCACAATTACGCGAAAGCCTACGATTAGAGTTGGCCAAATCTGATAAAAATCATTTAGCAGACACAAATCAACTTCGTGAGGAACACGCCAAACAACTGACCCAGCTTCGTACTTCACTAGAGTCAGAACTTCGTCATGTTACTCAAAAAGCGGAGGAGTTGCAAAAGCAACTGTTAGAGGACGTTCGTGTAAAAGACAAAGGGTTACAGGAGGCACGTCAGCGCGCCGCCTCGCTCGAATCCACACTTTTGGCGCTACAGTCTCAAATGCGTCTTACGGAAGATAAATGTAACGCGCAGTCCAAGGAATTGGAAGGTCTAAGGTCCTCCAATGAGGAACTTCTTAACTTTCGTCAACAGGCCATGCGAAGCATGTCGGATGGGGAGCTTAATTCTGTAAAATTACAAGAACGTCAACGTGGACTTATAGAGACCCTTAAATCACGAGATGATGAACTCAAAACAATACGAGAGCAGTATGATAAACAAGATACATATATTCATATTTTAACATCTCAAAATGAACAAATGACAGAGCGAAATAAGAAGAGTGAGGCATCACTCGCCAAGGCGCATCATATCATTGCGATGCAACTAAAACACATTCAAAAGGCAAAGGAAAAAAATCGTATGGTGGGAAATCAACTCCACAGTCAGGATGCTCTTTTGCAAGAGAAAGTCAGTGCTATTTCTCGATTGCGTGAGGAGTTGGCCTCCATATCGGAACGTGCACAAGTGTTACAAAATAAAAATACAGAATTGCGTGACCAATTAGCCAAAACAGACAGTGCCAGGGAAAAGCTTGCGCAGGAGTTGAAGCAAAGTCAAGACGCCCTCATTCATCTTCAGCGGAGCACAAGTGTGAATGGGCGGCATTGGTCGTCCGCCTTTGGTGGCCTCAGCACAACCGGAGCTGGAGGTCTCAGCAGCAGCAGCTACGGATCCCATCAAGCCTCCTTTGATGTTTATAGAGAGTTTAATAAGAATGCGAGCACCACGCTGCGGGGCGGAACATGGCCAATGACGTCTTCTACTGTGCCGCATGACATGCCTACCGCCCCGCAGGTGCAGGAGACACCAACGAGTCAGCAGAAAAATTCAGAGGAGAAGAGTTCCAAACCTCAACAAATATCCCAAACGAATGGTGTCGGCGCCACACCGTTGAGGGGTGACGGTGGAGGGATTCACATTGCACCAAATGGGGTTCCGTCCATTGGGAGCTCGCCATCTGTAAACATGCGTCAACCGCTTGACAAAGCAGCCATCAACGTGCTCGGCCAATCCAATCAGATTTTAGCCGCCAAAAGTTTCTTTCATGACACCCCGGCACGAACGGAGCTCAACGGGAACACCGCTTCCTTCGTAGGGAAAGTCCCAACGCCGGCCCCAAGCGCATACTTTTAGAGATACTTTGAATAATTTGAATTCATGAGCAGAGAAGAAGAAGAAGAAAAAGATGAAGAGAAGAAAAAAAGAAAACGGACTCTTTTCTCTCTCTCTTTCTCTCTCTGTTTTTTTTTGTTAATTTGTTCAATTGTGTACTATGATGTTTCTGTGCGTCATTGCAATCCATGTAGTCTGTCTGTATACCACTTTTTCCTCTTTTGCGTGTGGAGCCAATTTTTCTTTTTCTTTAGAGTATTACCATAGAATGAACGACTTTTATTATTATTCTTTGCGCGTTCAACAATTACCTCCCTTAATTTGTTTTTTGTTTTTAAAAGAAAAAAGTTTCGTGTTGCTCAGCATGAAGGCAATTTTTTTTGTGTGATCGTATGAACCATAGAAGCATATATATTTTTGTATTTTTTTTTTTTCTCGTTGTGGTCGTTTCCACATTTTTACATTTTTAATTTGTCTCGTTTCTCATGGAAATATGAATGATAATGGGGAAGGAATTTGTGTTTTCTCTGCCTAATGAGCATTAAAAAAAACAAGTATGCATCTTCACTCTCTCTTTTTTTTTTTATATATGTGTACGTATTGGTTAGAACAGATAGGTGAGAGAGGGGGATTCAGGGGCATGCGTCGCTACACGGGAACTGGTCCGACACGTTCCCATTTAGGGGATAAAAATAATGAAAAACATGCGGTGATAGCTTCATCGAATGATTCAACCGATAGTGACGTTTCTGTTGAACGGATAGGTCTTCACTGGCCCCTTTGTTCAGGTAATATTGTTGCGTTTGAGTCCGTCTCCTCGGATGGTCGCTGGATGTGGTCTATTGGAACGATTTTGGTTGTCAAAAGTGTCGACGGTTTTTCGGGGAGAGGGGATGAGGATCACACGGGTCTTGCCGTATTGGCTCCATGGAAGGTGACAGCTAATCTGCGAGGTAGTACCCAACTTCGTGAACGCAAATTTCGACGCTTGAAAAGGGAGGAGGACGCTACCAATGAGATTCGTCGACGGCAGGAGGAGTTACGCAAGGAAAAGGCCGCCTTGTCACGTGAGCTTTACATTGAAGAGGTCGTTCGCACGGAGAGTCTCGCTGATGCAGCACGTGAGGCACTTCGACGTATTGGATCCAATCATTGGAACGAATTTTGTGCCATTCGACGCCCTCTGCCTGTGGTGCGTTTGGCAGTTCAGGCGGTGATGATGATGCTACGTGTGGAGTTACTCGCCGAAACCGAAGAGGAGGAGTGGGATCGCATGCTACGCTTTCTTAGGTCCGAAGCCTTTACAAGCATTCTCGCCTCGGAAAGTAGTTTGAGCATTATGGATGCACTACAGGCGGATATGATTACGGAAAACTTTCTTGAACACCCACTCTTTGTCTTTGAGCGGGCCATGGCAGCTTCGCGTGTTGCTGGGTTAATGCAAAAGTGGGTTACCACAGAGTTGCTCCTGCATCATGCACGATCCGCGCTTCAAAGCATCGATGAGCGCCTGGCGGAGCTCAATCGAGAGGTGGAGCAAACAGATTTGGAGCGACGTTGGCATGAAAATTGTATTACACGTATGCAAGAAGGTGGTGCAAGCGATGGGGATGATGATAGCGAGGCTGTACAGGCTGCCTTGGAATGTATGGCAACGGTGGGTAAAATTGCCTTTATGCGTTCCGATGAAACGAGTGTCGTTTTGCGTTCTGCCGTTTTCTGCCGCATTATTGTTGTCCCACCACTAAACGGGGGTGCCCCGCAAAATATGACTATTTCACGTCACGGTTTGGCCCGTATTCGGGCCGCGGCGTTTCACAGGAACGTGGATTTAACCACTCAGACCCCGCAGGAAACTGTGGCGTTGTCAAGAAAGAAGACTTTCACCTCGGATGGTACGGAGGTCCCCCGTTTATTGGATGCGGCTTCGCAGGTGGAGATCCTTTGTGAGGAGACCTATAGACGGGAGCACTTGATGGTGCGTGAATTGGAATCACGCTACGAGCGACACATCCTCTACGTCGCGGAGCAGCAAAAGCTCCATGAGGGGCTTACGCAAACGCAGCAGGCGTCCCGAGTTCATGGGCAACGACAGCTTGCGGAAAGTGAAAAGAAATGGAGCGAGGCGGAGAAAAAGAAACAGGCGCACCATTTCCAACAGCAACAAAAGGAAACCGTGTTGAATATGCTCAGTATGGAGCAGGTTTGTCATGCGCGGGAGGAGCAGTGGGGCCGCTCCCGCCTCGCCCTCGATGAGGCGCAGCATTGGTCAAAGATTCTCCTCACCGAGCGGCGCAACGCGATGGATTTACAGCTCCTCAGCACGAACCACCACCACGCGGAGGTCATCACCGCCCTGCGCACCGATCTCGTTGCGCGTGACCGCAGTCGATGGCGTGCGGCCGCGCTGATTGCGGACTACCGCGCCTCCACCACGCTCTCCCCGCCGTGCACGGCGCAGCTGGCGCGGGTGGAGGCGATTCTGCGCGAACCGCGTCCGTCCTTTTCGTCGCCGTCGAGTCCGCCCTTTGCGCCAGTGTCGAGCCCCGCGCCGTCCGCCGTCTCGGACCGCGAGGAGACGGCGCTGCGCCGCGCCTTGGAGGACGAACGCGCGCGGCGCGCGGAGCTCGAGGGGGCGCTGCAGCGGCAGAAGGACGCGCTCGCGCAGGCGGAGGCGCAGCGGGCCGCGCTCGAGGCGCACACGCGCGAGCTGCACGATCAGCTCGCCTTTCTCGAGGACGCCCCGACGCGCTCGTCGTCGAGCGGCTTCGTGCGCACCCCGCCCGGCAGCGCGCGGGGGTCGGAGCGGCGGGAGATGGACGCCGTGCTGCGCGAGATCGGCGCCGCCCCGGCGGACGCGCCCGTGGCGGAGAAGGCGCAGCTGTTGCGCGCACACCTCGCGCAGCAGCGGGCGGCGCTCGAGGGGCTGCGGGCCGAGCGCGACGCGCAGGCGGCCGACGCGCGGATGCTCGAGTCCTACCTCCGCACCGCCGCCGACGCGCTGGAGAATGCGTTGCTGCACGACGAGCGTTGGCGCCCGCGCACGACGGAGGCGGACTTCACCTCGTGGCACTGGCGCGCCTTTCCCGGCACGGGGTGGGGGCGCGTGGTGGAGGCGACGCCGGAGGCGCTGCGCCGCGCATTGGTGCACGACATCGCGGCCGCCTGTCACCTCCCGGACGAGTACGTGCGCGGCCTCCGCTACCGCGACGACGGGCACGAGCTGCAGGTCTCCTTCGACCTCCGCCATGACCCGGCCATTCCGGTCGAGGAGCTGAAGCAGCGGCTCGGGGAGTGTAACTTCTACGAGATTGATAAGCTCTACGCCCAGCACGTGCCGCCAGAGGATGGGGTGGATGCGCTGCAGCGGAAACTCCTCTCACGAGAGACGGAGTTGAAGGAGTTGCGCTCAACCATTGCGCGACTTCGGCGGGGGGAGAGGTCACCTGCCTTTACGCACTCTATCAACTCCAGCGTAGCGTCAGGGATGCGACAGATTACAACAAGCGAACCGAGTGTCATTGAGATTTAGGCCGTTAGGCGAGTAAGATGGGAAAGGCGAACAAAAACAAGATGAAACAAAAAAAGGGCTAAATATAATATATATATATATATATATATATTATATTTATTTACAAAAAAAAAAAAGCGAAAAAAAAAACGAGGCAACAGAAACCAAAAGAAGGCAACAATAACATGACACACACACAAAAGAGATCACCACATATATATACATATATATATATATATATATACATATATATATATATGCGTGTGTTTGTGTATGTTTTTGTGTGTCTTGATTTGGTTGTTGTTGTTTTTTGCGTGCGTTTTGTGATTCCTCGTTCTAAGTAATGACAAGAAATGAATCTCAAAAAGCAAAAAAAAAAGAATAATAGATGATGAAAAGCAAATTTGTACGAGTGGATGTAGAAGATGATACATCATGCTAAGCAAAGCACATGAAAGAAAATAGACAAGAGAAAAGATAACAAATGGACAGTAGAAAAATCGTTAACATGAAAAGTGGAAATGGTTACAAAGGAAAGAAATTAAGATTTTTAATTTCGTTTTTTTTTTTTTTCAATAGTCTATTTGTACCTTCCTTTGTTAGTTTTCCTTTTTGCCTGTTTAGAAATTTGTTGTCTTTGTAAATGTATTTATATATATTTTATGAGTGTGCTTGATTGTGTGATTTGTGCTTGTTGTAACTCTTTGTGAAGTATTTTATCCCTTCCTTTTCTAGTTTGTTGTTGGTGTTATTATATATATATATATATATATATGTATATTATAGCAGATTTACCTCTGCTGCGTACATTTCTTTTATTATTATTACTATTGTTAACTTTGATCTTGAAATGACGTCGAAAAGAAAGTCAAGGACACCGAAAAACAAAAAAATTGCTTTACTTTCTACAAAGATGTAAATTACTGTATGCGTGTCTGTTTTGCGTCTCTTCTTTTTGAATTAGATTGTTTTTCTTTTTTTTGGGGGGGAGGGGGAAGGGGAGGGGGGCGAGATTGTAGGGGCAGCACTTTGATACATTATTGTTTTGTGAAACTGTTTGTGCCCCGCGGTTGATGTCCTCACGGAAATAACTTTGTACGGAGAGGGCATCATCGTATCTGTATATCACGATTTCCTTTTTTTTTTTGTTGTCTGTACAGCTTTTAAAGTGCCAGTGTTGTGATACGTTTTTTTGTTTTTGCTTTCTTTGTTTGTTTTTCTATTTTACCTTACAACAAATAGAAACGCCAGAGGAATACCAAAAAGAAAAAGAAAAAGTTTCGTGGATACATGCGCAAATTCGCCATAATCAGCTTTTTTTTTCTTGATTTTTTTTGTTGTTTATTTTCTTTTTGTTGTGTTTTTCCACTTCTTTGGGAGTGGGAGGAGGGATTAATTTTTCGAACACTGTAAAAGGGAATTTTATTGTTTTATTTTCTACTAGCTTGTGTAAATGCATTCTTACCTTTTTTGAATCTATCTTTTTTTTTTTTTTTTGTATGTGTGTTTGTACATTCATAATATAAAAATATGCATTTTTTTTTGTTATTTCTATTGAAATAGTAGAATCATGTTTACAACTCTTAGTCATGAACCGTCAGTTTCATTGTCACATGTTTTGACCTTTTTGGGGATAATTTGCATTTTATCATCTCATCTTTCCACCAGCGCTAACGCCGACGCCGTTTCGGACACACCTGCAACGGTTCAAGCGGTTCGCAACCGATGGGATGGCCACTGCTGTCTTTCTAATGTCACACGATGGAGTTTTTCCGGCCACACCGCCCTTCGTGTACTCTTTCCCACCGATGGGGAGGCGAATGAGCGGGAGCGCATGACCCTTCACTTGGCGCTCTTAGCCAAGGCTTCATCGGAGACATGCGTTGACATGGCCCTCTACCAAAACGCCGATAACGCGAAGCGGGGGAGTGATATGTTGGCACTTTTTCTCTCCTCCAAGTGCGCGGATGGGGGCGGCAACACGGCGGAGGTGTTTCATCACGAAGTGACGCCACTTCCCAACTGCGTCACGCACGCGGAGGGGTGCGGAGTGTTTCTCAATGTGTATGTTTCCTCAGGGAACAAATTCTCACCCGTTGCTGTGGCCGTTGCCGCAGCAGTGTCGTTTCGGGGGGTGATTGACTCCACTCCGCCAGTTTGTGTGAACAGTAGTTTCTACAACTGGGACGACACGGAGGAAGTGAGGAAATGGCCAATTTGGACGATTCTCCTCACGGCGATGGTTGTTTTTGTGAAGTCCATCGTAAGTGGATACTTTCTTGCACAAATATGGTACAAAAAGAGACGTCCGTATCTGTCATGAAAATGTATGTGTTCGATATGATTATTGTTACTATATATATATATATATGTGTGTGTGTGTGTGTGTGTATTTTTGGTATGAGATGGAAAGTCGTGTTGATGTTCATGTTGGCTTTCTTTCTTTTGCTATTGGTGTCCATTTCATTTTTTTTGTTCGTTTATTTGGCTCAACTGTTTTTTTTTTATGTGTATATTTATTTATATTGGACCAAAGAATGACAGTTTTCTTCTTTTCCTTTTTGTCTTGTTCTCTGAGAACAGCCTTTTTTTTTTCTCTTGTTTGTAAAACACCATAACATATTGTGTTAACGAACACCAAAATAAAATTCTGTATATTATAATTTGAAGAAATGTATTTTAGTTGATCACTTTGCTTCTTCTATGTGTTTCGTTTTGTTTGTGCGTTTGTCTAAGGAATACCATCTAATTTCTAAGTTTTTCCTTCTTTATTTACTTCTCTAACACATTTTTTTTCTTCTTCCTTTTTGTTTTACATTCATATATGTATGTATATGTAAAGCTGCCATTACATAAATGAAACGCTACGTTGCCATTTGCCAAGCGGCCTCTGTACTTCTTCCTGCACTAAACTCCGCCGTTCGTTTTCACGCGGCGTACGCACAGAGTCCGGGTGCAGCCGGGCCCTCCTCCTCCTCCTCCGCCGCCGCCGAACAAGAAGAAAAGGAACAACAACGAAACCATCAAACGGAACAGGAGCAATACAAGGATGGGGCAAAGACAAGTGCACTCGGTGCCCCTGGTGAGGCCCCCAAGCGACGTAATATTGTTGTACTTTGTAACACAACCAAAGCGGTGTACATTCACCCCACAAATCACATCGCCTCCTGGTATTGGTTTGTCACAGACTTTCACAAGTGGTTTGTTGGCGTTGTCTTTCTCTTTGTTGGTTCACAAGTGTTGGCGCGCTATCGGGTGGCTAAACTGCAGACCGCCACACAAGCACAGTTGGGGGAGAACCTTCTCGATCAGCGGACGCGCGATCTCCTCAGTGATATTGAGGTGCTCCGCCGAAAGGACCCCATTCGTCTCGAACAGGAGGCGAATGCGTATCATGAGCAGTTCTGGAAGCGTCGCGCCCTCGCGGTGGCGGAGTCACGCAATGAGGTGCGCAAAGTGGAGCTGCAGCGCGGCATGCTGCAGGGACAGGCGCGAGGCACAGACATGACGGAATGGCTCGGTGCAAAGGCAAAGGACGACGAGGAACGGGAGGTGGCGCGGCGCACACAGGACTACATTCAAGGATTTCACCAACACCTCAAATCCAAACGGCTTATTTAGTATACAATTGCCTTTTTTCCTTTTTTTTTCTTTTTTTGTTTGTCCGATGATTACTACTTGTTGTAGTTGTAGTTGTTGTATACGTAAGGTACAATGTAGGGAAGAACACACACACGAAAAGAAAAGAAAAAAAGAGAGAAAAGCTCAAGCCTATTACATCTTCTATTCACGTTCTTCTCGTTGATATGATGCTTTTTTTTTTTCGTTGTTGTTGTTGTTGTTGTTATTCTTCATATTTTTTTTGTTCTGTTTTTTGGTTGTGTTGACTTCGTTGTTCAAATGGTTTGTACTGACGTGTGAAGGAGTACAAAATTTTTATTTTTTTTAGGAGAGGGGGGTTGTATCTCTGTTTTTGCTGCTGTTGTTTCTTTTTTTTTTTTCGTTGTTGTTGTTCCTCTGCTTGTGTTTGAAGATGCGAATAATAATTTAAAAAAAACATTTCCTTTTACTTTCCACCTTTATCTTTTTTTTTTTTTTACTCCAAAAACAAATTTTTTTTTTGGTTGTTGTCGTTGTCGTTGTCGCTATTCTAATAAAATAACACTTTTTTTTATTAAAAAAAAAAAAAGGCGACCTGATGATTACAGTAGCTAAGACTAGGGAGAATGCCTGCTTTTACGTCATTGGCTCGCTCACCTTGGCAGTCATGTTGTTTTATGCATGGTGTAGCGCATCGGCGATTGCGTTACGTCTCTTTAGCCACAAACCGAGTCGCTCTCCTGGCGCGATAGAAGAACTGTTGTCGTTGTTGAGCGGCGAGCATACCCTAAAGTATATAAACGCTGGACATTTGCTGTGTTTTGCTGTTATGATTCTACTTATTGTTGTGCTCACATATATTGAGCACGGGATTTTGACCATTAAGGAGGCGCTTGAGGAGAAGGCGAAGCTCCCATCTGTTGAATTAATCCAACACTACAATAAGAGTTACGATGTTGCATTGTCGCGCTCAGGTGTGGCACATAAAGTAAAGCGCATCGCGAAGCCGAGTAATATTCGTGATACTCGTTAGGTCCTCGTCACGCACACAAGAAGAAGATCAAATAGACTTGCTACTTACTCGCTATGACGCAAATATTACACAACATACGAATTGTGGCATGTCAAAAACGCTGATCATAAGGAAACAAAGAAAGAAAGGAAAAGGAAAAAGGCTTGTGAAAAGAGATCAAGACTGGACAACTTTTTTGTTGTTGTTATTGTTGGTTTTCATAACTTTCTCATGTTTACATATCCGCATGTGGGTATAAATACTTTTATTATTTTTACTATACAGTCTTATTCTTTGGAAGTTTTATTGGTAGCTTCATATTTGGTGGTCTAAAAGAAAAAAAAAAAAAAGTTAGCAAATACAGACAAACACAAAAAGAAAAAAAAAGTATGTCTCTGTATCATAAGACGCGTTCACTTTGTCTTCCTTTGCGTTCGACACGTTTGTGCCATCGTCGTTTCATTCCCCCTTGGGAACGGGATGGGAAATCCGCCGACGCGTTCTTTTCAGGTTTAATGCAAAGCAGCAATCCCATGCAATCCGAGCGACGTGAGGCGGGCCGAGCGGAGGCAGAGGTGACAACCGACGCCCTTTCCCCGGCGGAGCAAAACCGATTGGACCAAATGCGCGCCCACAACGCCGCCATCGCCGCGCGCCGACGGGAGTTTGTTCCGTACGGCGCAACACCGCGTGTGTACTTCGCGCGCACACAAATGGCCGCCTTTGGGGAATACGCGGCGATGCTCCACGCCGAGGACGGGCACTCGACGCGCCTGTCGTACTCCAACGCCGCGCGGGATATGCTGCGGGAGGATTTGGAGCAGAAAATACCATATAGATATGACACCCTTGTCGCCCCCCGCGGGTTGCACGGGGAGTGGCCTTTGCACGGAACGGCGGGACTCGTTCTCGACATTGACGGCGTCGTTTACCGCTCACACCAACTCATCGACGGCGCCGATGTGGCGATTCGAAGGGCAGTGGAGCTTCGTCTGCCTCTTCTCTTCATGACGAATGGGGGGGGCATGTCGGAGGCGGCGAAGGCGTCGCAGCTGTCGGCGCTGGTGGGGTGTGAGATTCTCCCATCGCAGGTCCTCCTGGCGCACACCCCGATGCAATTGCTGGTGCCGTCGTTTAGGGAAAAGAATGTTCTCATTGTTGGTTCGCCGCACTGTGCGGAGGTGGCGCGGGACTACGGGTTTCGTCGCGCGATTTCTGTCCAGCAGTTTCAGGCGGAGCACCCCGAGATGGTGCCGTACAAGAAGTGGGGCGAATGGCAGCGCTGTGAACCAGGTACGGTCCCTTTTCCCGAGATTGATGCCATACTTCAGTTTAACGATCCGGAGGATGTCTTCAGTGATGTGCAAACCATACTGGATGTGTTGCTTGCCCCAAAAGGACGTGTTGGGCGTTTTGTCTCGACTACACAATGTGTTTCTTACTATGTAGCGGCCGATGACCTTTTATGGGCCACCGAGGCGCCATTGCCACGTCTTGGGCAAGGAGCATTTCGGGAAATGATCTCCGCCGTTTTTGAGAGTGTTACAGGTCATGGTCTGCATGTGACGTTCTTTGGAAAACCACGCACCATCGCCTACGCCTTTGCTGAACAACGCATGGAGGAAGAAAGCGCCCGCCTCGGGTGGGACCCGAAAGCATTGCGGAGTATCTTCATGGTTGGGGACAATGTGGATACGGACATTTTAGGCGCCAACGCACGTGGCGGTCGATGGACTTCTGTGCATGTGCTTTCGGGGGTAGGCACAGCTCCGGCCGCTCGTCGAACCCTCGCGGAGGGAGATGAGGAAATGGAATGGATAGAGTCAAGCGTAGACAAAACACCACACTATGTGGCACCCACTTTGGACCACTTTCTGCGAGAGCTCTTGGCATTTCCAGAGACCGCATTACTACAACATAAACGTCCTTACTATGGCATGCCCAATCCGGTAAATCTTAAAGAGATGTATGGTCTCTCAACGGAACTAAAGTAAATAATAAGAGGGGGGGGGAAATGTGGACAAAATGGTTGAGGGGGTGAAGAAAAAGAAGAAAAGAAAAGCGTGTGTATAGGTGTCTCTTCTTTTTTATTGTTTCGCTCCTTTATTTCTTGGTGTATTAACAATAATATATATATATATATATATAAAGGTCTTTAAAATCGTTATGTTCATTTTTTTTTTGTCTGCGTGCATTTTCCCAGTAGTGTGTAAATGTGTTTGTGTACTCGGACGATGAAACATTATTATCTTTTTTTTTTTTTTGGAGTATTGCATGTTCTAATTTTTGGAGTAAAGGAATTCCATGGTTTTTTCTTTTTCTTTTCTTTTCTTTTGTTTGGTTTTGAATCGCTATAGACGTGTATAGCGTACTATTGCAAAGCATAGATTATACTATAATTGTTCTTTTTTTTTTTCTAGTACGTGCATCTTCCATTTTTTTTCTTTTCTCTTTTTCTTAGCTGCGCAAACTTTTCGAAGAGAAAAGACATAGATAGAGGAATAAAAAGGAACTCTTTCCTTAAGAACAAAAACATACATACACTCACATTTTGGATATGGTAGACGTTCAGAGTGCGGCGACGTCGCTGCTAAAGAATCCCCAATTCATGGAGACTTTTCAGCGCGCGATGGGCGGACAGGATGCCATCAAAGACATTCCACCGGAGGGTGATCCGCGTCGGGAAAAATGGCTCCGTGAAATTCAAAAGAAAATAGAAGAAGAGAGTAAAAAATCCATGAAGAGCAAGTTGGAGGAAGTGCATAGTGATGAAAATGGTCAATGGATGTACATTCTTCCTGAACCAGGATTTTGTGTGAAGTGTTCACTAAAAGGTGGTGGAAAGGTTTTTGTAAATGTCTGCCAGCATGATCGTATTGCGGAGCCTATCCCAATGGAGGACTCGGATGATGTGGAAATCAAGTTTAAAGTTCCGCTTAGCTGTGGGCAGGCACGCCCTGATGTGGACAAGAGTGGCAAAACGTGTAAGGTGTATGATGTGATTGTGAACCCGTCAACGATTCAACGGTGCGCCACGGAGCATGAGTTTCGCAACTTTGTTATATCGCTTTGTATCCATTGGATCAAACAGAAATCGGAGCCTACGCTAAACTCGGAAGAGTTTCGCAACATGAACTTTAAAGCCAAGGGAACGCTAGAGCCACAACGCATCCGACTTTCCACTCTTCCCAAGTCGGCAAATGCCCTCGGGGATGAGATACGTCTTCCGGAGAACAACAAGGCTGCGGCGCCGCCCACATCCCTCGGCGGACGCGGGGATGGAAAACTCGTTCAGGAACTCCAACCATCACCCGAAAGTGACCCCACCCACACCGAGAGTTCGCGTGCGGGTGTGCAAACGGCAACCGACGCGTCCCCAAAGCCGTCACTTGTGCGCCTCGAGGCGGAGGGTGCCTATGACTGGTCCAAACACACCAAACCGACCATCAACCCGTACTTCCGCGACGTCGTCCCCGCGCACTACACGGTGGAGGTGCACATGCCCGCCATCTCCGCCATCGCGGAGGTCGATGTGCGTCTGACCCCCAAACGCCTCGAGTTGTCCCACGCCAACCCCACGGAGAACCAAATGGAGGCGTTTCTCACCGTCCCGTTTCCGTTTCCCGTCGAGGAGGACACCGCGCGCGCCAAGTTTGTGCGCCAAACGCGCATTCTCCGCGTGCGCCTCGCGGTGCGCCTCCCCGACGAGATGTGTGGCCCGTCCACGCCGGCCGTCCCCGACGCGGCGGAGGCGGAGGAGGCGGAGATGGACGCCGAAAAGGCCGCACACGCGGCGCAACTCCGCGAACAGCGCGAACGCCACGCCCGCGCAGAGGCGGAGGAGACGCGCGTCATGACGGCGCGTAAAGCGTATGTGGAGAATCTCGCGGCCGTGCAGGGCGGCGCGGTGCCCCCCGCGTTGGGTGAGGAATTGGACGCGATGCCGCCGGAACAGCTGTGTGGGATGCTCCAACGCCTCGAAACGCGCACCAGACGGGGGGATAGTATTGACACCATGCTTGAAAAGTTTCCACACTCGATGATTGATTCCATTTGTCGTCATATTCGGGGAAAATTGGGCCTCGCGGAGGCACCAGCTGGGAAAAACATACCCAAACAGGAAAATCCTTCCCACACGGAAGTCCATGAAGGTGTAGCAAACACCGCACCTCTTACAGATGCGAAAAACAAAGCGAACCATGATGGGAAGTATGCGGAGGAGGATAAGGATGATGGGCGTAGGGAGTACAATTTTGCCAAGAAGGCGGAAAAGCTTTTTGGTGTGGAGTTTCAAAATCGATATTTATTTGCTTTGGATTGAGTACCAACCCTGTGAACAGCAACAACAACGAAAATTGGGATGCGAAGTGAAGAAGAAATCAAATAGAGAGGGGGGAAAGGGAAGAAATAAAATAAAATAAAAAGGAAAGTAGAAAAGGTGGCGAGAAAGCTCTTCTACCAGTCCTCTCACAGGTTTTCAGAACGAGCAAAAAGAAAAAAAAAATGCTAATTTCGCTGTCGTAAATTTTTTCTCTTTGTTTGTTTCTGTTTATAAACTTTTTCTATTAAAAAAAAGTTTATTGGATGTATAGCGTAAAGCAGAAAAGATAGGGGAAATGAAAATAGAGAAGAAGAAAGAACAAAAAAAAAGGAGAAACAATAGAGGTGTTTTTGTACTTCGATTCATGCGTAAAAAATGTATTTTTTTTTTTTTGCTTCTCACAATCATGTTGTATTAATGACATCCGATATATAAATTTTTCTTTTTCTGTGCTTTTTTTTTTTTTTTCGTGACGCATCTGCAAATTGCAAAACAAAAGTAAAGGGGGGAGAGGTGGCGAACAATAACGAAAGTTAAAATTCATAGAAGTAGAAAAAGTGAATTGACGTGTCAAGTATCAGCAACGATATTATCCCAAACAACGAGCAAGTAAGCGAATATTAATACCAATAATAATAGGACACGACACACACACACACAAATATACATATATATATATATATATAAATATTGGAGTAAGTTGAGAAGGAAGTGACCTTATGATTCGTCGAACTTTCCTTAATCGCGTGCACTTATTCACTGCATTGGTTCCTGTTAATATTGTGGGAACTCCAAATCTTATTCACACTGCAAACCTCGACATTGCCAAGAAGGCGGCGCAAGAGGCGGAACCTTTTATTGGTAAGGCACCACTCCTCTCTGCTCTCGATATCCTTGCGGATGTCTCCAATGTACGCGACCAGCGTCGGGTAGAAAACATTTTGGAGGAATGCATTACATCCTACCGGTCAGAACTGTACAAGTCCTCTGTGTCGGATCCTTTTCAACGACTGCAACTTCATGAGGCAATTATGGCCGCTGGGTTTTACCAACGTGCGGCTAATCCAAATGTTCTCAAAGGTGAAAATACGAGATTTGTGCTTAATCATTACAATTTTGATGTGCGACGTGACACAAATATTACGCGCACCGTTCATGACACCCTTTTGGCGAGTCGCCAATCCACACCACAGTCGGATAAACTATTAAATGATCTTCTTCTTTTAGAACGCCGACTTTTTGGACGTCTCCGTTTTGCCCCGACATCGGGTCGACAGTGGTTTGTGTTGGGATTACCCACAGAGGATATTCAAACCGAGGCAGACATTCTTCGCGTGTTTGATATTCCCGCCGTAAAGGAAAACGGTCACCTCGATCTCACCTGGGAGGATTCGGAGAAGTTGTGGAAGACTGTCACCGTTTCCCCAAAACCAGAAACGGGCCGTAGCTTGGCGGAGGACGGTGTTTTGTTATCCGTTCCAAAGGAAAAAGAATTGCGATTTTCACGCCGTGTGCAAAAACCGCAACCCCCTATGGAGTTTTGGGATCGTTTTAAAGATGCACTGTTGCGGTATTGGGTGATTTGGTTTTCTCTATGGATTATGTTCTTTATGGTGGATGAAGAGATTCTAACGGTTGTCGCGTTGATATTTCTCAAGTGGAGGCAAACTCGTATTCTTGAGGAGGAGGCGGAGCGGACAGGTGGAAAGGTATACATCGCATCCTCCACAGGCCGCTCAAGGGAAAACAATTGATGATGTAGACGAAATATTTAGTAGATTGTGGCTGTAAATATGTATACATGTGTTATTAAATGATGTGGGCGTGTATTGATCACTGTGCTATCTGTTTTTTTTTCTTTTTTTTTTAATCTTCATGTGTGATTAACCGCAAGTAGCTTCAACAGCAAAATGATGATGCATTCTAAGAAAAAGAGAGGCAGATAAAGAGGTAGAAACGTCAAAACGCAAAAAAAAAATGAACATACCATTGCTATCTAAATGGATTTTCTTCTGTTGATGGTTTTTCTTCCTTTACTTTTCTATAAGTATCAAGGATATTGGTGTTTTTTGCTAAATAATTTTTTTGGGGGGTGATGGTGGTGAGGTGTTCCTCTGTATAGCCAAGAGAAAAACTTGCTTTCTCTATTTTTTTTTTTTTTTGTGTGTGTAAGATGACAATAATCATATAGCTTTCGATTTGAATTGATAATACAGAAAAGTGACTGTAATTGAAAATAATTTACCCTTTTGCATTTATTCTTTTTTTTTTCTTTTCTTGCACCAACAACAACAACAAAAATATATATATATTCTCGCCTCCAAAAATAATAATTGCTACCTTTATGTTCTATGTGCTTCTGTCATATTACATTTGATTTACATTCGTAGAGTAAAATCTGTTGTATAATTACTCACAGAAAAACAAGAAAAAACTTGGGTTTGAGAGTGAATCTCATCTACTACAAGTTGTGTTCCGTGTATAGTTTGTTGTTTTTGATACAAAGGGTGAAGGAGCCGCGAGCATAATTATATATCTATATATATAGATATATATATCTTTTTTGGTATTATATTAGAAAGATATCAAATACAGGGTTCAAAAACAACTTTACGATGGCCCTCATGTCGTGTAGGGTCTCATGGACAAAGGTTTTTGCAATATTCGTTCTCTTCTTGTTAAGCTCTAGCTTTGCTCCCGCTGCAATAGATTGGGCTCACAGGTTGCGGCGCACTAGTCTTCAAGGAATTGTTACCCGCATGAGTCCTTTCATGACACGTGTTGCCACGAATCCATCGAATGAGCCGTATTACGGCGTTTGGCGTTATCATGATTTTGATGCAGATTCCTACCGGAAACCACGCAAAGGCGTAATGCCCAGCATTCCAATTGTCTATGTTCACGGTAACGCTGGATGTTTTAAAGATATGCGTTCTCTTGGACGTTTTATTGGAGAATCCAATGTAAAGCACCGTTTGCGTTTTGCGCGCAACTACGAGGATGAGGTGCGGCGTACAATATATAACTTGTACAAGCGTGACGGACGTCCAATGCCTATGGAGGGTGAAATAATTCCACTGGAAATGCAAAAAGAGGCTGAAGACACAGTCGTTGCCGCCACACCTCTTCTCGCTGCAGAACTCTTTGCTGTGGACTACCTCGAGGAATCCAATACGCAAAGCGGTATTATTCTCATGAAGGAGGCTCGTTTCCTAAACTACACAATGCACCTCCTCGTTGATGGACTTTTGCGACACTATGGTAACCCATCCACGCCATCGTTGTCGGTCAAATCGCTGCGGCAATCAAATAATGAGGCACCTTTGACTGCACCTTTTGCAACGGCGGTAAAGGAGTATAACGACACAATTTGCGCACCATCCCGTCATTTTGACGCCAATGCTTGCGCAATAGTGCAGTTACAACTACGGCAGTATTCTTCTGAACGTCGTATTGCCGCCGAGTTGGACCGTGTTCGACGGGAAGGTGTTTGGGTGTGGACCGAATCACTAGGTGGAATAGTTGCCGTTGTTGCGGCTCTTTTTGCCCCTCATTTGTACGCGGGACTTGTCATGGCTGGGGCTCCGTTGCGTTACCCGCCACTTTTGTTTGATTTGGGTTGTGTACACTTTCAGCGTGTGGTGCACGACGCACTTTATGGCCCATTTGTGGTACCGTCTAACAAAAACATAAGTGTGGATTGGAACACGCTTTTCCCGTCTAACATTCCTTCCCGCGAGTTATTAAAACGAATGGTGTCACTTGAGCCTTCCGCCCTCGTCGCGCGAGTCGCTAGCGTGGGACTTGTCAATGTTCATGGTGGTGCATTGGAAGATATTGTTCCGCCACGAAGTTCGTTTCTCCTTCGCCCAACCGGTCGCCCTGCTTCCTCACGCGTGCATGCACAACTGTTAAACTCCACTCCGCCTCATACTGGACGCCGTGATGTGTGCACGGAGGAGATTCGTGACTGCGGCATGACATTGAGTCATCGAGGTCTTGTTTACGCTGTGCAACTCCTTGATACCGCAGCCGATTCACTTGTGCGTGCCGCTCACGAACCTCGATCAAGTTCTCTTCTTGGTGTCGAAAGTACGCTTCCGCCTGGCAGGTCAAGGTTATTCCCCATGGTAGTGGAAACCCTCCCAGTAGGAAACGACACAAGTGAGGATGAGAAAATATTTGCGTTTACGCGTAGCCTTCAACAAACGGAGGAGGGAAATTACAGACACAATGGGAATCTAAACTCTGTGGATAAATTCATGACAAAAATCTGCACTGACGCGACATATCAAGTCAAGATTCAGGATTTGGTTAGTGATTCCAAAGATGAAGCGGAGTCATGGGAACCATTGCAGATTCTTCTCGGTGCCACTTCTTTTGCTCCAGATGACGTGCGCAATCCACAAGTGATTTTTCTTGCGAATGACGCAAAGGAAGGAATTTCGGGTATTTTTACACATCCAGTGACTCGATTACATTTGCCAACACGGCGAAGAGATACAAGTGCTGTGCCAGGTCGTGTTTTGCGTACGGCCATTAGTTTTGCTGTAACATTACAGAAGAACATATCCCATATACCCCTCTGGGTTACACCTCGCTTTTGTTTTCAAGTGGAAACTTTAACCGTACAAGCCACCTTGAAGGAAGGAGATCATTACACAGTTGTACAAGTGGATCGTTTTGATCCATTACGGACTGCTAGTAACGGAGATGCGACAAAAATAAGTAAACTTACTGTGGAAACGTATGATCGCTTTGCCTTTGTACGTAATATTGATAGCATGTTTATGGAAACGCGATTAGCTATAACTGTGCGCAATTTAAGTGTTTACCCACATGTTTTATGTGGTTCAATGCGTTCCTTTCGTCTTGCTATGCGTGGAACAAGAGATGTAACATTTGATGAACCTGAGTCTCAAATGCAATACTTTTATGGTCCTTATGATGAGCGACGTCGATTTGAGCATAGCTGGAGGCCTTTCCATACAACACCTTTTAATGTGACAAATCTTTACATAGTTTATGTGCTTTCATCTGAAATAAAACCATCTATTATGTTACATGACCTCCAACTCTACGAATATCCACAATGGGATAATTTCAAGTACTGGATCTGGCGCTTTGAACAATGGACAATGCGATGGATGGCAGTACTGGCAACTTACTCTGTCCCGGGGAAGTTTGCCGGTTCATACACTCTTCTCTTTCTTACACTTTACCTTTGTTTTGGTATTCCACGATTTGCAGGAGAAGAGGTGGCATGTTACAAATTTATTCGCTGCTTGCGTGCACTTAGCCCTGTTTTTTCAGCGTTACTGTTTGGTGTGGTAGTGGAGTTTTTGTGTGCTATTTGGGCAGAGCATGCACTTACAGTTTGTCTCATGGATGATCCACCACTTGTGAGTGATGCAGCGCTGACGGAGATGATGGGGATAAAAGAAAAGTTAACACTCCTCTTTCTTTACGCACTACCGCCACGTTATGAGGAGTGTAGATACTCGTGGATACGTTTACAGACAGCAATTCCTGCTGATGTCATGCTAGAACACTTACTGCACTTATTGTGTGGATTCTGTTTCGCAATACTACTCGTTGTCTTTGAGGCGATGATATTTTACTTTCTTGGACTCGTAACTTTCTTTTTGGAAAAATGTGTTCGTCTTTTTTGTAAATTTCACTCTCCACGTATGCTGGGTTTATTTTTAATGCTGATGTGGTCGTTGCCCATTGTAATGCATATTTTTATCCCTTTTATACATGTTTCCATCTCGACCACATTCACGTGCGTATTGGCGTATGGAATTATATGGATGATTCCACATAGTCTCACTGTTGTCGGTGGCCCTCGTTACCGCTGGATGTGCTTTCTACTCACTATGGTATCGCATTTTTCGGCACATTTCGAGGGTCTTATTCTTGTTGTAAGAAATTATATCATTGTGCCTCGCGTTGTATTATCAGATCCAGAGCGATTTGAAACAGCTTTTGATCATGTGGTGATGTTCGTGTGGGTACAACTTTGCATAGGTGTTGTCTACGTCACTGTATTCTTAACTCGACTTCATCAAGGAGGCATTGCATCTGTTGCGACGGGTTCGAAAAAGACTGAAATTTTGACTTCCACAACTCCATCTCAAGAACATTATGTGATTGGTGATGTTCGGCGTAAATATCCTTACATGAATTACGTACTTGGTATTTTATGTAAGATATATTTTTTGATCACTTTTTGGTCAAGTTTGGTTGGTATTCGTCGACCACTTGAGGGTACGATTCCAATGAGCGGTTTGTGGGCTCTCATGCTTTTCATGACCTTCTTGATTATTCGTTTGTGGTAGAAGGAAATATATATATATATATTTATATATATATATATATATATATATATATATATAGGCGGGGTACGCACACACACACACACACACACACATAAGAAAAGAAAAAAAAACGCAAGAGAGAAGACTCTCTCTCTTTCGCTTTCCCTTTCACTTTCTTTTTTCTTTTCTGCTTTTTTACTTTTTAGAAAACTCCTTGTTATCATAGATAAGAAATATGTGAACACTGTGAATTTGCAAAAAAAAAAACGTTTTATGGATAAATCATGGCGAATGCTGTTGTTATCAACAAAGAGACTTGATGAAGTGCTGTCAGCTTGTAATGTGATAAAAATGAAGGAAATACAAGAAGAAGAAAGGTATGATCATGTGGGCTCTATGAAGACATAGTAAACGAAAGGAATGCGTCACAGAGAATGATGAGCTAAAACAACAGCCTAACAGAATATATATATATATATATATATATATATATATATATTCTTTAACGATTCCATTTTACTAATGGAAAAAAGAAAAAAAAACAATAAAGGCATATATATTTATATATGTATGTATGTATACGGAAACAGCTCTTTGTTACTGGTAGGCTGTTTTTTTTTTAAACTCTTGATCCTTTTGCACTAAATAATATATATATATATATATATATTTCTTTTTTCTTCTTTCTATTTTCGTTATTGTTGTTCTTTGATATTTTTTTATATTTTATTGTGTCTGTATACCACTATTGTTTATCTGAATATTTTGTTTGTTTGTGTAGAAGCTTTCTTTTTTTTTTTTGTTAAAACACAAAAAGGAAGACCAATATTCGAAAAAGGAAAATTATTATTATTTTTTTTTTCTTTTTGCGTTATATCGAAAGAATATTTTCTCGTCTTGTTTCGTTCCTATTTATTCTTATGCCTCCTGTTCAGGATAATTGGAGTATCCTAGATAGTGGCAGTAAAACTGGATGGCTTTTTAATTACCATCCAACCACCGTTGCATTGACAGATGCGTCCATGGAGCGACAAGGTAATCCGGTGAGTCGCGCCGCCCTTGTTCTCCTCTTCCAGGATCATGAAGGTGAAGTATTTCGTGTTAACCTCTATTATAATCCCTATATACTTGTCTCTGTGGTTGATGGTCATGAACATGAGGTGGAACTGGGTCTCATTTCTCTCTTTGGTCCTCAGTTGATTCACCACATTGAAACAGTGGAGCGCGAAGATACAGATTTAATTAACCATCTAAGCGGAAGGCAACGCCTTTACCAGAAAGTTGTATTCAACAATGTGCAAGATCTCACCACCGTGCGGGGACGACTTGAAAAAATTGTGAAACGCAACGCCTCGATGGGTTCTTCAAATCCTCTTTTGAATGCGTTTGATGGCTCGCTTGGTGACGTTATGGCAAAAACATTTGAGGATGACACTCTTTGTAACACAAATAATTCATCTGAACGCTGGTCTGAATGGGTCCATGAGTTACGAGAATATGATGTGAAATATCACATGCGGGTAGCTATTGACCTTGGTGTTTTCGTAGGTCTCTGGTATGATGTGTTTGTGCGAGAGGGTGACGCACAGGTAACTCGCTGTGATGATAACGCATACGCTCCAGCTATGCCTCGTATTTGTGCCTTCGATATAGAGACCACAAAGGCACCGTTAAAATTTCCTCAACCAGAAGTGGATCAAATCTACATGATTTCCTACATGCTTGATGGTCGTGGTTACTTGATTGTAAATCGTGAAATTGTCGCGGATGAAATTAATCCATTTGAATACACTCCAAAACCAGAGTATGAAGGACTTTTTGACACTTTTAATGAACCTGATGAAAAGTTACTTCTTCGTCGTTTTTATGATGAAATGCGAAAATATAAACCAAATGTTTTTGTTACATATAATGGGGATTATTTTGATTTTCCATTTATTCATGCACGCTCTATTTATCATGGAATGAATATGAGGGATGAAATTGGTTTTTCGCAAGCAGCGGACGGTGCTTTTTTGAATCAGATGATCCCTCATATGGATTGCTTTTATTGGGTGAAACGGGATAGTTATTTGCCTCAAGGTAGTCAAGGTCTTAAGGCTGTCACTAAGTATAAGCTAGGTTATAACCCTATTGAAGTGGATCCGGAAGACATGCTTCCATTAGCACAAACCAATCCGCAACAAATGGCATCCTATTCGGTATCTGATGCGGTGGCTACGTGGTATTTATACCAAAAATATGTTCACCCTTTTATCTTTTCTCTTTCAACTATTATTCCAATGTCACCGGATGATGTCCTACGCAAAGGTTCAGGAGGTTTATGTGAATCTCTACTAATGAAACAGGCATACTCGAATAATGTGGTTTTTCCAAACAAGAAGGTTGAGCAACTGGAAAAATTTTTTAATGGTCATTTGATAGATACGGAAACATATATTGGTGGTCGTGTGGAAGCACTTCGAAGTGGCGTTTTTAGAAGTGATATTCCACTTCAATTTGACAACTCCCCGGACAGGTATCAGCAACTCATTGATGACCTCGATAGCGCCTTACGCTTTGCTCTGGAAGTGGAAAATGGTGTGCAGTTGTCTGAGGTGACAAACTATGAGGAGGTTCGCGAAGTCATCAAGAACAAACTAGAGTACCTTCGAGATCATCCGCGACATGAAGATTTTCCTATTATTTATCATCTGGATGTGGGTGCGATGTATCCAAATATTATTCTTACCAATCGTCTCCAGCCGTATGCCATAGCCAAAACAGATGTGTGTGCGGGATGTTGTTTTAATTCACCAAATAATGAATTTCAATGCAAGCGCTCCATGTCATGGAAATGGAAAGCAGAACTTCTTACTGCTGGTAGACATGAATACCAGCGGGTTAAGGCACAGCTAGAAAATGAATCTTTTGCTGCTACAGTTATTCAACAAGCGGATCTCTCTGCTGTACAAAAAAAAACATACGGAAATCGTAAAGGAAATGTTCTCGAAGGGACAACATTTGAACGAAAAAAGACACATTTTCAACGTCGAGATGGAACTCAAACGGGTGGATCTAGTAGTGGATACCGACAGCAATCTAATTCTCAACGTCAGGAAGCCATGAATGCTTTGCTTTCAAAACAATTTGAAGATAATGCGACTGGTGGAAGTGGAAGCGATAATGACGAGCAAGGAGGTAGCGGATTAAAAGCCTATCACAAGTTACAAGAGACGACCCAGTTTAATATGCTTAAGAAAAGACTTGCTGAATATAGCCGAAAAGCTTATGGTAAAATTCATGAATCTCGTGAAATTATTCGAACCGATGTGGTTTGTCAGCGAGAAAATTCTTTTTATGTGGATACAGTCCGCCTCTTTCGTGATAGACGTTACGAATACAAGGCTGCACTTAAAAAGTGGAAAAAACGTCTAGATGCAGCTACAGATAGTGAGGAGATTAAACTCTGTAAGAGTCGTTGTATTCAGATGGAATCGCTTCAATTGGCGCATAAGTGTATTCTAAACTCATTTTATGGTTACGTAATGCGAAAGGGTAGCAGATGGTATAGTATGGAAATGGCAGGGATTGTCACATACCTTGGTGCTTCACTTATTCAAATGGCACGCACCCTCGTACAGCAGATTGGGGTCACATTGGAGCTGGATACAGATGGTATCTGGTGTTGCCTTCCAAAGACATTTCCTGAAAATTTTAACTTTACAACAAATAATTCATCCAAACCAAAAGTTTCCATATCCTACCCATGTATAGTACTCAATAAGATGGTACATGATGACTACACAAATCATCAATATCAGACCTGTCTAGCCCCTGGTAAGTATGAGACACATAGTGAGTGTTCCATCTACTTTGAAGTAGATGGACCCTATCTGGCCATGCTACTCCCGGCAAGTCGTGAGGAAGGCAAAAGTATCAAGAAACGATACGCAGTTTTCCACCCTGATGGTCGTCTTGCGGAATTAAAAGGGTTTGAATTGAAACGTCGAGGTGAGCTCATGCTTATTAAGGACTTTCAAGCGCAAGTATTTCGTCGATTCCTGGACGGTATGTCTCTGGTGGAATCGTATGCTTCTGCGGCGGTGGTGGCTGATGCAGCACTAGATATGCTCTACTCTAAAGGTGAAGGGTATGACACGGAGGAAATTCTTGAAAAACTTTCCGAGAGTAGTAACATGACACGGCGACTCTCGGAATATCCAGATTCACAAAAATCTCTTGCCTTAACAACAGCAAGGCGCATTGCGGAATTTCTCGGCCCTCAAATGGTAAAGGACAAGGGCCTTGCCTGTCATTTTGTTCTTTCGCGTCTCCCTGCAGGTCGCCCTGTAACAGAAAGACCCATTCCACTCGTTATTTTCCGTGCGGACCCTGCCGTACGAGTACACTTTTTACGTAAATGGACCGGCGATAATTCTCTTCCAGTGGATACGGATATGCGACAATTGTTGGATTGGGACTACTACATTACACGTTTCAATGCCTGTGTGCAGAAGATCATCACCATTCCAGCTGCTCTACAACAGGTACCGAATCCACTTCCCCGTGTACCACACCCGGACTGGTTAGAGCGTCGTGTACAACAGCAATCTTCTCGTTTTAGACAGATGAACCTGCGCAACATGTTCGTTCAAGCGAAAGCCAATAATGAAGCTGCGGCAGCTGTGACAGCTGTGACAGAAGTAAGACATACTTCTTTACCAGACATGGAAGATCTTGTGAGTGGTGAACCCTCTCGAACAGCACAAAACGAGAGAGAGAATATAAACATCTCAGACTCCGACACAGACGCCGCATCTCATCAATCACTTGAGGATGCGGAAGCGGAGGCGAAAGCGGTGGCTGAACGTGAAACGATGGAGGCTGTAGACGCCCTTCGTGCCACTTTTTTCACCCCACGCAATACGCGTTCACTGGATGCTGACTTTTTTGCCGCTCCCGGATTTCCACATTGGCTTGAACAACAAAAAGAAAGTTGGCGTCACCGTGCGAAATTGCGTCGCGAGATGTTGGAAAATGATACTCCCTTGTTACCTGAATCATCATCATCATTATCTCCATTGCCCTCCTCTGGTTTGACATCTGGGGGTCCTTTTATTGATATTCGTGCAAAGGCACTTTCTACCGTTTGGCATATTCTTGAAGTGCGAGAAGAGACTGGCGGGGATATAACGGTTTTAGCTGCCTTGGATCGAACTCCATATACGCTACGTTGCCTTGTACCACGACGTATTCTTATTGAAACAGATGTGTCGTCTTTAAGTGCATTCCCAAACGCCTCTCTTGGTGGTCCACGTGTACTTCCACGTGGTGTGACAGCACAGCGTTTGTTACAAATTGATCTTCCTCCTGGTATTACAGGCGAACGTGAGCTTTTAGCATTGCGTAGTGGACGCGAAACCGTACGTGCAATCTATGAGTCACATCGTACACTCACTGAAATTCTTATTACTCGGGTAGGATGTTGTGCAGAGGTGCAGACATCCACTCACCTTCGAGGGATACGGGAACGTCCCTTAGCGCAGCGGGATGCCTTTGCGCTTGACGAGCTTGAGGCTTCACAGACACGAAATTATCTTCGCGACAGTGCCGAGCGTTGCCTTTTTGTCTTTCATGTAGCAAGTGAAACTCGTGGAATAGTAGCCGTCGTGAACCGTCAGGCCCGCACGGTTGCTGTGGTGCTTGTGCAAGCTGCCGCTGTCCCAATGCCACAGATTGCGTGGAATCAGTTCTTTGCCGATGCCGCCCGTTCACTGGGTGGAAAAGCAGATGTGGAAGACCTCCAAGTCACCCTCACAGCGGCACCAGACACCGTTTCTGCCTGGCGCACAGTTCATCGCACTTTATCCGAGGCTATGGCAGCGAACCGTCCTCCCCTTTTTACGGTGATACAGAGTGCCCTTTCCACTACACAACTCGTGGCACAACGTATGATCCCGCCTGATTTGGCGTGTTTACGGGTGTTGGGTGCAAGTGAAGATGAACGAATACTTACGGACCCTTTTCGCTGGCAACGTCTCCTTGCGCGTCGAATGGCACAACGCTACTGTGCCTCTCTTTTATGGGTAGAGGAGCGTCTTGCCTTTTGCCGTGCAACGGGCATACCACTCTGCAATCTCGCTGCCGACGCCGCCGCACACGCTTGGGATGTCCTCTTCTCCCGCTCTCTTCAAACGAGGTCACATGTACTTTGGGACGCCGCCGAGAATGCGATTGCACTCGCTCCCGTTGTGGAACGACCGCGACGTGTTGTGATGCCAGGTGGACACACAAATTGGTGTGTGGAGTTAAGTCTTGCTCGACTGGATGTGGTGGCAGTCCTTTTCGCGCAAGTCATTGAAGAAGGGGATGATCCAGCGGCGCACACCCTATGTGATGGAGGCATCTCCTCACACTTTAACATTTTACGTGATCTTGTAGCGGATTTACTCGCCAAGGCGGCAAGCTGTACTGTGGCGGATACATTGTTGGCGAATTTTCCACGTTGGCTACGGGATCCTGCTGCGAGTTGTCATGAGCCGCGTCTTCGTCAACGCGTGGCTGGACTTGCACAGAGGGCATTGGCCATGGTCCTTTTACGACTTGCTAAACTTGGTGGTCGTAGTGTCAAGGTGGATGAAGACGCTGTCGTTGTTCGTACACCCAAACAATTCCTACAGGAAGCCGTATCCTTTACCCGATTTATGCTTGATTCTCTGCGGGATCAGCCAATGCTGTTGCTTCTTGCTCTTCGCCCGGTACGATACTGGTGCCCATTCGCTGCCCTCGACACACGTGACTACTTTGGTCTCACCATAGATGCCACAGAGGCGGTGCAGGTGAGTTCAAGGGACAACCCGCCGGGTGAATCACTTGCTGTGATGCAGTCTCTTTCAATCGGGGGTCGTCTACCCCGGCGGGTTCGCACTATACTCGGGGAACGAATGGAACGAACCCTGCGCCTGGCGTGGGCTGCGCTATTTAAGGACACACAAGATGAGGAACAAGGTGATGAGAGGCGTGTCAATAAGAGTAAAATGGCAACCGATTCAGGAATGCTTCTTGGAGCTCTTGTGGAGGGTACCCTGCACGCAGAGTTGATTGAGGAAGTTCATGCCCTTGCTGAACGTCGTGATTTGTACGAGGACGATGAATTACCCTCCGGTGAAGCACCGCCAATGAGTAGTGGTGTTATTGCACTCGAGTACGCTAAGGTGGTGTGCCGCCTTTTGGATTTACTGCCAAGTGACGGGGCAGTCGGACGTGTGCGGAATAATTGTTTGCGACTTTGTGGTGTGAGTCCATTCTCACCACTCGCACAACTCACGCAAGATCCCGATACGATAGCTCGGCACCTCACAGTGCGCTGCAGCTTCTGTAATGTGGACATCTTTCTTGACCTTGGTGTGGCGGAGCGACGCTTTCGATGTGATCAATGTCACGCACCGATATCGGCGGCTGCGTTGGAGTCCCACTTGGTGCGACGTGTAAATAGTCTTGTGGCGAGTCACCTGCAGCAAGATTTTTATTGCAGTAAGTGCAATGAGGTCGCTGTTGGGTTCATGAGTCAGGGATGTTGCGGACCGATTGTGGGCAAAGGGAAATCCATTGTGCAAGAACTCCAGGCACTGAAAAAAGTAGCAGTTACTCAAAGCTTCGCTTGGCTTCGGGAAAGTGTCGAGACAGCGCTGCAGTGCGCATGATATGGGGAAACTCCATCATCAACAACAACAACAACAACAAAGAAAAAATAAAATAAAAAATATCATTTAAAGCACACACGAAGGAAAAATTATCTCATTTTTTTTTCTTTTTGTCATCTCTCTACATACACGTAAAAATCATAAAGAATCCATAGAATATCAGTTCTTAGACTAAAAATATTGAAAGCAATTGCAACAAGAAAAATTTTTTTTGTTATAAAAACAAGCACACACACACAAAAAAAGAATGAGATACGACACTCTTAAATGATTTCTATTTATCTATTTATTTGTCATTGTTGTTGTTTTTGTTTTTACTTTACCTTTAAAAAAACAAAAGATAGTAATAACAAAAAAAAAAATATTCTTCTTTGTTTTGTTTCTTTTTTTTTTGTTCACATTGTGTTCTCTCTGTAGCCTGTTTCGCCATACTCAGGTCCTTTTGTATGATAGTGCAGTAATTGTAGTGCGCTGACTCATGTTTGCCATTTCTCGATTACTCACCGCCTCTTTGAGGCCGCGGCACATTATGTTCACCCCTCCGCCCCTCGCCAGACGTCACGGTTTGTTTCGTTGCAAAATGTGTCGCAATGCGTGGGAATCCACCAATGTGTGGGTGACGAAAACAACACAGCATGTGTATCAGGGTGAGTCCTGCGAAAACTGCGGCACAACAACAAAGCCGTATTATGTTGGCCGCCCAAAGGAATCCATTTTTAATCGGGTGAGAACGCCACACCCTGTGAAGCCGGGAGCGTCTACAAGTCGTCATGGAAAGAAATTGAAGCACATTCGTTTCGATTGGAGAGTGCAAAGAGGTCGAAGGTGAGGTTTGAATAGAAAGAGAAGGAAAGGATGGAAATGAGAAGAACAACAAAAAATGAATAAAAGTTGTTTTTTTGTTTTTGTTTTTGTTGGTTTCACTTTGCTTTATTTTTCCTTTTTTGTGTTGTTGATGTTTTCCGTATACTTTTCTCTTTGCTTTTGTGATTGAAACTTTGTGTTGTAACGTTACTCTGTGGGTTGGTTGATATCTGTGTTTCTTTTAATAAAAAAAAATACATAGAGAGAGGGAGAACGAATCTTTCCTTATATTCATATATCACTTTCTTCATTTTTTTTGTTTTTTGTTTGCTTTGATTTTAATGCTTTTTTATTTCATTCTTTTGACTTCTTATATCAGCAGGTAAAAAAAAGAACAAAAAATTTCGTCTCAGAACATAGCGCATCAAATTTTTACAACTTCAACCGCATATCTATCAATCTATCTATCTATCTATCTATCTATCCATATATATATATATATATATATATATTTGCTTATTTACTTTTGTATAAAAGGAACGTATATAAAATTGTAAAACAAAAAGTTGAGGCACATGAACTTGAATAATTGCTTTTTAGTTTTGCCTCTGATAATGTCAGTGGTTGCCATTGTAGTGGGTGTTGTTATGATTCGCCTTTATGCAACTCTCAATCTTTCACACAGAGAGGCCGTTATGTTTGATCTTCCTGGAAGGTGCTCCGTGGTGCACTTTAACTGTACCATGGTAACCATCTCATTATTTGTCGGTAACACAACTAATCCTGTGCGTTTATGGGATCATTTTGATGAGTCATATTTTTGTGGAATGCCTTCGATATCTTTTGTACCATGCTATTACTCACACATCCCGGGGTTTTCCATGTATGTTCGAATGGGCCCTGTTCCTCCCTATAACTCCTCCTTGCTTGTGGCATCCATCATGTTAGTGGTTGGAGGGGCATTCATTATTGTTATCCTCATCATAATCGTCACTCTGTGCAGACAACAACTTATGAGTCCCCATGAACGTCTCATGGGTGAGGATGCTCAAAGGCAAGACAGAGGGGAGTTGACTTCCATGCCTCAAGGCCCCGTGTTGAGTGAGCTACACCCACTAGAGGATCGTCAATGGAAGGAGAAGGTATTGGCGTCAACGGAGTTTTCAAAGCGACGACTCGAAATTCTCGCACGTTTCATTCAAATTCGATGTGCAGGTCAGCGTGAGGAGGAGGAAAAGAATAATCAGATTGAACCAATGACTTTTAACGTGGAAACCGATTCGTCTGTCGAATTCGATGATGATGACATGCCAGTGGATGAGTGTTATGTGTGTCTTTCGCGATTTCGTCGTCGATTGGTGTGGTGGCCATGCGGCCATTGGATGTGTCCCGCCTGTACGCGAAAAATTCTACGGAGAGCGTCGGTAGATGGGTATGGAACTTGTCCTAATTGCCGTCATTTATCCCCTCAATCGGACATAGTGTTTATATATATTCGTCCCAGATCAAATAGTGCTCCTCTGTGTGTTGAAATTCATGAACGCACCGAAAATGAGACAAATGTAGATCGGAGACAAACGGAACCGATTACTTCCGTTTCGTAATATGGTTTAAAACACTCTCATCTCCTCAGAAATCGTATATATATATATATATATATATATGTATTCTTATTTTATTTTTATTTTTATTTTTCCTTTTTTTTGAGGGGACAGTTTTTTTTGTTTTTTTTAGTTGTTGTTGTTATGCAATTTGATAAAAAATGTTTGTTTGTTTATTTGACTATTTTGTTTACTAAAGTGGTTCAGCAAAAAGAATACTTTTGCATTTAGTAAACCACAATTTCGAGCGGAACAAAAAATGACGAAAGTGAAAGTAAATAATGAAAATCTAGAAAAAAATACATATGTTTTCTCGCATAAACAAGGTAAAGAAACAAAAAAAAATCCAGAGAGAATCAAAACCGCAGCTGAAGCCAAAAAAAGAGAAGGAAATACAAATGATACTAATGATATCTATAAATTTTAAAAACAACATTTTTTCTTTTTTTGGGGGGAGAGGGTTTTATTGTGTTTATGTGAGCGCATGTGTTTATGATTTTTTTTTCTATATTTTACTGTCCTTCTTAAGTGACAAGTTTTTTTTTGTTCTTTGTTTGTTTGGGTCAAATAGAAAAAATGAATAAAAAGTAATTTAAATGTTCCATCCTCTTCCGTTTCCATGAATAATCTTGACAATACCACCAATGAAGTATGTAGACTACCCAATTTATGAAGCCCCAGTATGCTTCATAAGGTAGGCGCTTCTCTCTTTATTCAGAGCTTTTTTTTTGTTTTGCTATCTTTGAGTTAGTTTCCAAAATTCACTATTATTCTCGGTGTTGAGTTTATATTTTTGTGCACATTACATGTACATATGTATACTTATTTATAACCTTTCCTTTTTCTTCTTATCGTTGTTTTCTGATCGGCTTTTTTGTTTTTGTTGTTTGCTAGTTTCTTTTAAAAAAAACACTAAAAAATGTCCGTTATCCGCCTTGCAAAAAATGAGCTTGAAGCTCAGATTTACCGCTACTTTCAAGAGTCGAACTACACGGAAGCTGCCGACGCTCTGAAAACAGTGAACCCGGCAGTGGTTGCAGCCGCTCGTAAGCTTAAATTCTCTGCCCTTATTGCAGCCAAGAGTACGGTTGAAAATGACTCTGACAGCAGCGATGATGAACCAGTCCGAAAACCAGTGAAGTCATCACCCAAGTCTTCTCCCAAGTCTGCCCCTAAAGCAGCACCAAGGAAGCCCATTGCCGACTCTGACAGCAGCGATGATGAACCAGTCCGCAAGCCAGTGAAAGCTTCGCCGAAATCGTCACCCAAAGCAGCTCCCAAGAAGCCCATTGCCGATTCCGACAGCAGCGATGATGAACCAGTCCGAAAACCAGTGAAGGCGTCCCCCAAATCTTCTCCCAAGTCTGCCCCTAAAGCAGCACCAAAGAAGCCCATTGCCGACTCTGACAGCAGCGATGATGAACCAGTCCGAAAACCAGTGAAGGCGTCCCCCAAATCTTCTCCCAAGTCTGCCCCTAAAGCAGCACCAAAGAAGCCCATTGCCGACTCTGACAGCAGCGATGATGAACCAGTCCGAAAACCAGTGAAAGCTTCACCAAAGGCCGCTCCGAAAAAACCAATGGACGATTCCGACAGCAGCGATGATGAACCTCTTCGCAAGCCAGTAAAGGCGTCTCCCAAGGCTGTCCCCAAGGACAACGAAGAGGATTCAGATGACAACGATGAGCCGGTGCGCTACCCCGGAAAACGCCAAAACGATGCTGATGAAAATGAAGATGAGCCCCTCAAGAAGGTTGGCCGATTTGAAAATGGTAACGGGGATCATAGTAACAACGGACGTGGAGGTTTCGGCCGTGGTGGTCGTGGATTCGGAGACCGAGGCGGTCGTGGATTCGGAGACCGAGGCGGTCGTGGATTCGGAGACCGAGGCGGTCGTGGATTCGGAGATCGAGGCGGCCGTGGATTCGGAGACCGAGGCGGTCGTGGATTCGGAGATCGCGGAGGTCGTGGATTCGGAGATCGCGGAGGTCGTGGATTCGGAGATCGCGGAGGTCGTGGATTCGGAGATCGCGGAGGTCGTGGATTCGGAGATCGCGGAGGTCGCGGAGGCAGGGACTTTGGTGGGCGTGGCAACGGCGCTCCCGCTTTCGGACGTCCAGCACCTACACTTCAAGGCAATCGCGCCAGCACAAAGTTCGAAGACAGTGACTAGGACAATAAGTTAATAAATTAAGTATCACTCCTAAGCTAAACAAAAGGGGAAAAAAGGTATATATATATATAAATGCATAATGTAGGTCGCAGAAAAGTAACGTAACGCATCGGAAAAGATCTTCATGTGATAACGCATGGAGTAGAAAAAAAAAGGGTTCCTGTATCTATTTACAGAAAAGAAGAGGGCGCAAATTAATGATAAAAAAACTAGGCAGGGCCATCTACTCCATTTGAAAGTAATACGTTCTTTGAGCACACCACAACTTCAAAAAAAAAAAGAGAAACCATGTACAACTCGCTCGTGACTGCTTTTAATTCTTAAACCTCATTACATTCCATTGCTTTCTTCTTGTCGAATTTTTTTCTCTTTGATATCTTTGACTGTAGTAACTTCACATAAAGATACTGTTATACCAAAGGAAGAAATGCTTGCAATCTCTCGTCTTGACAATATATCCTCCCTATTGTCGTGGCGCGGCAAAACCGTGTGCCGTGAGCCATCTTGGTGCGCCACGAGAGACGCTGACGCCGAAGCATGATGACAACAACCGACTGGAGTCTCC